>CM035120.1:112423183-112825423 GCA_020205555.1 Panax stipuleanatus
TAAAAATTATAATATACAAATTTATATTTAGTGGAATATATTAAACATTATAACTTGAATGGTGTATTCGATATTATATTAAAAATATTTTTGGATATTAATTAGTCAACCACATTAGGTGTAGTGAATGTTACATATTATAAACCAGAGGGGTACTGACTGTTACTTGAAAAACAATAGGGGTGGTGACTGGTGAGTGTTATTATGATTATCTAGAAGGGGTGTCAGTGTATTTTGCTATATTTTTTATTACAGTCTGTACTTTTTAACATCTCCTAGTGCAACTCACACTATAATCAAGTCTTGTTCCAATTTGTTATCATTTGTATTTGTAGTAACTAATTTGTTTGTTTAAGCAAGCAAGCACGCACACGCTACAGTGGTCTTGCACAGTTCTGTATTGTTTGTAAAAACTTGTACACGGTCTGAAATGAATTACACACACCTGCAAGTTTGCTTAAAAACTAAAAATGAGATTTAGGAGAAAGAGAGAATAATATTTCCTAATAACTATTAAATATCCTAAATCCCCACTATTAAATAAAAACAACTAATATAATATACTTACAAACTAATTTCTTTCCAAATATAAATAGAATTTTCAACACCTTTTAACTCTGTGATCCCTATCAATGTGTATGTGTCGACTCCTAGAAATTCTAATTTGACTCGACTGTAAAGATAAAGATTAAAGAGTAAATACAAATATAAATATAATAGAATTTTCAACTCCTTTTAACTCTGTGGTCCCCATCAGTGTGTATGTGAGATGTTTTAAAACGCGCTAGGCGGGCGGCCGGGGGGCCTAACGCCTAGGGGCCTAGGTGGGGCCTAGGTGGGGCCTAGATGAGATTTTTTATTTTAAGTTAATTTTAATATTTTATCTTACATTTATCCAAACAAAACAATAATATAAAGCAAAACAATTTATAATAAAGATAATAAAGGTCTTTGCTTAAAGTTCAAACACATATCCATATTGCCAATATCAAAGTTCAAACACAAACATGCAATTGTTCAAAGTTCAAACATTTCTTTAACGTATTAGTTTTATTCATAAACAAGATTGCTATTAAATAATAAAATTTAAAATTTCAAGAATTCAATTCAATATTAAAACTTAAGAAACTAAACATAAATTTAACAATTATATTGAATTAAACTAAATATTACAAATGTATCATTATTTATATAATTTGAAGTTGGTACAAGTTCAAAAAATTACAACTATAATAAAATTATTCATTTTGACTTGATCTTGTTCACTTCTTGTTGTGATTTGATATGCTACAACTTGCATTATGAATATAGTAAATCATTAGAAAAATAAATATATCAAGATCTGGTTTGGGTAATTATTAAAATTAAAAAAAAACTTCTCCGCCTAGGCCCGTCTAATTTTCTGGAGGGATTTTTTTGCTGCCTTGGGCCTAGGTGAGGCACCAGGGGGGCCTAGCGCCTAGGCGAGGCGCCAGGGGGCCTATCGCTTAGGCAGGCTGCCAGAGGGCTAGGCGGACCTAAGCGAGGATTTTTAGAACTGGTCAACTCCTAGCAATTCTAATTTGACTCGACTGTAAAGATAAAAGAGTAAATACAAAGTTAACTCTACTTCAGGAAATGCTAAATATATGTAATTCATCACTTACCAAAACAAAATTATGTTTGTTTATGTGGGTACTTCATGCACTACAAAAGATAATTGCAGTACTGCATCAATAAATATCAACTTCTACTTTGAAAGTTATTGCTTTGGTGGAATGGTCATCCTTTTGTAAATTATTTAATTTAAGCAATATAAAAACTAAGTCATGGCGTACTGATGCTGTATCAAGATGATGGTTTTTCTTAACATTATTGTCTCCATGTGATAAAATTTCCATCCAAAGAAAAAGAACTTTTGATTTTATAAACGTAGTGAACTTTATGGCATTAAGTGCATAATCTAAAATTTAATTTGGAATGTATTTATTTGCCTGCTCATGTATTCGTTGTTCATGCTGAAATAAAATAACTTATGAACATTACTTTGCAGTTGTCACTGGCAAGCTAGGAGTTCAATGCTTGAGCTTGGCAAAACAGATAGTGAACACAATGATAATATTTGGAATCTTTCGGACTGTCATGTGCTTGGGTGTAAACAGCTCTGTAATGCTCCAGACACTTCTAAGAAAAAGCTATTTGAACTTCATGACATTTTTATGAGCTTACCTAGTGTGTCATCGAAGGGAGACCATGATTCTTCAAGAGTAAATCCAGTGGATTCTTGTGGATCTGGTCTATGGGTGGTGTCAGATGATGTTTTGATCAATATTTTAACTACACTTGGCCCTCTTGACCTTCTCAGAGTTTCTGCAACTTGTCACCATCTAAGATTCTTGGCTGCTTCGATTATGCCATGTATGAAACTTAAACTTTTCCCTCATCAACATGCAGCAGTTGAGTGGATGCTTCAGCGTGAACGCGATTCTGAAGTCTTGCCACATCCTTTATACATCGATTTCTTAACTGAGGATGGGTTTCCTTTCTATGTAAATACGGTTTCTGGTGAAATAGTCACTAATACAAAACCCACATTTAGAGATTTCCATGGGGGAATGTTCTGCGATGAACCCGGACTAGGTAAGACTATAACAGCTCTTTCTCTGATTCTGAAGACACAAGGAACTCTAGCAGTTCTCCCAGATGGGGCACAAGTAATCTGGTGCTCACACAATGGTGATCAAAGATGTGGCTATTATGAGCTTAGCGCTGATAATGACACATGTGGTAAAGTGTTATCAAGTAAAAGGGTTGTTAGTCAAACAGCTCGCAGAGGACAATTCTCTCTAGATAAATTTAGTTCAAGGGATAACTTGAATGGCTTCTCCAAAAGAGTCAAATTTGTGGATTCTGCCGTGGATATTGTAGGCTTAACCGAGTTACATCCTCATGAAGAGGTCGAATCACCTAAAGCTGCATATTCTACACCTGCAACATGTGTGGTTCGCTGCACTAGGAGCCGGAGTGGTGTCAAGAAAAATCTTCTGCATAAGTTTGCATCATCATCTCTATTTTCTACAGACATGAAGGCGAGAAAAAGCTCAAGAAAAAGAAGGCATTCATCAAATGGCCCAATATACAGCTCCCTAGAAAATGATCGTTTTTCAGGTGTATCATACAAGAGAAAAAGATGTAACAAGTTCACCGCAAAACATTCTGAATATAATGAGACTTGGGTCCAGTGTGATGCTTGCAAAAAGTGGAGGAAGCTTGCCGAAGCAAGTGTAGCAGATGCTACCACAGCATGGTTTTGTAGTATGAACAGCGACTCTTTGCACCAGAGTTGCAATGTTCCAGAAGAATCTTGGGATTATTGCCAATCAATAACAAACTTGCCTGGATTTCACAGCAGAGAAACTTCTGGAGGAAAAGCGGAAAATGTTTCCTTTTTCATCAGCGTGCTTAAGGAGCACTATTCGTTGATAAATTCTGAAACCAAGAAGGCATTAACTTGGTTAGCTAAACTTTCCCCTAACAAACTTTCAGAAATGGAAACAATTGGATTGTTGCATCCAGTCATGCAAACTCGAGTGGCATGCAGCGGAGTTGCCCATGAGTTTCACAGAGTATTTCAAGCATTTGGTCTCATCAAGAGGGAAGAACAGGGGACTACGAAGTGGTACTACCCCAGAACTCTTGCGAACTTGGTTTTTGATGTGGCTGCTCTAAGAATTGCTCTCTGTGAGCCATTGGATTCATTGAGATTATATTTGTCAAAGGCTACTCTTGTTGTTGTTCCATCAAATCTAGTTGATCATTGGAACACTCAAATCCAAAAGCATGTCAAACCTGGTCAATTACGGGTTTTTATCTGGACCGACCATAAAAAGCCATGTGCACACAATCTTGCCTGGGACTATGATGTTGTTATAACTACCTTTAGTCGTTTGAGCACTGAGTGGAGTCCTCATAAGAGAAGTATATTGATGCAAGTTCATTGGTTTAGAATTATTTTTGATGAAGGGCACACGCTTGGCTCGAGTCTTAACTTGACAAACAAATTGCAAATGTCTTTTTCATTGACTGCTAGAAATCGTTGGTTGTTAACGGGAACTCCAACTCCCAACACCCCGAACAGTCAACTGTCTCATCTTCAACCTATGCTTAAGTTCCTTCGCGAAGAAGTGTATGGACAGAATCAGAAGTCATGGGAAAATGGTATTCTTAGACCATTTGAGGCAGAAATGGAAGAGGGTAGATCACATTTGTTGCAGTTACTTCATAGATGCATGATAAGTGCACGAAAAGTAGATTTGCAGACAATTCCTCCTTGCATTAAGAAAGTGACATTTCTGAATTTTACTGAAGAACATGCGAGGAGTTACAATGAATTGGTAGTTACAGTGCGGCGCAATATATTAATGGCCGATTGGAATGATCTTTCTCATGTAGAGAGTTTACTGAACCCTAAGCAATGGAAGTTTCGAAGTAACACTATTAGAAATGTGAGGTTATCTTGCTGTGTTGCTGGTCATATTAGAGTAGCTGATGCTGGGCAAGATATTCAGGAAACTATGGACATTCTAGTTGAAAATGGTCTCGATCCTATTTCAGAAGAGTATGCTTTTATAAGATATAATCTTCTATATGGTGGCAACTGTATGAGGTAAGATTTCACTATAAAGTTTGCATATACCATTTGATTTTCTCTCCGTTAGATTGTATTCTGATCCTTTTTTATTTTATAGGTGCCAAGAATGGTGCCGATTACCCGTCGTTACACCATGCAGGCATCTCTTGTGCCTTGATTGTGTTGCTTTGAACAGTGAAAGCTGTATGTTTCCTGGATGTGGTAATTTATATGAGATGCAGACTCCCGAAATATTAACCCGTCCTGAAAATCCCAACCCCAAGTGGCCTGTCCCAAAAGATCTGATCGAGTTACAGCCATCTTACAAACAGGCAGGTTTTTAAAAAAAAAGAGAGAAAGAAACAGGCAGGGTTTGTTAGAAGTATAGCTTGAGTTTTATGCGGATTTCCTTTTGTTGTCTACTACATTTCATAATGGTTTTTGTGTAGGATGACTGGCATTCTGATTGGCAATCAACATCTAGCAGCAAAGTAACTTATCTTGTGCATAGGTTGAAAGAACTGCTGGAAACTAATAGAAAGATTGGCTACTCCAGAGATGAGGGTGTTGATACAAAGGGACTTTATGAAATTAATGCTAGTGCATGTAGCAATGAGTCTTACGAGATACCTCCAGAAAAAGTTATAATATTTTCTCAATTTCTTGAGCACATACATGTCATTGAACAGCAGGTAACACTTAAAATACTGCAGACTTTAAATATATGTTTCTTGTATAGGTGATTACCTATAAATGTTCATTTTCTTCTTCGCCAGTTAATGGTTGCTGACATCAAATTTGCTGGGATGTATAGTCCAATGCATTCTAGCAACAAGGTAAGAATCTGTTTTTTTTAAACCACTATCTAGAACTTATTTGTTGTTTTTTTAAAGGTTAAACTCTTTCACTTTATTCAGATGAAATCACTGACGACCTTCCAGCATGATGCCAATTGCATAGCTCTACTGATGGATGGTAGTGCAGCATTAGGTCTTGACTTGAGCTTTGTAACACATGTATTTCTGATGGAACCAATCTGGGACAAAAGGTATCAAAAGCAAAGGTGTTTCTGATTAGAAATAGTTCACAGAATCAAAATTAGGCAAATCTCTCTCTCTCTCTCTCTCTCTATCTCTTCCATTCTGTTAGAGGAAGCCTAGTTTTACATTACTGAACTCTTATTGCCAATTATCATTGTTAAGATTTTCTCTGAATAGATTGAAGTACCATTAGTTTTGGTAGGAAGATTTCATCCAAACTACATTTAACAGTATATTTTATTGGAACCTTGTCAGCATGGAAGAGCAGGTGATTAGTCGTGCTCACAGGATGGGTGCTATGCGTCCTATTCATGTTGAAACTTTGGCTATGAATGGTACAATAGAAGAGCAAATGTTGAAATTCTTACAGGTGCTGTACTCTGTAACATGTTTATATCGCATTTTTACACTGTTTTTGGTAATAACTGATGTGAAGTTCTTTTTTAGGCTTGGTGCCATAAAATTAATAAATAATCTAGTTCAATATATCTTTATTTATTCCACTAGTGACTAGCCACAGTCTGGCAATCTTGTAAGGCTGAAAGCTTATACATTTTACTGCATTGATATGTCAGCTTAGTTAATAGCAGAATGTTGAAGTGTTCTTGTGGTTTCATTGCTCTTGAACTATGCATCGTTTGAATTGCGTATGAGTGAAGAATCAATACCATAAGTATGACCTTTGTGGTTCACATTTTTTGGGGCATATCCTACTGCCAAGTTACTTGGACTTTGCTATGCGAGTCCGGCCTTCAAGTGTTTTTAAATGCCTAGTTTGTGTATAAAAAACACTTTTAACATTGATGCTACTCATTAAAAAAAATTAAATAAATAGAGAACACAGACACAACCTTAAATTTGCATGAGACGAGGAAACTGTAAGAGACACATACATTGAGGAGACAACTGAAAAGCAAAGTAAAAGGAAATGATGTGTACACAAGAAAAGTTTGTTAATGCATGTATGTGCTATACAAGGAAATATATGCTGTATATTTTTCAAACTTCATTCTAGTAGTGATTAGACCAGAAGGTTGATACAAATCAAGTAAATATACACCATATATATTATCTGAGGTACTATCTTGCCATACATCAGCTTTATCATTATTTCATTTTGCTATGTTAAGGACTTTCTTTCAACCCATGATATGTGTCAGCTCATGGATAATTTGTATTCTCTATGATTGGTGTATCTTTATTCAGTTGTAGGATTATTGGATACGGATTTAATGAAGTAGTATTATCTATGTAAGTCATGCATTAGGCATTGACTGAAAAATGTCTAGTGCTAAATCCCTGTCATGCATAAGGATTGTCTTAGAAGTGTTGGAGCCTAATATGTTCGACTCAGACATATATATTGTCTAGAAGTTTCTATGATATTTTTCCAATATTCCTTCATCTCTACTAGGATGTAACTTTTTCTTTATTTTTTAAGTTTATTATTTATCATTTGTTTCTGTTGTTCAAAGTAGACCCTGTTTGACATGGGTTACCTTAAGTAAAATCTAAACCTGAACATCTTCCCCGTAAGCAAAAATATATGTCTACTCGATACAATTCAGTTGTATTGAAGAATTTCTTATTAATCCAGTTATAGTTGTCTACAGTTATAGTTGTCTCCAGTTATAGTTATCTACTCGATGCAAGTCAGCCTTCTATGCTGAGCATGTCCAATATCAGAAACTCTTTTAGAGGAGACAACCCATAAATAAAATTTATTTGACCCTAAATTAGATTTTAGTTATTATAATGATTTCCATTTTGACTCCAACTGATCCAAGTGTAGAAAATGGCACTCCATTTAGATTACCAGATCTTGAGGTACAATTTTTTCTTGAGTTCCAGTGGGCTTGCTTTTGGATTGGAGAATTTGATACGTGTATGTAATTGCAGTATAATTATATGTATGACAAGCAAAATATACAAGAGTAATTGTTCCAAAATGGATTGGCAACTTTCAGTGCTGTATTCTCTTGCCAATTGTGATACATCATTATCCCAACCTGATAAGTTCATTTCTGTCCCCATTTTGCTATGAGAAGTCAGAGCTCGTTCCAAAAAAAAGGTCAAGTCTGTTTGACATGGTACTTTTTTCCTTTTTCTGAATTGTTGATGTCAGTTTCCAGATTCATTGCGCATCACGTCTTGTTGGCTATTTGTACCTGGCAATTTTTCCTGATTTAATTTGTTTCTAGAAGAGCTTCTACTTACCTTCCTTCTTGTCAAACTCTCCTATTTCTTGCAGGATGCTGACGAGTGTAGAAGGCTTTTGAAAGAAGAATTTGGAAAGCATGATCGTGAGAGCGCCCGCGGAGCACGCCGGACTTTGCATGATTTTGCTGAGAGCAACTATTTAGCTCAGCTTAGCTTTGTGCGGACAGTCCTGAGACTTGAAGGTATATATGCTCAAACCTGATCGTATGTAGATGTATAAATGAATAATCCTGTGTAAAAATTCATGCTTCATTTAGTTTATATGGAAATTACTTAAATAAACTCGTACTTTCACCTTTAAACCTGCTCGATTCTTTGGAACTTTCACCTGTAGTGATCTTAGTATTTTTCTAAGTTAAAAGCACTTGTTTTGTCCTTGTAAGGTGGTGCTTATGCATTCATGAAACTCAAATTAATTTTATTGAAAGTAATATTAATCTTTTTGGCAGCATGCATTATGTCAGAGTGAAGCTATGATGGTAAGGCGAGGAGTTTTGAATGCTTAATTTTTTTACTGTATGTTTAATAACGATAAAAAATCCTAAATTTTGCTGCATAAGAGTAGGATGGGATTTGCGGAGAGGGTTTAGGGAAGGGATTGGGAGGAAGAAACTAGGGAAAATGGGGAGAACTAGGAGAAGAACTATGTTCAAAGGCCACATTGGCACAATGCCTTAAATTTCAAACCAATATTCTACTCTATATATTCAACAATGGGGATTCCATCACTTTACATAGAACATAGAAACACTAATTCTATTCTACTTTAGAAAACAAGGAAATAAACTCCTAATTACTGCTGTAAATAAAAGACATTGTTATTACCTAATTTAAATAACCTAGTATAAATAATTTACTCAAATACTTCACACCTTCTAAACCCTGCTATTTGTGAGAGTCTTGTGCACGACCTTCCCAATATCATGTCCAATCATGCATGAATAAGATATTCAGTTTTGAGGGGAAAATGACAAAACAGAATACTAATTTTATTTACCTGTGAATAATTGAATACCATATGGATCACTATGTCACCCAGCCTTGGTGAGTTGAGAACAATGGTGTGTAATGGAGAGAGGAAAACAAGGAAGAAAATGGGTCAACTCACTGGAGAAGAGGGCAAAGTGATTATGAAAAGAGTAGAATTTATCCGGATTAATTTTGAGCCAATCATTCTAGTCTTAAGACAAGTAGACGAACAAGATTATAGTCTGTCTGGAAGGGAGCTGGTCAACTGGAAAGCAGCCAGTTTTGGCATTGTTGATGTTTAAAATATGGCATATAAACTTTTATAAAGGCTCCTAGGGTGGTGGAGAAAAGACGTAACCAATTTAAAGTTGAAAACTTCTGCTTTGATTCTCTACCTTCTCTAGATCATGCCGAGGTGTTCCAAAATTGTTATATATTTATATACCATTTGCTGAGGGAAAATATATCTTAATGTGGACTACAGCATTCATCTAGCAAAATTTAAGCAGACTTGTTGAACTAGGAAGTTTCTTTGTGGTAATGTAAAAGGTTATTCCTGTTCTTTCGATGTTGCCAAACCATGTAAGGCCCCTTTCTGCGTACCCTGCTTATCAATTTAATTTGATGACGACAATGGAATTCACAAGTTTGTTAATAAGATTGTTTGGTACCACATTTTTCATGTAATTTTTGCACTACACGGCTTATCATTAGATGGTGAAATAATTTTAATCGGTTGCATTATAATCAGGATATATATTTTGTAAAGAGGAACCAACTGAATTACAGTCTTCAATTCATATTCCAATCTCCATTCAGAGTAATGAACTTTTAATGTAAAATTTCATGCCATATTTGTCCTCTATAACTACTACTTTATGGAGCAGAGTAAAAGAGTATATGTTAATTTTTATTGTGGAAAAAGGGGATTTTTTGGAACATCATGAAATTGGTAGCTTCATCATACGAATGGACTTTGTTATCCGATTTATATAATGACAAATACGCACAAGTGCACACGGTCAATCAAGTAATAAAGAAGTAAGAAGAGTGTCGAACCCACGGAAAACAGTTACTAACAATTACCTCAATTACCAAGTTTTACCAATTTAATTCCACTTAAACAGTCACTCAATTGATTTGTGAAAATTGTTTTAAATAAAGAAATAAAACTAAATAAACTAACAAAGATTGATCACCAGATAATTAAAACATAGGAGTACAATTTCCCCATTGCTTCGCAATAATATCCTTACCATATTTCTTTTTATTTAATCCAATGAGTTGCTAACTAGGATTGCCTATCAATTTATTAACATCTGTCAATGATTAATAAAAAGATATATTTCATTTGTTTTGCTATTTTCATGCAAGACACTTAAAATAGAGTCATTAAACACAAACTCCTAACAAAGTTACGCATGATATACAAGTACTTTCGTCTCATACACTTATGTTATCCTTAATAAGAATCAACAAATTCATGCGTTATTATATTCAAATCTAACCTAAGATTTCCTCTTTTAATTCCATCAAAGATATCAAATTATTTGTTGGCCAAACAATTATTAAATTAAGCACGGAATATATTAATCAACTCAATAGGATCAATAAAGAGAAATAATAGTAATTTGAATTATTGAATTGCAAAAGGTTCCATTGTACCTGTAACGCCCCCGAATCCGGACGCTCATCTGCCCGAACAAAGGGTCGACGCTAACTCAACATCTTTCATAACTTAACCAATGATCCCATAATCATATTGGTTGAATTAGTCTATTACAAACTATAAAATTATAAATTTTCCTTAACTTCATTCCTGGATCTTAACTTGATCTCGCTCTCATTCTTTTATAAGTATCAACTTGTAGTTCATTCGTATATATATATATATATATATATATATATATATATATATATATATATCGGTCAAATTTTGTTATCTTATGATTTAAACATTCTATACTTCTATATATCCAAGGTTCACAGTATTAATAATAAAGATTGTTCTTGGCAACAGAGGGGTACATTCCGATAATTTTGGCATCTTACCGGCACTCATTAATGTAACATCAGTGTTTACAGAACTCCCTTTATCATTCAATACCCTCACTTAGATACATATCATTATAAAGATATCTCATTATATCGATATTTCCTATTTATCTGAAATTCACAAAATTAATAACACACTTGTACTTGGAACAAAGGAACCTTGCGATGGATTTGGTTTCTTCATCGGTGTTAAATCTCTATTCTTACAGCATTTATAATGTTATTCAATATCCTCATTCAGATTTATAGTTCTTTATCAATATTGTATTAATGTTTTACTATCTATCTGAAGTTCAGAGTATCGGCATAACATGATCAGTCCATATTACCAATACCCTCACTCAGATTAATAGATCTTTAATAATTCTAAGTTATATCAAATTAAAGACATAACACCATTCTGATGATAATAACATGATATTATTAATATAATCTTTGATTACATTGTTTGCTTTTTCGTTTTACAGAAGTCATAACTTAATACAAATACAAGTAAATAAAACATGAAACCTAATATACGCTTCTTTACGTTCATGATCTTCTTGTCATTCTCTTTAACTGCAAATAAAGTTTTATTCGCAAGAATGAGCACTACCGGCGGCTCAGCAAGTCTAGCTAATAACACATAAGCAGTTTATTCTTTTATATAAACTTTAACATGCTTGATTTAACATATTTTTCAATTAACAATTAAGTTAGCTCATGATCAACAATGGTACATAATCATATGCAACATTACATATCAATTAACACTTAACATTTAATCAATACTTAACACATGCTTCTTAATATCACATAACACTTCTACATATCAACTATCACACAATAACATTAACAAGACTAGAAATACTAGTACATAGGTTTAGGATAGAAAACTTACCTCGTATATCTTTTACAGATAAATATATTAAGGATTTAAACGCTCGTCGTAAATCCTACACAATTATAAGTTTATTTAGACTAGTTAATCGTTTAACGTATAAATCTTTTAAGTTTTATTTCGGGTATTATAACCGCTTATAAATAAGACTTCTTCTACTATACATGAAATAATTTGAGCATTATAATTGTTCATAAATGAATATTCATCTATTATATTTGAAATAATTTTAGCATATAACTGCTTATAAAATGAATATTCATTAATTATATTTAAAATAAATTGAGCATTATAACTGCTTACCAAATGAATATTCTTATTAAATACTTGAAGAAAATCAGACATAGTAACTGCTTATAAAAGTATATTTTCTACTTTATAAGAGAAATAAATTAGACATTATAACTGCTTGTAAATAGGACTTTTGTACTATATACTTAAAATAATTTGGGCATTATAACTACTTGTAAAAGTATATTTTTACTAAATACATGAAATAATTTGAAAATTATAACCACTAGAGTATACCTCTTGTAGTTGCTAGCTTTACTTCTAATCGCGTAGCGCTTCGATGCTTCAAAAGTAATTTTTCTCTCACTATAGCTCTCAATTTATTTGTGTAGAGTAATTTTAGCTCTTGAAATATATGAAATTAATGAATGAATGGTGGAGTATTTATAGGCTAGGAAAAAGTGACTTATTTCACTTTAATCACCTAAACTTTTCTTACTTTTTTATTGAAAATTATACTTTAATACCCCATAAATATCTAAGGAAGAAGTGAGCAAATTGAACACTCCTTTCTCACCTAAAGTGGCTGGCCATAATGATCCAGTGGCTAGGATTAAATCTCATCTTGCTTTGTTTTGATTGGTTGAAAATAATTCACTTAGATAGCTAACTCGTGACGCGATTGGTCGATACCATTTCATATGGATTTAGTTACTAATTAGTTAGTGTAACTTGTTACTCTTTTCCTAGTTTTGTTACACTAACTTGGTATTGTCTAACTCAGCTCTAATTGGTCTAAACCATTTCACATGGATAGCCATTCTTGATCGTGATTGGTCAAAAGCAATTCACTTGGATTCCAAGTTACATACTAGTTTAATTTCAACTAATAGTTTAAATGAGTATAATAATTAAGTATTTATACATATTTCTTGAGTATTTACCTTGTATAATATTCGTATTCTACTCATATTATACTTCATATTAATCTCATATTAATCTCGTATAATTTTCAGTATATTTTTTGTATTTTGCTGTAAATTATACTTATATTATTCTTCGTATTCCTTTCGTATTCGATCTGAATTCGCCCCGTATTCGTGAATTAATAATATTCGGAAATTATTATGGGTAGAAATTTTATTGATGGAAAAGTATTAATCATCCGTATTAACGCTATTCAGAAATATGAAATTTCAAAATTCGGAGAAAAATTCTTGAATGAATAGTGTTTTCGATTTTTTCATAGGAAAATTGCTACTGGTTCAATGGTCTCTAAACCGTGTATAAACACTATGTCGTGAAATATAATAATTCGAAAAATGAAAAGAACCGATCAAAAAGACGAAAGGCGTTTTCTCGAAAGTCGTGTTTTTCGTCTTTTTCTCAGAAAACTTTTTATTGTCTCCCTGGGTTCTATGACTTATATATACACTATATCGTGAAATGAAAAAAATCCGAAAAGGATGCAAGACAGATTTCATGGACGTATCTAATTTCTAAGTTTTAACCTTAAATTAACCTTTTGATTTTAATAAGTGTTAAGGTTAACTACATAAATCAAAACACAAAATCCTACACATAGCAAATATCATATAACACATTTGAAGTTCAATTCAATCTTATTTATTCATATAACACATAGCTTAGGTTATAGTTCTAACCTCTAATCGTATACGATCGTATTTACGAGTCGTTTTTTAGCCTTTCAGATAGCTCAACCTATACATGAGCAATCGTTATTTAGGTTTTAAATTGACGGCCTTTATTAGATCTTGTCAGATCACATTTAAAATATTTGAGATATTACAGTACCCCTAATTGGGAAATTAGTTCATCATCACAATTAAAACTAGAACATTAAAATTAAATAGCATCTTAATTACAGACAAAGAAATTAAGAGAAGAAGAAAAACTCTGTCGAAGAATCTTCAATCTCCAAGCTTCAATCTCTGCCTTGAGTGCTCTCCAATGCAATCTCTAAGCCTCCAAGAATGGTTCCCAATCAATTGCAGTAAAAAAAATCTCCCAACTCCCTACTACATAAGGTAAGTTTAAATCCTATCACCAGCCAACTTTGGAATTAAGAAAATAAAATCAGCATCAAATCTTTCCGTCCGGCACGCCCCGCGCCCGATATTCTCTTCAAGCAGCGCGCCCCGCACCGGCAATCCAGAGTTTCAGCCCAGCCTGGCGCGCCCCATGCTCAGATCATCATATAGGCAGCGCGCCCCGCACCGGTATGACAGAGTTTCTAGAATTGCCTTCTTTTCATCATTCGCATCCATCCCTGCTCCGTTCCTGCAAATTAACACAAAACTCATGAAAAGTAACGTGCAATACTCAAGAAATAACAATACACTAAGCTAAATACACTAAGCTAGAAAATACCGGATTCGTAGGTTTTTAACCCACTCATCAGACTTCATGCTGAAACAACTATAAGTGAAGGAAATTAAATTGTCATGTCAGGCATCAGCATTTTTTAAATTTGTCATTGTCTAGCCATTTGTTTCCTATTTGGCGCTGCTGAGTTGCAAGTTTTTTTTGTGTGTGCGCGCGTGTGTTTAACACGTCCCATCTTACAGGGATATGACTCTGCACAATAACTTCTGAGTGTTTTTTTATGTACCCTGTACAGTTCTCATCCAACGATGGTACTTCCTTACCTGATCTTGTTAATACTTATTTCATCTTAAGTTGTTTATGCGAATTCAAACTAATCCAGTTTTTCATGGACTTGGTGCAAGGGCTTTCGTCTTGATTGCTCTTCAAAATTTTAATGTATCATGCATATAGAATTTGGGCAAAGTGCTTTTGGCAGTTATTTTGGTGGCATGATTAGCTCGTTCTCAAGCACTCTCTAGCTTTTAACAATCGTCATTTTTGGCTGCATCCGAGTTGTTTGCAAAACAAGTTCTGAGATGTTGTATTGCAAAACAAGTTCTGAGATGTTGTATTGCCGGACAACATATTGATGCAAATAATGTCAAATCGCAGCCATATCCATTTTTTAATGCCCCTATCTTCTTTTAAAATTATAAAAAGATATCAGTTGGTTTTTGACATGCTGCTATAGTTTGTTCTTTTAGCAGTGCTAGTTTAGATCCTTCATGTTGAATGTAATTAAAAGGTGAACCATTTTGAAGGTTCCGCACTGATTTTTATTTTTGGCATTCTGGCATATAATTAAAAGAATAATTTGGAATTACTCTCTTTTTGTACTTCTTTTTATCATCCTTTTGTTTTTGATAACAAGGTCGAATTTTTTTGATTTGGCAGTTGGCACCCGGCTAGAATCTGTACCCCAAAAATTGGATTGCAAAGTTTGGGATCCATATTCTAGGCAATTGCAAATGGACAGTTAAAAACAAGTTTGCATTTCATATAGCGAGAGTTGAATTTGCAACTCTCTGCCATACAAGTGTTATGCAAGTATTATGCAAATCTAACTATCTAACTATATTTTATATAAAATGTAACTTGTTTTTATGGATTGTCAGATGGATTGCCCATTTGCAACCCAATGTTTGGCAGAGCGTCATTGTGGAATAAATTAAACATTAACTGGTAGAATTGTTTTAGTACCCCTCAGCGTCATTGTGGAATAAAATTAAATATCAACTTATAGAATTGTTTTAGTACTCCCCCAGTTCATTATTATAAGATCAGTTTAAGATATATTTGAACTTAAAATTGATATTGATTCATTTAATTTTAATCAATTCGATGATGAATATTTTAAATTATTTAAAAAGTATTATTCATTGAAAGTTTTATTATTTCATAATTTGTAATAAGTCATTTTAATTTTGAGTTTGAAAATATTTCAAATTAACTTTTAAAAGTTAATATTGATCTTATAATTTGGAACAGAAGAGTATTATATTTTGTAAATAATTTTTTACTATCTCATACCATGATAAATTTGTTCAATAAAAATTACACACCAACTGGTATTGTTTTAGTATTATCTTTTGTAAAAAAAAAATTACCATCTTATACTATGATAAATTTTAAGTTAAAATATAACAAATCCAAAAGCATTGAAATGCATCTTACACAAGTCAGAATGTGCTCCTACACACCAAAATTTAAATTTAAAACGCATTTAACAAATACCACCTGGGCGGTTTTCAAGTTTACTAAATGTTGGCAAAATATTGAGATGCTATTCCACGCTTGAACCAAAATCTTTAGTAACTGGTAAATGTAGAAGTTTTATTTATATTTGTCCTTGTAATATACACAGAATTCTTAACATTCATACAAAGCTATGTTATGTTTGTTTGTCAGACAGCAAAATAATGGGTTAAATAAGACTATTTGTACAAGTTTATTATAAAAAATCTATAGACTATTTATCATTTAATACCTCAAAAGAGTACCTCCGTCCCACAATAAGTGTCTTTTTAGGCTTAATATTTTTTTTCAAAATAAGTGATGTGTTAGAATTCCAATACAATTTTTACAATATTTTCCCATATGTGCCCTTATGCAACCAATGGTATTTATTGCATATTTATTAGAAAGTTGAAAGGTTGAAGAAAGAGAAAGAGAGACCAAAAGACAATAAAAAAGTCTCAAACAAAACAAAGAAGATATATTAAGGGTATTTTTGTCATTTTAATTTGTGTATTGATTTGTGTGATTTAAGCTAAAAAAAATTTATTATAGAACGGAGGTAGTATTATATATTAATACCACATTTCTACTTGGGTTATAATCCCTTATCCAATAATCTTAAAAATAACAAAATATATTTCATAAAATTAATAGCGGACTAATCATTAAATAAAATAATTCAAAGTGATAATAAATTAATACAAATACTTCCCTCCCATGTTCCTATCTATTAATGAAACAAACGTAACCTAAAAAAATTATTGTAAGCCACCGAGTTCAAAAAGTAAAAGGACTTGACATTAACTTTTTGCATCCTATCAAACTTTTCGTCAATACATTCTAAATCTATATTATTTGACAAAAATTATAGAAGGACATCAATTTCTTGCCAAATGCAGAGCAATTCATGGTAGTTGTCCAGCACATAGAAATTAACATACAAGTCTTACCTAATCTGCTCTCTGTAACAAATAATTACTCTGATATTACCAAATCCAGGTTATAAAAATCAACAAATGTTGTGTAATATAATGATGGATATAATGTAAAATCCATATATCCAAAATCCAAAATCCAAACAGTGTTCCCATCCATCATAGGGAAAACAAAAAGAGAAAGAAAAGCACAGTTTATCTTGCATGAGGCTTCTTCTCGAACTATCCAAGTTCCGACCGAACACTGCAACATCCGCAATCAAATTTTCTTCATTTTACCCTTTTTCGTTGTTGTCGTGTTGTTACCTAATGGAGAATTTGTATATTGGATTGTACCTACTTAGCACAACAAATCTTTTCATTATGCGAGTGGAGCTGTTGAACTATACCATCTTAAAAGCCTGAAAGTAACCACTGCTGCCAGAGGCTAATGCCCATTGAACATGAACCAGTTAAAATGTCAGAAAGCCAGTTAAAGTGTACATTACCTACTTATATAAATATTCCTAAGCGCAAACACTCACACATAATGTATGTGCGTACATATATGAGAAAAAAGGTGTCAGGTCCCTAAAAATACAATTCTAGTGAGATGATAAAATGGCATGAATACCCTTGGTGGATGAGTTTTTATTTTTTATAACCGTAGTATTTACCAAGTCCCCCACCTCCCTTAACCCCTGTATTATATACATATAAACGTGTGTGTGTGCATGTGCGATTCAATTACTACATATATAAATTGATTCAATAAAGAGTTGGCATCCTAAATCACAGTTGCATAAAATGGATTACCAAACTCATAAGATGACCCCTTCAGCATTGTTTAGAGCTTTCTTTGCAATCTTGAATTTTTCAGCAAATGATTTTTGGCTGCTCACTAGATACTTTCGAATGAAAAACTCAATTCCACTACACAGTGTTTCATACTCAGGGGTAACAGCTATACGCGTGAACATGTTCCAAATGATCCTATCTGGATGCTCAAAGATGGCTTCAAATAGCATTTTGAAATGCATAATTCTTTTTGCGGTGAGTTGTGTGGTGTCATTCAGATCAACAACCTTCAGGACTGCAAGGGAGATGCTATAAGAGGCAAGCATCTCTGAGACAAACTTTGATAGATGCATCGATCTCACCAACTGTGTCGACTCCAGTTCTTTGAAATGATCCCATAGGCAGTACTGTTAACGAATCAGAAACTAAGTAGGTAAATAAAAACGTAAACTAATATCAGAGCCAACCCAAAAAGAGAGAGAGAGAAAAGCTGAGAGGAAAACTGAGCAGTTCTCTTATCAAATAAGATATCAACACACAAAAGAACATGTATATATGCTAGCACTGAACTGTCTGGTTGCCACATCTACTCAGCTATTGCTTGGTGTGCAGTTCGGGTGGAGGCCTAGTTTTCTTTATTAATAACCATCAAATCTGGCCTTCTCATCACTAAAGAACTGAGTATTGCCCAAGTTACTGATGCTATCGGATTCTAGGTCAGTCATTTCAAACCTCATTTCTGAGTATGGATGAAATAATTCAATTATGGTTACCATTTCTTTTCTTTCTATTATGTCTTTCATAGATGTGCAAAGACACCAGAGAAAATTTTTTCTACAAAAAATAAATGAAATAATTTAATGAGATTAAAAGAGAGTACAAATATATAGAGGACAAGGAGTCCAGTCACCCTATGACAAGAGGGATAAAAACAAAAACTCAAAAACAGCTTTCCAATCTCCACAAAGTTCAGAGACTTGTACGCTAAAGGCACCCATAGCAGAGGTTCGTAAATAAGTAAAGAAAACGATCTTTATCATGCAACAGTAGAGTTAAAGATAAATAGTTATCTCTGAAAAGTCTACCATTACGCTCAATCTCAAGTCCAACTTTCAATAAAACAGAAAAGACAGCAAATTCCAAAACTTCATAACATCCTTCCTTTCCAAACCGCGCCGGGGGGTTGGGGGGTTGGGGGGTTTACACCCACTCTTCCCTAAACACTCCAAAATAGAGATCCACAAATCCTTTAGAACTAGACAGATCTCAACAACACTACTTATATCCACTTATCTTTCAGGAGTATATTTATGCACTTGCTCATGAGTAGAATGCACAAAATAAATGAGCGAGTCTCACCCTTCTACATGAAATAGAGCCTTGTGGTTTTGCAAAAGCAATGCCTCAACAATGATTCCACAAACTTTTTATTACTTTATTTTCTACGATTAGTGTACCAACTACCAAGACCAACTGCAAATTTGGTAATTTAATAAATCCATATTGCCATAAAATACTAGATATATCATGAGTCCAGGATCATTGTGGCTTCGTTTCAAAGATCATTTTAAGTTATGTAGTGATTTTGTAAATTTCATTTTAATAATTACTTAACCCTAAATACCTGCTTGTTTGCTTTCAAAGCCATCCTGTTTTAGCGAGGGACTAGGGGTCTATCGCAGGAATGAATTTAGTGTAGATCTTCCTCCCCCACAAGGTGTGGAGCAATCTCATACTAAACTAAGTTTTTGGAATTACGAATGTTGAAGTTGGCTTCATATTTGGATGACTCGTTAGACACATAATTCATACATTTTATTATCCCTAATTTTGTCATTTTAATTATATTAGTTTATTAAATTAATGTTTTATTTTATTTTGTAGGGTTTAATATTTATTGCAATAAAGTCAAAATGTTGGTGATCAAGCGATATTTAATGCTCTTTTCATGTAAGAAATATCCAAGAAAAATCTTACAAGGAGAAGGAAAGAGGTGGAACAATCTTGTTGTGCAAGTCAAATCTAACAAGAGAAAGGAAAGTCTATCTAGAAGATCTCTTTGAGAAGTTGATTGCCACTAGGAAACCTACATGGAAAGAGAACAAAAGTGTTCAACTTCAATGAATCTAAATTAGGGTTCAAAGTTATTTTCCATATAACTAGGTCTCTTGTTTGAGAGAGGGGGATGAGGTATTGTATTACTCTAGGTTAGGAGTAGGAGTAGATTAAATTATTTTATTATCCGCTTGTTAGAGAATCGTCAATAAAGGGAGTTTTCTTATTTATTTTTAATCTTCTTCTCTTCTTTATTTTAGTTAATTTATTTATTTTCATGTCTAGTTAATTTCTTTAATCTAGGATGAAGATGAAATTAAATAATTATTCATGATAATATTTTTCATCTCTTCTATTATTTATGCTTTTATGTTTAATTGATTTCGCCTTCATGTTTCGTTATTGAAATACCTTCGTTTTATAGTTCTTATATAATTTTAAATTAATTAAGAGGTTTTGATAGATTATTGTTAAGATATGAGTTTTTCATATTCCATGCTTGCTCGAAGAAGTTTTGATGGGTTATAGTTAATCCTTAAATTTTCATAGTCTTATGCTTGCCCACATTAATTGTAAAATTACTAAATTAAAGGAAAGGGAGCTCAAAATCATAATTAAGTTATAAAAATAGAAGAGATTGAATTATATGTTATGTTTATTATTTAATGGATTCGGATTCTTAGATTGCTTACTCATTATTAGTTTTCATTTTCTAGTTAATCAATTCTCAATCTTTATTTCTAATTCGCCTAAAATAGATATTAAGGATATATTAAAATTAATCTAGTCTCTGTGGGTTCGACCTGTACTTGCCAGTTCTTCAATTTGACACTGTGCACTTGCAGTTACATATTTTTATCACAACACTCGTCATCTTTCTTTCTCAAAGATTTGCAAGATTTTGCAATCTTGTTTTCAATCCTTTTTTTGATTCTTCGCAAATTTTGGTAGATACTAGTGTGTGTGTTCATATAATTAATATGGATAAGCATAAGTTGTGAAAAAAATCATAAATAACTATAACTTATCAAAACCTCGCAATTAATATAAGAACCATATGTAATTTGTGCGAAGGTAAAAATGAAGGAGTAAACAATTAGACGTTAATATCGGAACGGAAAGAGAATATTAATTATGAAATACCTAATTTCATCATCATCCTAGGTATTAAAAATTTAGCTAGCTATGGAAGTAAAAACAAAATCAAATAATATTAGTACTACTATTTGTATGAAATAAGAACAATAATTAAAAGAGAATTTCTATTATATTAATAAAAGAAAGTTACAAATACTCCCTAACAGTAGTACCACACGTGATTGGAATAAGAGAAAAGACAAACTCTAAATATCTTACTCCCTTCTACACCAGTGAAAAACTAAGGAAAAGAAAATAACTAGTGTGTGTGTATACATGAGTGATGTGGCGGTAGAACTTGTTAAAAAAAAGAATAATTGTCCTTTGTCCTTTTGAAAACTATATGTATATATATAGTCCAAGGCTGCCATATGAAGAACTCAACCCACCAACATCAAAGAGTAACCAAGCTGAGAATTAGAGAGATAGAGAGAGAAAATAATCAGTGTGTTAATTTTCTCAGATAGAAAGGCTTGTATTCTTAAATATTTTTTCATAGTGGATTTCAGAAAGTTCTACCTGTGGTTTTTCCCAATTGGGTTGTTCACATAAAATTCTTGTCATTATTTTTATCTCATACAATAGTTTGCGTGTTTGTGCGCATGATTTCCCAACAACAAATACTCTATAACGATAGAATAGTTTTTAAGAATAAATTATGCCAAAGTTGTAAGAATCAATCTTGATTATCTATAAATGCAGCAAGAGCACTAACTAAGTATTAAGCTAATTCTGTTAAGAAACATGTTGTATTATAAAACAAAACTATACCCATACCAAACTATTGCAAAGTCTAATGGAGTTAAAAGGCTATGCAATTATATTACAACAGAACACCAAAATCTGGTAGAAGTAATTTTGCTATGAAAGTGGACAATAAACTTCAGAATATATTCTTTTTTTATTAATCAGAATAATATTTACGAACTATAAAATTTAACTAATGAGAAAGAAGATCTTCAGAATATTCTCAATTTTATATTATAAAGTTCTACCCTGTTTGTATATTGATCAGCTATTCTTTAAGACGTTCCAAATTCGTTAGTTACTCAAATTACTACTTTTGTGCAGACAATAAATAAGGTTAAAAAAATATAAAAATGTACTTTGAGCTCCAAATTTACCAAGGTATAATAATTCTGGATCTCTTCTGTTCAGCTATACTCATTTCATTTCATGTACTATTCTTCTCAATTTCCACGAAAATTGTCTATTTGTGAGTTAACTCCGCCTCAACCTGATGAAGTCTACATCTGAAATCTTTCCTCTCCTTTTTATTGCACCTTCTCAATGCCTTACTATATGGAAAAATAAAAGTAAAAGAACTCCAAATGCAATTAAAAGGCGGATATTTTGTTTCCTTTTTGGATCTCATGTTTTTTTTTTCAATTCAATATAGAAATATGTTCCTCAATTCAAATTTAAGTCCCATGAAAATATTCAAACACATTGCACCTACTGCTAAAGGCTGTGACGTTTACTATTTTATGCTCTTTCTCATTATAAACTTCTCTCCTTTTACTGAGAAAGTTCATTATCATAAATAAACCTCTCCTTTTATTGACAAAGTTCATCCTTGTAAACATCTGTAAGTTTAACAAAAATGAATATAGTAATGCTTCATATATAGTAAAGCATGAAAATAGTTTCAATCCTACTATTGATGTATATTACCTGTAATGTGAACTTGTGGTTTTTGTCATGGCTACACAACTTGGAAGCAAGAACACAATAGTACTTGTTGAAAACTTTCTCCTGCAAGCAGCACTCTACAATAACTCGCATGATCTCTCTATCCTACAAATGAGAACATGAAAAAGTATTTAAGATGGAGACAATATTAGAAGGGGGAGGGAAAAGTATAAAAGAAAGGAAACAACGGACTTTTACCTGCTTCCCTGGTAAATCCAACCTAAGGAGTTTCTCAAAAGTGTCGACATAGTCCTCCCCACTCATGATTATACAAAAGATTGCCCTTCTTGCATCTGTATTCATCCTTTGTGTGGCAGCAAGCTGCAGCATCTTCTGAGTTTCAGGAATCTCCATGTCAATTTTAATAGCAACCTCTTCAATATCGCCTCTACCCAAAGCCATATCCCCAGACAGCCACCATTGACCTTTCTTATCAGGATCGAGAAGCTTGCTCCATTTCAGACCGCAAATTAGAATTTCGTCTACTGTCAACTGCAAGTAATGATCAAATATTAGAAAAGGATCAGAGTAGATATACATTCAAAGCACAACTGAACAAGATAAATATGATAATCAGAGAGATGATAAATTTGTTTGTCTAAAAATACATGATGTATGATTTAATATTTAGGGGAGGGAGGGATTTCCCAAGTATCAGATAATGGTGACAGATGATATAGACAAGGTCTCATTTCACTTCAAGTTACTAGGAATTCACCAAAGAAACAAATTCATCATGCTGCCTTTGCTCGGCTTCTCAGTTGCTTCTGATAATAAGATTATATAACATACTTCCTTTTCTTTTTGCCTAATCTTCTTCTGATTCTTCAATCATTTATTGTAAAATTGTTTCAAAGCAATTAACAGCATTTCCATGAATCCTTGGACAAAAGGGTAGGTAGAGAGGTAAGATGTAGTCTTGTAGATTGTGTTGAAGAAAATTTAAAAAAATAGCACATGAATCTACATGTCTCGATATCACCAAGAGCAGCCAGGACATCAATACATGGATATAACAGACACGCTACACGGAAATGATTATACATGAGATGTTCAGAGGCAGAACGGAATATTGGATCAGGATAAAATAAAATATTTAACATATATAATAAACCAGACTTGTGTTGATTTTAAACATGACATATAGAAGTTAAGTCGAATACATATTATGTTACTATTGCCTGCATTCACGCCTTCTCATACTATAAGGGATGAAAGAGATGACTAAAAATCTACTTTAATTACTTTTGAAGGCAATTAAATCTATATTGGAAAGAGGTTTCTATATTTGACCTTAGATAAGCTATCTGAGGTCACATTAGATACTGAGATACGATGTGATTTTGATCTAAACGGATGCAAAGAACATGTAAAAATATTTCAGTATGTAAATTTTTGTTTTATTTTAGGTTGTGGAGCACCATTATTATAACAGTGTAAGATAAGTATGTTAGCTCAGATTTGATTGTTTTTTATTATTATAAAGTCGTAGACTCATATTTTGCACTCTTTGTATCCGTAAGGTTGAATTATTAAGTTAATATCAAAACTACGTCGTATCTGAAGTGACCATAGATAAGTTAGCTAAGGTCAACCTCAAAAACCATTTACTTAATTTATATTGAATAAAATGCCCAACAAAAAAAGGTCTAACAGGTGGTGGCCCAAATGTATCAAGACTTGCAATGTTAAGAGCAAAATAAATCAACACATCCAAGCACAATGGAATATACAAAAGAGAAACCAAAGCTATCACCTAATAAATATTTAATTATAATAATAATTGGACGGACTGGTTCCACCAAACCCCTAGGGCAACTAAAACCATGCATGGATGATGACCAGGGGTGGCACTGAAAAGTCACTGTGAAGACTGGGAAGTTGATTTGCCAAAAGAAAATGAGGGTTAGATAATTCATACGAATTTAACCAAATTGGAACCATCTAATATCCTATCTTTTCATAGAGTCAACAAATTTATTTTTATTACAATCGGGCTTTCTACAAATTATACCAACGAAAGTGAAAAAATAATAGATACAATCGCCTTACTATGAACCAAAAGGCTCCAACACGTCTCTACCATCCAATTTCTGTGTTACACATGTCCCATATAGCACCCAGAAAAAAAAATACTCCAACCAATGGATGTCTAATTATGTATAAATTAAAAAAAAATCTCTAAAGGTTTTTCTTC
This sequence comes from Panax stipuleanatus, assembly GCA_020205555.1. NCBI lineage: Eukaryota > Viridiplantae > Streptophyta > Magnoliopsida > Apiales > Araliaceae > Panax > Panax stipuleanatus. The sequence continues at coordinate 112,448,106 of CM035120.1, forward strand.
ATAGATGCTGCAAAGGCAACTAAGCACATGTCACGTGGCAACACCTTAACTAGGTGGGGTAGGGTTCATTAACTTTGGTACAGTCACGCCTTTATCCAATGCATGAGAAAATAAAATATGATCAAAATATTTTAATAAGTACATATTAACTAGCACAACCTTTTGAAGCCACTTCTTTATCCTGGTATGCTGCACGGTCTCCTCTTTAGGCCTTTTTCTGTTGTTCTTAATATCGCATATGGTTTCAAGCATGAACTCCATCTGCCAGTATAACAGTAAGAAAGTTGTTGAAAAGGAAAAGTTTAAAAGCAGCATCAATGGTTTAAGAATTCATAGAAGGTATACTCTTTTGCCACTCATGTTTGCCTGGCCATGTTCAGTTGAGCACTTCAAATCATTCACCCTATTCTGTACACTAAGAATAAAGTTCTTCATATCAGTAGGATCATCACTCCTCAGTTTCATCCCACAACCTGTCACAGCTAAAAACAGTTATTTACAGACAAATCTTATAAGTGACATACTAAAAAATGGTGCCAATATGCCATGATAGAATTCTGATGCCACTATATATAAATAGAGCTGCAAACGAACCGAATCGAACCGAACTTTGTCGAACTCGAACACTTTTAGTCGAACTCGAACATATTCGAGTAACTCGATCGAACCAATAACTATGTACGAGTTCGGATCGTTTGGTGCTCGCGAACTGTTCGCGAACATGGTCGAGTTCGCGAACAGTTCGCGAACAAGTCGAACATATGCTTGTTCGCGAACACAAACTATGTTCGCGAACACAAACTTGCTCACGAACACAAACTTGTTCACGAACACAAATTTAAAACTCTGAAGGAAAAAATAGTTAAATAAATATAAAAAATATTTTTTCTAAGAGTCTAAGTATTCAATCAAAAATTAGACCAAATATTGTAATCATCATTCATCCAAAAAGAGCAAAACCAAAAATGATTACTTAGAACTTAGAAGTTTTAATTAACTTAAAAGTTAACAAGTTAACAAGTACTTAAAAATTCTTGATTTACAAATATCAACAATCAAATATTAATATCAAAAATTCTTTCAACTCTTCAAGGTCCAACCACTTCAAGCAGAGTCTACAAACAAATAATTATCAAAAACTCACAATTTAATATTAGTAATGTATTTCTTTTGTTGTCATTTTTAATTAATATTCAATTTTTTTATAATTTTTAAATTTAATATCTAGTTTTTATTTTTGATCTTCAAATTTATGTATAGTTTTTTAAAGTTTCAAAATTATTCAATAAATAATTTAATGATTATTACTTTATTACTGAAGTCTCAATACGTACATTGAAAACTTGATTTCTCTATCTCAATTTGACAATTTCAATAACTCATGTACATGTATGCAACTGTACTGTAATTTGTATCATTCTTTAATTAATGTCAAATTGTCATTGCATAATGATTAATGACTTTATTTATGTGCTTTATGACATGGTTTATAATTTATTAAATTATTTGGGATGTAAATTATAATAATCCAACAATCATCGTTCAAAATTTTATAAAAATATTATAAAAAAAATAATTAAATTAGAATTTAGAGGTGAAGTACACATTATTATTTATTAATTATTTAACAAAAAAGTTTACTTATAATAAATTATTAAAAAAACAAAAAAAATGTTTAGGTAATAAAAAAAATAACTACAAATTTAACAATTATTAATAAGACAAACTTTAGAATTTAATATGAAATAACCAATTATTTGAATTTAGAATTTTAAAAACAATTTAAATATGTAATTAAGAAATCGAACTACTCGAACTTATCGAACCGATCTCGAACTTATCGAACCGAACTCGAACTTACCGAACCGAACTCGAACTGTTCGCGAACAAAGACAAACCGAACCACATGGTTCACGAACATGTTCGATCGAGCAATCGAACGGAACACTCTGTGCGAACTCGACTCGACTAGACGAGCAAGTCGAACTCGAACCGAACTCGAACCGAACCGGTTCGCGAACAGTTCGGTTCGTTTGCAGCCCTACATATAAAGTTACAAGAAACTGCATCTGCCCTTTTGTCTCTTGGTTACATAGAGGCTTCAAATTCCCAAGGATATGCAATTTGCATTTCCTTCGGTAGTTCTAATCTCGGTGTCAATGCTGACTATAAATAGTAGCACAGTAAACACAGGCAAAATTTAGAGATTAGTATCTGAAGTGACTTACATTGTAAAATTGTCAAGATGGTGGAAACATCAACCTCCGTCAACCGTTTGCTCAGCATTATCAGAAAATCATATATTAAATCACTGAAAAGTATCAAAAGTATAACTGCATTAAAAAAAGTTACCAGAACAGACTGAAAGTTGAACAATATGGTAACTGACAAACTCAATTTATAAGAGCCTTGTTGTGACTACTTGGGATGGACTAAGGCATACAGTATGCTATCTGCTCAATTCTTCACAGCTATTGTATTAGTGTGGCGTGAAACTACCATCACACATCTGCCTGATGTTAACAATTACAATAGACGTAGTGGTTATGTATACCCATCATAAAAATATGTTGATTTTTTAACCTCCTGCCCCCATTAGACTAATCACAGCACAGGCATATGGAGATTAAATAAAGTTCCCACCTTGAGCAAACTCCAAAGATGTACAAATAGGAGAACAGAAGAATCAGATTTCGCATGGAAAGATTGTCCTCTTTCAGGTACTCATCCTGATATAACACATAAACCATTGATCTCAGTTATAGTCTGATGATGCAGAAACACAAACCAGAGTAACTAAATAAATAAACAAATTAGACCAAAATAGCATAAGCAATTGTTTGCACGAGCTCAGCTTAATTCCATAGTAACGGATAGTAAATATCAGATGAATCACCATCAACTAAATATTTTTAATAGTATAATTGTTGAATTATTTTTTAAAGTAATTCACCTCAAAAGACTTGGCAAGTGAAGCAAGAAGCTTTGCACCAAAGTCAATCCCAACCATACAAGATGTGCCAGCAACAAAAGCTGCATAAACAGCAGCATACCTGAAGATAAGTCATGTACAAAAACTGTCAAGTGAATCCTACAATCAGGATGTCCCGATGATTGATATTTGACGAGTGCATAATATTCATTTATTTCGATTCCTTTATGTTTAGTTTATTGCATGTTTTGTTGTGTACACTGGCTTATTAAGGTGTTTATTGATTTCGGGATGAGTTGAAGCTGAAAAGATGGAAACGGGATGAATTGGAGTTGATGAGATGAAAAAGGAAGAAATTTCAGAAAATTGCTGACCTCGCCCCGGCTAGCTCATGAGAGCCAAAATCTTTGCCCCGACGAAGACCTCTCTGCCCCGGCCCATTCCTCTTTGTCCAAGCTCGCTCCAGCGAGCTCCCCAAGCATATGAACTCGCCGGGGCGAGTTCAGTCGAGATTTTCAGATTTTTGGAAAGTTTTTAGAGCATATTTTGACAGATTCCTACTAGGTTTTGGATTGATATTTCTCATAAGTTTAGGACTTTGTTTAGCATTATAAATACATGTAATTAGTCACACAATACATCATCTTCTATAATCATCTTCTACAATTGGATTCAAACCCTAGATTTGGAGGATCGAAGGCATGTCAGGCTAATCTCTTTATTTCAGTTCTAAGGGATGTTGAGCCTTATTCATAATTAACGGTTTGATCAAGTTTACTTTATTTATTCCTTCTTGCATGAAATTTATTCTGTTAATCTGTTTTAATTGATTGCATGCTATTCTGTCTGATTGATTTGATTTGGCTAGTTAGATTAATATGATAAATATCATCTGCTAGATTAAGATATAGTATTAAACAAGCAATATTATATTTGATCATAAGTAGCACTTAATGATGCATGATTGTGGACAAGCTTTTAAGTATTGCTAAGATTATCATAAGGCAAGTTAAATAATCACTGATTGTGTGATTGTTACTTGAAATAACCTAATTTTCATTCTTCATCTTGTTGTTATATTAAATCTAGACTGATAGTTCTAGGTTGTATGATAGTTAGGGTCTAACGGGACGATTATCACCTTAGATTTACAACTTAAGGAAAATTTCGAATAATTAGCGATTGCGGTTATCTAGGGTTATTAATTTCATTGAATGGCAAATATTGCTTAACTTGATTATGTCATAATTGTGAAAAGATGAAACTGAACTGTAGAACTGGAGTCTCTTATTCATTGGTTATCCATCTTAATTATTTTATGTTTACATTAATTAGTTAATAAACTCAAAAATCCCCATCTTTGTTATAAACACTTGGATAAATATAAAAACACATCACTCTCTGTGGAATCGATCCTTACTTATTGCTATATTCATTCTTGTGTTAGTACAGTATAAGTAAGGTATTAATTTTAGAGTGCTAACGTCAGCTCCCAATATTATATGCTTATGCACAATCACACAAATTGATATTATATGCTTATGCATAAAAATACAAATTGGAAGCGAGAAGCTTAACCTTTGTAACACAAAAATGTATTGATCGCACACAATATGTTATTTGCTCGTGTGCACAACCCAAACAATCAGGGCTCATACAGTAATGATTGCATACATATACACGCACACCTATACACATCATAGTTGTTACGGCGTCACCAAGACGTCATGTCGCTGCTGCCGCACCAAGTCGAGTGGTCACCTTGCTACATCAGAGAAAGTCGTGCAGTAAAAGTTGCGATAGGCGAGCAACATCAGAACAATAAAAGAAGAAGAACAAAACAGATCTAAGGCGCAATAAGTCATCGGCAACATCAAAACAATGAAAGAAGAAGAAAACCAAAACAGATCTAAGCAAAAGAAAGAATAAGTCGCGATGTGTTATGATAGAAGAAGTCGCAATGTTTTTTCTTATTTGACTTTGTCGACTGCTTCCCTATTAATGTACGAAGGGTAATAAAACTCCAGTTGGTATCATCTTAGCAAAATTTCATTAACGTCCCCTATAGTTTGGTAATCTATTAAATCCAACCCTTAAGTTTTGTACTTTACAAATCTTACCCTATTTGTGAATTTGCCTTTCAAGTAGGTCCCTGTAATTTTTTTCTTTAAAAAAAACACAGGTGTTACAAGTTTTTTTTATAGTTGCTGATATAATTGCGTTTTTAATGTTACTCAGTAAATATGTTTGGGTTTTAATGTATATAAAATTTCATTGTTCAATGTACTTTTAAAGTAAAATAAATAATATATAAATTGTACACCGTGAACGACTTGTCACCATACGGACGCCATATCAATTGGGTGCTAAAATAACTAAGGGAATACAATATTAAAATTAAGGGGCAGAATAAGTTTAACTCTCAACTGTTCATTGCCGCGAGGGCCACTGGAACATGCTGCCAAAACCTCTGCACTGATAATTTGAGAACCAGTACTGCGACCAACAGACTGCCAATAAGGAAAATTAGAGAGTTCAAACTGCAATCTGAAACTAGAGCTAACCAAGATATGACATGTTCACAAATGGACTAGATTCTACCTAGAGCAATTTCAAAGTCAAAGAACTAGACTAGATGGTAAAAATGAACTGGATATGTAACATTTATTGGAAATAATACAGAGCAGAACACTCCTACATGGTTCCTAACCAAGGTTTATAGATATATTCACTGATGACTCAATCATAATATTACTTGAACAAACTACAAAGTCTTTCACCAATATAGTTTACAAATTACAGGTTCTAGTTGTTGATAAGCCAATAAATGAGTTCAAAGCTTCAGTTGTTCAGCAGCTCTAAAATGTAACTAAAATTGTACTCCCTCTGTTCCAAAATATAGAATCAACATTTACTTTTTAAAGTCAATTTGAGAAATTTTCATATTCAAAATTGGTATGAATTAATTTAGCTTTAGACAACAAAATTATAAAAATTGTAAGCTATCTAAATAGTACTATTAATTGCAAGATTTATTGTTTTCAAAAGTTCAATGAATGACAAAATTTTGAATTAGAAAATATCACAAACTGATTTTAAAAAGACAAACTTGATCATATAGCTTGAAACAAAGGAAGTATGTAGCGTTTCAAAAACCTCCATCGTGTGCATGTTGAACCACCCAAATATGGAGGCAAATTAAGGAGCACCAAAAACATCAATCACACTAGTACAGAGCAACAAAAAGCAAGAATAAAATTTGGTCACAGTAACATGCAAACTAGAGGTTTAATACTAACTGGCGACTTAAATCACCAATTTATGTATAAGCTTAACCAGTTAAAAATGAAGGAAAAATATATACCATGCTTTAAAAGTCGTCTTCATGTCATTCTCTAATATTATTTTGAAGTTTCGGTTATCAACCACTATACTACAATTATTACATGTTACCATGAATTTCAATGGATGTACTGAAGACTACACGTGAAAGCATATAAAAAAAGTTTAGCAGTATATATTTCCTTTTTTATTCCTTTCTCTGATGAAAGAAAAATAAAATAAAGGTGTATGAAATCAAAATGCATACATGGAAGATTGTGGAAACTTCCCTTGTTATTGCTTCCACATTAGATTCTGACATCCTATTTAGAAGACCTGAAAAGTTGCCAAGGGCATCATGTTTCATAATTTAAGAGATGATACAATCCCAATTTCTTAAAAATCTATATAAATTTTTTTTTTAAAAATACTGATTTCCATACCCCGTACATGTCTACGAATTTGAGAGTGCTCCTCCGAATCATTTCTTACACGTAATCTCAGGTGGGGAGCTACATATTTTGCATTCCCTTCCACTACAGGTGTCTTCATGGGAACTTTATCTAGTCCCATCTCTGCATTGGAAGATTTCACAGGATGAGATAGAACAGTTGTACTGTCAACCGCCATCTGAGCATCTGCTCCTTGTTTTGAAGCCTTCTTTTTATGTTTTCTAAGAATGGAACTGTTATCAAGGCTCTTCCTGGGAGCCTCTTCAGTATTTGTTTCCTCATTCTCTAAAGAATCGAGTATAGATGGGATCCCTTCAAACAACATATTGATGTCATCATCGTCCCCTCCTAATTTCCCTTCCTTCACCTTGAGTTTCTTTGCGAGTTTACTTTCCAAAGCCAAATCCTCCTCTGAAGGAACAGCACCTTTCTGCATGTCCATTTCAAGATACTCTTCAAATTTTGTTTTCTTACTTTTCTCAATTATTGTCGGAGTAGACTTACTCAAAGAATTCAATTCCATCTTACATGATCTCACACTCGTACCGTTCCACGGCTCAGATTCACCATCAACAGAGTCACCTGCCTTTTCGCCATCTAGTTCTTCTTCTGAAGACAAGCAATTCCAACTCTTTTTACAAGTTCCTTTCTCAAAACTTTGCCTGGAAACTACCACAACACCTTGTGTTTCTCCAGTGTCTAAAGAATCAATAACAGATGGAATATCATCAAATAACATATTTAAACCATCATCCTTACCCCGTAATTTTCCATCTTTCAGCTTAAGTTTCTTTGCAAGTTTCTTTTCCAATCTTAAATCCTCCTCAGCAGAGACAAAGCCTTCCGGCTTGTCCATTTCAAGATACTCTTCAAACTTGGTTTTTGAGTTTATGACTAAAGCCTTCTTCCTCTTTACAAGCTTTAATGTATTAGAATCGGTAAGCGCTGAAGATTCCAATTTAACCACGGACTTATCTATTATGAGAGGTTGCTCTAAGCTATGATCGGTGCCATTGTTCGAATCCGTCAGCATGACTTCCATCTTTTCTAGAACATGAGAATTATTTTGCAATTTTTTCAAATTCTTTGACTTCAAATTCTGTGAAGGCTTGTTCAGTTTTCGTGATTTCTAAAATAAATAAAAGCAAAATCAGTATAGAAATAGAGTTAGTTTAAATCTTTTTAATAAAGGAATTCGGAACAAAAATGTAAAGCGATATCATACTTGATTGTCAACCCATGAATCAAACTTTTTCTTGTTCTTCTCTAACCGGGCTTCTTTCCGTCGGTCTCTACGAGACTTATCCCCTGACTTACTAGCTGCATCCATGTCAAATGTAAAGAAGTTTAAATATCTTCCTGAAGTTACAACCATGGAAAATCAAACTCTATCTATCTATGAACAGAATGAACTTACCCATAATTTCTAGCTAGATTTCACCGAAAGTACAAACTGCCCAAAAAGATCAAACCAAAAAATTGTAAGTTTTCATTTTAATTAACCACCTAATGCAAACATAGCAAGGAGATATATATTTCTCAAACCATTAAGCTAATATTCAGTACTCCCTCTGTTACATAATTAGTGAACAATTCATCAATTTGCAAATGCTAAAATTCAAAATCAATAATTAAACCCCTAGAACGCAAAAACCTTAAACCCCTCTTTCTCTCTCAAAAAATAAGTAAGCTTCATAGGCATAGCAATGTTCTCTCCTGGAACGAAGAGATCAAATTTCAGCCAGCGCTAGAAAGGAGCACCGGCACTGGCTGTTTCACCAATTACACCGGTTGTTGAGAACCAAGGTCGGCTTCCGGCCAATACCTATTCCCAGTTTACCTATACAATTCCTATAAACATACACATGTACAAATTATGTAGAATAATAATTGTAAAAGCTATTTAATTTAGCTCATAAAATTGCTGATTCTATTCAATCAGAAATTACATATGATCGGGTGGGTGCGAGCTTTACAGAGAGAAGAACAGAACTAAAGGTTTGGGTTGCCGGGCCCAAAATCTAATTTGAAGCCCTTAAACCCTAACATGTGATTTATAATGCGATTTATGAAAGTTGAGAGTAAAATATGATTCATGAAGGTTGAAGTCTTGCAGTAGATTTCTGAGTTTTGGACCCAAACAATTAAATTTATTAGAAAATGAGAAGAAAAGAAAAAGAAAATGTACGCTTTTACTCTAATATCATCATTATATAAATAGCATATTTATTCCTTGTTATCAAAAAGATGACAAAAAGTACAATTTTTTTTGTCCCAAAAAGATGAGCAAAGGTATAAGACAGAGAAGAAGGTTTATTACCTGCAACAATGGAGATGAAAAAGAGTCGTTGCCGGTGGAAGGAGAGCAGCCGCTACCGTTGGGAAGAAGGGGGCGATTGCTACAAGTCTTCAGCCTGTGAGAAAAGCGTCAAACTGATATGCCCTAGGACATGACTGGAATTAAATTGGGTTTAGTTAAAAATTTAAAGGCAAAATAGGTATTATAAAAAATTGGTATTATAAAAAATATTATTAATCAAGTTAAAAGAAAATACAGGAGGTGTCATGCTAAGTTGGTCAAACAAACTCATAAATCATTTTTTATTATTAAAATATTTGATAATGACTTTATTTTTAATTTATAAATTATTTTTGAGAAGTAATAATTTTTTTTCTCAAAAATTGACTTATAAATTATTTTAAAATAAATATGTTTGACCAAATATAAATAATAGTTTGCCTTATTTTACTAATCATTATTACTTATTTTAACTTATAAATCTTTTTAGCCAAACACCATCACACCTTAATTTAACTTAGTTTTTGAATTATAAGTTAAAATGGTGCTAAACATTTTTATTTATAAGTCACAATTTAAAATAACTTATAAGTTGTAGATACTCGAAATTTTGCATTCCTGTTACTAACTTTGCAGGAGGGCAAAATCGTCTTTTACCTTCCAGAAACAACCCTGGAAGTCCAGATCAAATCAAACCCCCGAACCCCGGGAGATCAAATCAAACCCCAGGCGACAACCCCGGGAGAATAGATCAAAACCCCAACGACAACCTCGGGAGATCAAATCAAACTCTGGCGACAATCCCGGGAAATCAAAATCAACCCCCCGGCGACAATTTCGGGAGATCAAATCAACCTTCGGAGACGATCCCGAAGCATCAAATCAATCCTGAGAGACAACCCTAGAATATCAAATCAACCCTTGGGCCCTGAGGAAGAACAGAGTCAGCTGGGATCAAATCTCGGAGACAACCCCGAGAAGCAGTCGAAAGCCTTGTCAATCCTGGAGACAATCCCTGGAAGGGTAAAACGATCATTTTGCCAACTTAACATCAAATTAAGTCAAAATCAAGTCACTGCCATAAAGGTCATGCAGAACCATAACATCAATTCCGAGTGAAAACATCACAAAACAGCTCAACGGACGGACTGCGAAAACTCAAAAATCTAGTCATGGACCCATCTTCCTGGATTCGGAAAAGGTCAAATCACATGTCATTGTGTAGCTCTCGGAAAGGGCTTTCCGGAAAGGTATATCACGCCTCCATCGGATTCATAGATTGAAAGTTATGAATCTTTAAGCGGACAGCGCGTTGATCGGATCGAGTGCACGTACTTCGAGACGACGGGATCCACGGGATAGGAGTCACCCGGGTCAGCCGCAGGTACACCCGCGGCTCCCTGGTCTATAAATAAGACCCCCCACCAGCCAAAAAGGATAGGAAAAAAAGAGAAAAAGAGAGAAAATTCCGTTCGTTTCAGCTCTTAACCTTACCATCAGTATTCCAAACTTCAATTTTGTTCTTTCTAAACACTTGTATACGTACATATACTAACATATCAAGTTTTAACCGATAAAAACGGAGTCTTCAAGCTACAAAAGCGGTTTAAAGCCCTTCTCGTTGTACACTGTGAGATTTGATCTTCATATCTGAACTTTTTTTATTGGTTTAATATATATATATATATATATATAACTCTTAGTTTTGCTTGGATCGCAAATTCGTGGCTTTTCTGACTTTAATATATATATATATATATATTTATAAGTGCTATTTCGGTCTGAATTGTAAATCTGTGGCTTTTATCGCTTTAATTATATATTAAGTATATATATATATATATAAGTGTATATATATATATATATATATATATATATATTTATTTATAAGTGTTCGTTATGCCTGGATTATAAATATGTGATTTTTTATTGCTTTATTTTATATATACATACATATATATATATATATTAACTCGTTTTGGCCTGAATTGTTAATTCGTGGTCTTTTTCATCTTCAATATATATATAATCATATATATATATTTATATTGATCTGTCACGCCTGAGTTGTAAATCCTTGGCTTTTTCCTGCTTTAATATATAAGTGTATATATATATATATTATTTATTTAATGTGATTAAATATCAGTTTTAACTTTTCATTCGATGTAAATCTGTACTAATGTAAAGTTTGTGGACGAGATTTATCTAAATCTAGCCATATTTAACTTTTAACCGGTTTAAAAGTTGTAAAACTGGAACAGTTGAGCTAGAATGACTAAGATTTATTTAAATCTAGTTTTCTTTCTAATTTTGTAAATATTAAGCAACTACGCGACCCCTAGATCTGTATCTAGAGGGAACGAGAAACTTGGCTACATGCATGTAAGGATTTAACTGATGAATCATTTGTTTTGCGACGTCTAGATTATAATTTACATTTTATTTCAATATATCTGTCATGCAAGCTTTTTGATGATATTGTGTTAGACTAGGAATCACAGGATCTATGATTAATCACATGGATCTGGATCCGATTCCCATAATGGACAAATTTCAACTGTATATACAGCTTGAAAGCCCCTTTGTAAATGTAACCATGGGCCTTAAAGCGGGGATACAGATTTAAGGCCATGACATAATTAAATTGTGGTTTGCGGTGCTCGGATAACATCGATGGCTTTCATGCCCATAAGAGGTCCGACACTTTTGTAGATATTTATTTATGCTTTCTATAAAATCCAAATCAAGCCGAATACAGAATAAAAATGGAAGTATCAAAAGGCTTCAATTCCTATGCGAGCGAAAGGGTTTGAAAACTACTTTTCAAAACATCATTTTTATATCTTGTTTAAAAAAGGACTTTTCATTAAATCAAAGTCCAACGAAGCACAACACCACTTTCAAATAAAGTACTTAGGCCCAATTACTGCAATTCACACACCCACACCCACATAATAATTAGGGAAATTGAAAAGACACGCTAACCGTGTTTCACGGAAGTCGGGGGTGCCTAACACCTTCCCCCGCTTAATCAAGCCCCCGAACTCTATGAATCTAAGTTTCCAAGACCAATTAAACAGAATCCAGTAATTGGGTCATATTTCAAAACCTTTCAAAACATGGTTGAGTTGGTACAACCATTTAACTCATACCAACTGGCGACTTTGTCTAATTCAGACCAATAAAATCAAATCTTTTCAAATCGTCGACATTGTATGTCGGTCTTTTCCTGAAAATCTCACCCTCAGATTAAACAAATCCAAAATAGAAAACATAAAGGGTAAAAACACATAGGAAAAGGAAATCAAGATTCTTTTCCTGACGTCGACAGGTGGCGACTCTGCTGGGGAGTGTTAGAGGGCTTAAGCCGCATTTCAATCTTTTCAAAATTTCTTGTTTATATGCATGTGTGTGGATGTTGTCTTTACATTAAGTAGATGTAAATAAATGTTTTACTGCTTTATATTAATGCTTCGCATGAATGTCATCATTTCATACGGTGAGACACGTTGTATGTGAATGCTTGTTGCGTGATTCTTCCACCAGGAGGCGAACCCGTCGGCGTTTGACTACTGGACTCAAAGGAGATTAATCCTGCGAGGCTCAGGAAAGGCGCCACTCAAATCCGCTCCAATTAAAAGAACGGATTAACTTCCCATGTAGTAAATTGCGATGATCTGAGGACCTTCATGCCAAAAAATCGCAAGAATAGCCTAAGATAGGTCAGCCTCTGATAAGCCAAACGCGAAGAGAAGTCTCTGCATTCCTTTCCCTTTTAAATTCCATATAAATTCAATGTAAATTTCAAATTTCATGTAATTATCAAATAAAAGTAAATATACATTCCATTCCCTGTCAAATTTCATTTTTGCACATATATTAAATCCCGTCATGCTATCCCGTCAGTAAAATAACTAACAGTTGTTTTGCAGGAAAAGATTAAAAAACCTAGAAAAATGACACATTGCATAGCATGCATCCTGTTAATATATATCAAACTTAACATACCTACTTTTATTGTAGGAAAAAAATTGGTCCCACTACTAGATCAAAATCTAAAAAGGTACTAAGCCTACCTCCAGGAATGGCTTCAAGTGCCCAACCTGAATCCACCCCTGTATCTCGGGAAGAGTTTGAAGGACTCAAAAATCAGATAGCGGAATTGACTATCTTGCTGAAAGACCAGAGCAAAAATACTCATGGTTAGAAAGTACTAGAGTCATCCATACAAGGGTGCAGTCAGGATACCGACAAAAAGAAAGAAAAGGAAGTTCAAAACCCTGAACCACAAACTAATGAAAAAACCAACAAAACCCCTGAAATCACCAATCTCAAAGAAAATCGAGAAACTGGTGACATTAGAAAGAAGGTCCAGCAAATGGAAAACCCTCCGATCGATTAAATGGATTGGAGTCTATGGGAGTGTAAATTACTCAGATCTTTGCATCTTTCCAGGGGCTCATTATCCAGACAAGTTTCAGATCCCTGATTTTGAAAAATATGACGGATTAGAAGATCCTTACACTCATTTGAAAGTGTTCATTGGAGAACTCGGATCCTATGCTGAAATGAGAAACTAAGGATGCAGTTGTTCCAGAAAAGTTTGACAGGGGAAGCTAGAGCATGGTATGTCCGATTGGACAATTCCAAAATCCACAGCTGGGAAGAGCTAACACATGTCTTCCTAAATCAGTACAGTTTCCAATCACAAATGGCACCAGATAGGTATCAAATTACCAAGGTTAGGAAGCAAAGAAGTGAATCTGTAAGACCCCAAATTTTATGAATAAGATTTAATTTTCTTTATATATTATTTTGAAATAGTAAGGTGTTGATTTGATAAATGTGATAAGTTATGGGTGAAATGTGCAAAATTTACAAAGTAAGCAAGTGGTTATAAAATATTCGTTGTGTCGAGGAATATTCATTTGGTCGAGGAATATTCTTTTTGTCGGAGAATATTCGTACGACGGCGCAGTCATTGGTGGACCCCACAATGGAATGAATGTCGGATATAGAAAGCGACAACAATAACCTTTTTATAAAAATAACGGCAAAACTGTTACCGTTAGTACTATTGAAATACCCGGTGGTTAAAATACAGTAATACGTGGTGTTGCACAGTAGCACACGGTATTGCACAGTATTTCGAATTATTGATTCTTACGTAAGAAGGTACTTACTCAATTATTGTTACAGTAATTACTGTTCAATATTTTATATTATTGATTCAATAATTGCATAATATTTTATTGGTTCAATATTTGCTACGTTGATATTTTATATCAATAAGTGTTACTTTGCTATTTTATATTATTGATTCAATAATTGTCATTGCACATTATTTTAAATTATCAAATCAATAATTCATATTATTTGAATAATATTATTAGATAGCATTATTGACAATGTCTAAGGAAGTTCTGTCTAGGAAAGGGGTTGATTAATTGCGCGCCAGTAAGAAAAAATCCTTATCGGAAGGCCCCCTCTTTCCTAGGAACGATCTGGTTGTCAATATTGTAATTCTGTAATATTATTTGTGAATAATTAATTTTTGATATATATGATAAGGAAATATTTATTCAATGTGGATTTAAACGGAGGAATTTTTAACATGTGACATTTGTTGAAAGTTGGTATTCTATCTTGTCCAATAAAATAATTCATTCAAATATATTATTATAATATTACATTATAGTAGTATGATGTGATTATATATTAGTATGATTTTTATAATTTGAATGGTAACATTATTATAGTAAATTCATGGTATAAAAGTTCAACGAGGTGGAAGAGTGCAAATTGAATTTGAACTCTTATGATGCAAATAATGATGTCATCGGAGCGATGAGGTAAGCAAGGATGTCATCGGAGCGATGAGGTAAGCAATGATGTCATAGGATCGATGATGTAAGCGATGATGTCATAAATTATGGCAAAAAGACTATTTTATTCTTACTCTGCCGAGCCTATAAATAGAAGATCATTTCTTCATTATTTCTCACCAATTCACTAAAGCTATGGAGAGAGAAAGTATAGAGAGAATAAAAGAGAAAGAAGAAGAGTATTCTGCTATTACACTAGTGCAGTCTCCAAATTTTTAAGGTAAGGGGTATTATTTCTTTCGTATTCATGAAGAGAGTTATTTTCTTTCAATACTCGTAAGGGTTGTTATTCCATTCTTTATTATTCTGTTAGAATAACCTGTCTACGCGGACTACCGCATGCATGGTGAAATTCTGTTGTTATTCCATTCTTTATTATTCTGTGGGAATAACCTGTCTACGCGGACTACCGCATGCCTGGTGAATAACCCTTCGTATTCAGTTGTTATTAAATTGTGGAAATAATCTGTCTGAGCGGACTACCGCCTGACGGGTGAAAATTCAATTGCAGTTTCGTATATTGTTTCATTTTAGATTTCTAACTCTAAACTTACTACGGTAAGTATTGCTTCTATAATTCCTGAAATGATCAGAAATTCCTTGAGTTTTGCGCTTCATCTAATATTATTTTATTGGAATAGTGGTCTGAACTTTCTTGTGAAATTTTTATCTTTTCATGTCGAGTTATTATTCATGAGTTACTATTCATGGGATACTATTCACGGTAAAAAAAAATTCCTTTCCAAATCATCTTTGATTGGATCCAGGTTTTGATCTTCATTCTTTAACTCTGGATAAATTCTCTAATATTTGTCCTTTATCTCACTGGATTCGTTATTCGTATTGTTTTCATCATCCTCAGTCGTAAATGGTGATATAACTGAATATCTTTGGCCTGTAGTGCAAAGATGAATGATTACTTGATGAATATCTTTGGCCTGTAGTGCAAAGATGAATGATTACCTGATGAATATCTTTGGTCCGTAGTGTAAAGATGGACAGGTGTTGAGATAAACATGACCAACTGGTGATACAAAGGAATATCTTTGGCCGTAGTGCAAAAGATGAATATTTGATTCAAGATGAATATTGATTGATGTTACAAGGATAAAATATTGATGATGGACTTTTAAATTATAGAAGATAGTAGACATCATTCTCTACTTAACTCTTTTAATGAATTGTCATTTCTGCTGCTGTTGTTGATCTAAAACTGGTTGTCCATAATATTTTATCTGATTTGTTGAAGACTAACGATAATTTATTCTTCATTATCTTAGTCATAATATTCTTTACTGAGCTAGTTGAGCTCACCCTTTTCTTCCATTGTTCTTTTTAGGAAATGAGAATATCGCGGGTACTAGTCGGGGAATGGAGTGATGGTCCGAGTTAGAGCTGTAGAAGTCCTCACTATTTTTTTTAAATAGTGTGATAATAAATATAATGAGGACTTAGTTTGAATGTTAATATTTTCTACATGTCTGTATTGACACTCACAGTTGTGTGGTCGTATTTTGCACGACCGTTTGGTATGAAAGATTGTATTTGAATTTTGTACCATGTATTTGGCGACTCAGAATGGGTTGAGTATTGAACCTATTTTGGGGGCGTCACAAAATCTTTCAGTGAAAATTCCCAACGGTGGAGACGCCTGGATGCTCAAGAAATTCCATCAATGACAGAAACAGAAATGGTCATGACATTCATTGATATTCAGGAAGCTCCATTTTATGAGAGGGTTCTAGCAGGCATAGGAAAACCATTCTCAGAAATGATTAAGCACGGAGAAATGGCTGAAATGGGATTGAAGTCCTCCGGAAAGATCAAAGACCTTATTTATTTAGAGGTCGTGGCCGAGCACATTCAAGCTAGAAGTTATGGTAATAATCCTCGGAGAGTCCATAAAAAGAAGGAGGAGGATGTATCCTTGATTCTTTAAGGACAAAATCAGAGAGGCAGTCAAAATTTGCCCATTCAAAGGAGAAATTATTCCCCTTTCCAAACTTATGCCCTGAGAAGTTAAGCATCGAAGAATATTCACACCCTTAGGGGACTCACTGGAAAATGTTCTAAAGCTTCTGACAACACAAAAGAAGATTGTCCATATCCTTCCTCCATCTAATCCCAGTGGACAAAATTTTAACCCAAGCAAGAAATGTGCTTATCATTCTGGAGCTCCGGGCCACGATACCCAAGATTGTTGGTCTCTCAAACACAAAATCCAGGACCTGATAGACAGTGGGGAGATTGTGGTAACAACACCAGAACAACCCCATGTTCAAGACAATCCTCTGCCTCAACACAATGAGGAGGGCGTCAATATGATCAGTATCGGAAACGGAGAAGGTTCCAAATACCTCCGGTACGTAGGGGAGTCCTCCCCAGTAAACAAGGATATGCCGGACAATTGGGAATGTTCAGAAAGGCAGTTTCTAATAGAACAAGAAATCAAATCTATCAAGGAACAAGTTGGTCAACTGGCAGAGCTAGTAGTTTATCAACATTAGATAACGCGACAGTTGATAATCAGACCAGACAGCAAGAATCAAATCTTCTGACGCCTGAGATTAGTCCCATTGCCAGGAAGGATCATTACCGGTTTCATGAATAGGAACCCTGGGTAGACAAGGTTGCTAGGGAAGAAAAGTTTCGAGCTAACAGAGAGATCGCTTTCAAAAGGAATTTCACTTATTTAAATCAGCCTATGGAAAAAATTCTCCAAATGTTGATCAACGAGGGGAAAGTCACAGAATTGTTACCCCTAGTGGACCCACAATCCAGGAAGTTCAATCCCGATAGGATCTGTTAATATCATTACAACACTCCTGGGCATGATACAGAAGATTATTGGGGACTTCGTCACTTAATTCAAAATCTGATTGAATACGGTGAACTGCTGAAAGTAAGCCAAGATTATGGTTATCCTACCGAGGGATCAATCTTTCCTCCCATGGCATGGAATTTGAAAGAAATAGTGGTTGTATTTTCCTGTGAGAAGAATCTAGACATAACGCCCTTGATAATTCGAGGAGAAGGGGACCAAGAGGGAAAAAATCCTGTGAAAGTGGTTGCGCCCGAACCTCTAATATTGTTATTCAAACCGCAATATCATGTGGTCAGCTTGAAGAAAGTCCCATGGAACTATGGGAAAGATGAGGGATTAACATCAAACCATATTGTTATTATATCAAAGGAAAACCCGCTGTACATGCCTCAGCGAGTTATAAAGTCAGTCATTAAATCCAAAAGAAAAGTGCCTGAGGAGAAAATTGAAGAATTCCTCAGCTTTTGCCACCTATTTGATGAAAGGAGAAGCCAATTACTGGTGGAAAACCAATCAGGCTAGAGCTGGGACATCTGTAGTGACTTGGACAAAGTTTAAAGAGTTGTTCTTTGAGAACTATTTTTCGCCGAGTATGCAAGCCAGGATGGAAGTCAAGTTTCTAGAACTAAAGCAAGAGAATATGTCGGTATCAGAATATGCTGCTAAGTTCAATGAGTTAGCGAGATTTGCACCTCATCAGGTGGACACAGAGGCAAGAAAGGCGAGAAGATTTGAGAATGGATTGAGGCCAAGGATATTGAACAAGGTAGCTGTATTGCAGATTAATACGTTTGCAGCTTTATTGGAGAAAGCGATAATTGCTGAAGGGGGAAGCGAAGCTACATCCCGATATCATCAGGAGAAGAAGAAGAAAACAAATGAAGGAGGTAGTAGTGGTGGTAGTAATCCGAACAAGCGAAAATGGAGTGAGAATACCCAATCGGGTAATAAGTCAGAAGAGAATAGGAAGGGAGGCGAGCCTTATGCGATTTGTGGGAAGAATCATCCAGGAATTTGTCTGAAGAGAAAGGGAGTCTGTTATAACTGTGGTCAAGAGGGACACATGTCTCCCAATTGTCCCAGTCTGAAGAAAATACAAGGTTGTTTTGCGTGTGGATCGACAGATCATCTGGTTCGGAATTGTCCGAAGAAGAATGTGGAGAAGGGAAGTACCAACAAGGGACCCGGTGGCGGAACCCTGACGATTAGAGGACATGCACAGCCAGGAAGACCAACGGCCCGTACATTCAACATGACGGTGCAAGATGCAGTAACTGCCCAGGAGGTGGTGACAGGTAACGATTTAGTTGAGTAAATAAATTACACGAGAAATATTGGGTGGATATAACTGTAATTTGTTTTCTTTTATAGATTCAAGTCACAGGTTAGTATATGAGACACAAATGAATATTGTGTTGATAAGAATAAATTGATGATACAACTTTAAAAGATTGTAGAGAATAAGAAAGAGGTGATTCCGAGGACGGAATCCTTATAAGGAGGGGAGAATGTGAGAACCTAGAATTTCACATAATTCAAAATTTTTGAATAATTTTTTTTATATTGATATTGATTATCAATATTGTGCTGAGTATCGGTGATACGAGTTTATCAAAGTGGTCAAACTGTGTATTGACTTAGAAATATAAGTACAATTTTGTTTAACAGAGAATAGAAACCCTAACCCTAGTTATGGATAGGAATTTGGTAGAAAATACAGTTATAATAATTGTATTGATGAATATGTGAGTGTTTATAACTTATTAAGTCAATTAGGGCTATTAAGTTAATACACTAGGGGAATATGTTATGACATATGTGAATTATGTATGTGATAGAATACATGTGTATTATGTAAGGTATATACAAATTATTTTGTATATACAGAGAATTAAGAATAAAGTTATGTGACCTAATATATAAATTAGGTATAGTAATTAAATAACCTAAGGATTATGGCATGGGAGAATATTAATATTAAAAATATTAACTAACTCTAAGGGATTTATTTTATTATCTGAATTTATTAATTTTGTAACCTAATTAAGGCAAGCCTAATTGGGTTATGCAAGTTAATTAATATTATTGATATATGTGAATGTGTATATATTAATAATAATGAATAATAGTCCAAGAGACAATTTATTCAATGGACTAATGTGGGTAAGTGAGTTAAACAAACTCAATAGTTTATTTAAGCATTGGACTTGTAGCTAATTGATTTAATATCAATTAAGTTGTTAAGCTAGCCCAATACTAGATTTAATTATCTAGTATGCTAGTAGCCCAAGACTAATTATGTATGGGAGCCCAAGTTATTTTAATTAGTAGCCCAAAGGAATGAAACGAATGGCCCAAATGTTTTAATTTGGAGCCCAAGACTTTAATCCAATAGAAGAGGGGCATGTTGGGCATTAGTTAAACTAATTATTGAGCCAAACAAGGCCTTATGGCCGACCTACTAGGAGGAGATAAGAAGAGAGCATGTGAATTAAATATATTGATAAGATTTGGAAAGATATGGATAGATTTGAAAGGATATTTGGGAGATATGAAAAGATATTGTAAGATTTGAGAAGATATGGAAAAGATATGGAAAGATATTGTAAGATTTGAGAAGATATGGATAAGATATGGGAAGATATGAGAGAAATAGAAAAGATGAGGATAAGATGGCCAAGTGGCCGATTTTTGTAAAGAAAGGGAAAGGGAGATGCATGTAATTATTTGTGATTACTTTAGTTGGTAGAGTAACTTTTGAGTTGTCAAGTAATTATTGAGCCAACCCATTAGTTATTACTTGCAAACAACATCATAATTATGATAAGAGAGAGAAGGGATAAGATATGAATTGGACATGAGAAGTTAAGTAAGCCAAGTGGCCGGGTGAGGAGGAAAAGAAAAAGGAAGAGAAAAATAAAGATAAGAAGAAAGATAGAGAGAGAAAATCAAAACTAAGAAAGAGAAAGAGAGGGCTTCGGCCAAGAGAGAAGAAAGAGAGGGAGTGTTCTTGCTTGTTTCATAGTTCCTTAGCTGAAACTTAGGAAGAAAAAGGAAGAACAAGCTAAGGTATAAAAGGTTTCTATTTAATATAGTTTAATTTCCTTTGTGACTTGATTTGAGTTTGATTTTTGTAAGGTTTTGATTTGGTAGTTCAAAAACCTTGGATCTATATGTTTTTAAGTGTTATATGTTTGAATCTATCACTTTTAAGTGTTAAAAATTGGATCAAAAGCAAGAAGAATGAAACTATGTTTCAAAAGGTTGTAAACCTTGATTTTCTTAACATAAATTATGTTTTGTTTGTGTTTGGTGGGTTTTGATGTAATAGATTATGGATCATAGTATATCCATGAGTTTATGATATATGGGTATAAATTATGATGGTTTATGATGGCTAAAGTTAGATTAATCAAGAGATCATGCAAGATTTCTTAGAAAACACAAAGTTAAAAAAATCAGATTTTCGAGAAAACAGAACCTGAAATTCAAACAATCATATCTCTCAATATATTTCGAATTTTTGAGTGTGGTTAATTTTTGGACTTAGATCTATAAGTCTTCTAACTTTTTCAAGTGGAATCACTGAGAAAGGAGTTGTAGATTTTCGTGTGGACTGATTTTAGCAAAGTAGGAAAAATCTGAAAAATGACAAAAGTAGACTGTCCGGGATTTTGAAGGGAAGTTTTGTCCACTTAAATTATGTAATAAAATCAGGCCTTTTGGGACATGAAAATATATGGAATGAAGTACCTTGTGTCCAAAAAGGAGCTCATTCCGACTTAAATTGAGCAAGTTATGGCCATTTTAATTTTTGGGATTTCCCGACAAAAAATGCTATAATTGGAGTTGTATAACTCCGATGGCCACGGAATTTAAACTGGAGACTCACGATAACATGTGTAAGATCCCACCAAGAGTTGGGAATTTTTGGAGTTAAGCGTGAGGTAGTTATTTTCTTAAGGAATTAACTAGAAATGGATTTTTGAAAAATACTTAAGGAAATTGAAAAATTCCTGAAAAATTATTTTTGTGTATGAAATACGTGTATGTATGTGTGGACAAAAGATAAAAAAATAATAAGATGATGTGATTAAAAAGGGAAATCCAGCTTGTTGGATTGGCCATCAGTTTGCTAGATTGCAATCTGGTTTGCTGGATTGGCCATAAATTTGTTGGATGAGATGTTTAGATAATCCAGGATGTTGGATTGGTTCGTTAGATAATCCAGGTTACTGGATTAGATGTGAGTTGAATTCAGGCTTGCTGGATTGGAAGTCAGTTGAATCCAGGTTGCTGGATTAGGAATTTGACTTACTTAATTATAAAGGACTTATAAAATGAAAGACTAAGTGATTATTCATAAGTTATATGATATGGTAGTGTTAAGGATATCTAATATTTGACTATGTGTTTAAATATTAGATAGTTTACTTATAAAGTATGATTATGCTAATTGAAAGATCGATCTTATTAATGATAGATCTTACAAAAGAAGTTAACTTAAATTGCGTAGCAGTAGTCAACGAATAAGGCAAGTTTCCTTAACTCAATCTCGAGTTATTACTTTTCAAATATAGTGGTGGTTAATTATTGCTGATTATACCACGTCTGAGAATTATTGTTGATTATTCACAGTTAGTGCATGTTTATTAATTCAAATTGATTTATTGATTTTGAGAATATACTTGGGGAATAACTGTTGTTGGTTATTCACATCCGTAGAAGTTATTATTGATTGCAAATAGTACAGTTAATTTCTGTCTATTATTGAATCGTGTTGAGATATGTCGTAGCTAATTGTTTTGGCTAGACGAACAATTGTTGAAACTTGATAGGTTCGAGAAGTGAACTCAATTATTATTGACAGGTCAATGCCAATTATTCCGACTAGATCGAAAAAGCGATTAGATATTGAAATCATTGTATTTTGTTGTTGTGATTCGAATTCTGGTTATAAGACTGAGAAGAACAACCTTTTTATAAAAAGGGGCTTTGTGGTCGTAGCGCGTGTAAGTATTATGCATAATATGGGGTATAATGAAGCTGATCACTTTATATACTTGCGGAGGGGTATGATTTAATCTTTATGGTTATCTGATACACCTGGGTACTTCAAAGTAAAACCTTTGATAGTTACTCGAGAAGTTCAAGATCCTGTAGGGTCGCTCAGCTTACAAAAATCTGGATAATATTTCACTTTGTTATTGCGAAGAATTGATTCTTGTTATTCAATTGAGAAATTTCGAAAGCGTTTTACTCTTTCACTATCGAATTATTGCTTTGCATAAAATGCGAGAAAGTCTTGTTATTGATTAACTCTTTATTCAGCTAATTCAAAGTCCTTTGAACTTTGATGATATTCTATCGAATTGATAGTCTTTTATTCTTGATTCTTATACTTCATTGTATGATTTAACTTGCGGAGCAAATTTGTTGCTCACCCTTACTTAAATACAATATTTCAGCTAGGAACGAGGTAGCCGGAGGGGCAGAGAAAGACAAAGGCAAAGGTGTATTGCTGGAGTAGTTATAATGAACATATTTATTATGTTATTTTGTATAACCCTTTTTGTATATCTAAAGGTATATTTGTTATGTTAAGGTTAAAAAACCTGGGACAATGTATTATAAATATCAGTTAATGATATGTATATTTCTATTCATAAATAAATGGGTAGTTAGATGATATTTAAATGTTGGATTGTGAGCACCAAACTCGGGGGTCAGGTAACTCGAATTTGGGGGCGTCACAGACCTCAAGCTCACAAAATAATATTACTCTCAATGTTATATCTTAAAATTTGTTCATGATGTAATATCATTACATTACTTATTATATGTTCTCTTAGCAACAATTTAGCAATTGAACTAACAAACTCTACACATCAATGCATTGCCTCTAACTGTAGTCAAGCTATTACCCTCCTATGGTCATTACACGAAGGGCAAAGGAGAGTTGGTGGCTAACTACCACCAACTACTACTATTCATTGTACCTTAGCCACTTGGTTAACCATCATTGCTATCGCATGGGCTATCATTCAAGCTTATTTAACTCTAATTTTTAGCATTCTAAGGGTCATGAGAGTGGTCTATTGCGCCATGTTACATAATTAATTCTCATATTGTACACAAAGCTAGCATACAAGTCTTTATACACACATATGTAATTAAATACCTCCCTTATACATCCATATACATATATACCTATACATATATGTATACATGTGTTCATCAACTTATGTTACACATTATATAATCTATGTACATTTGACAATACCGAATATATTTTAATTGAGTATTGTCATACCACTACATTAACCCATCTTTATTATTCCATACATACACCTTAATGTATCTATTCATCACATATTGTCACATAAACATTATTTATGTAACTTATATCATTCCTTCAATCTTACTATATAGTTCTTATATAATATAGTTACCTTGAAGTGTTACACTTCATATCATATAGATGTAATTATAACATATGATTACATATCATTGCCCATAGAAATTAATTCACATAATAATACTAATTAATTCCTTTAATTATTCATTCATTAAATTATTTAATGAATGTCTATTCCACCACTTTGCCACACTAGATATACCTCTCAAGCTCCATATTAAGCTTATTATTCCTTTCATCATACTTTAATATTCCTTTAATAAAAGGTTTGTGTGACATATGCTCTTTAATACTAAGTTATTTAGCTACATTAATTAATTATACACTTATAATATGTATAACCTTTACGCTTAGAATAATTAATATTTACTCTATTAATTATTTAAATCATAAAATCCACGACAAAATAACAACTTAAGTTATTTAATATATTAAAATAATGTAGTTTTCTTTCATAGATTTAACCCTCTTGAAAATACATAAGATATAATTACTATTATGTACTCCGTCATATCATGATATAAAATGTTCTTATTACATTTTCTCCAATAGAGGCATTAATCATGATAAAATGACTTACTCATTTTCTCAAGATATTATTTTAATATAATATCTAAGTATTATTAAAATAATTACATGTACGACACATGTACACCTTTTATATAGAAAATAGATCATAAGTTTATCTTCTATTATGATAAATTATTCCCATCAATTTATTACATATAGCAAATATATTTTAATATATTTACCATATTAATTAATCATACTTATTACCTCATACAAAGACATATAAGGTAATATTATTATTTAAAATAACATTCTCCCTTTTTATTAAAATAATTCAATATTAAAAATTATTTTAATATCCTTTATTAGAAATATATAATAATTATTTCTCTTTCCTTTCTATAAATTGTACACAACACAATTTCTTTAATCTATACATTTAATCATTTCTCAAATATTAATTAATTTTCTAATCAATATTTATTTAAAGATATATATTGATTTAACAACGTATATATATATATCCATATATTTATATATATATATATATATATATATATATGTATTTTATTAACGTCGTTCGCACATTCACAATATACCGTGCCAAGTAATATATATTAAGGCACTTACTATACTCACATACTTCACACATGCATTAACTCACTATTTATTTAAGTGATCTTAAACCCCTTACCATAGTTAATTAAGGCTTTAATATTCACATTATATTATTCCATAATATAACTTTCAATTTAATTTAAACTATCCAATATTTATATTTATTAGTTAATTCTCAAAACTAACTAATTCATGCTTTACTATCTCACTCTATCCATGGATAACTTAAGCACTAATTATAACTCATATTACATCATACTAGTCACTAGTATATATATTCAAGAAAAATGTGATTATTTATTAAAGATATTTAATGTCATAAACTTACTATGATAAAATAATTCTATAAATTATTTAATATCGATAGATAATTTTATCCACCTCCTTTACCTCAATTAAATTGTCTCCACAATAAATAACAAATATATATTTATTAATCACATATTACATAATTCATATTATCCTATATAACACAATACTTCGTACCTCATAACACACACATATATATATTCGAACTCAATACATGCCTTAAGAATTTTATTTATTCAATTCTTATTATTAATTATTCTTAAAAATTTGGATTCTCACAATTGATGTGAGATTTGATTGAATTTTCTTGACAAAAAACGAAGTCGGCTGTTTCTACTATGCAACGCAGCCGCGCTGCGTCCCAGTTCATTCTGGGCGCGGTCGCGCTTGTCTACAAAACTGAAACTGACGAGCAATGCGGTCGTGCTGCATCCAAGGTCATTTTGGGCGCAAGCACGCCACTCTGCCGATTTTTAAAATTTTATTTTTCATCAATTAAAGTAAATGGTTTATTTAATTGATAAAAGTTTAAAATAAAGATGTTTATTTTATTTGAAATATGATTTTAGATTGCTAAAAATTAAAGGAGTTTAATTTGAATTTGGTTTTTGATTAAAATAAAAGAGTTTATTTTTTTCAAAACTAAAATTTAGCAAACTTTTGCCCATTAAATGACATCGATGCATATATGGAATGATTTTATTATTCATGAGATGAATGTTTATTTATTGATGCATATGTTGATGTGTATGATAATAAATGGGGTTGATTATGGACTATTGACCAATGTGATTGGATTTTATTTTAGTTGGATGCTTGAATGTATAGGTTTTATTAAATGGGGTCTGCATACCTGGTCTTCTCTAATTTTTCTTCTTGATGTAAATTCTATCTCCCTCCTATGTACTTTTCCTTGACTGCTGATCAAGGTTTTTCTTTAATGTAAATAGTTTATGTAATAGGATTAGTTAGAATTATCTTGAAGAATTTGAGACCAATGAGCAAGGAGCGCGTGAAGACCCGTTTGTATGGAATCCGTGTTTAAATATAATAGTTATGTTTAAATTTAATTCTCGCACTCCTACGTTTGACCTTTTGGTTCACTTGGTGGCTCTAGTGAACCAAACTAGAATAAAAGTCCATAATCAATCCAGGTAGAATATAGTATTCTATATGTATGCTTATACTATATATATATATATTGAAAGTAGTATGCATACAAGCCAATCATGTATGATGATAAAGCATATACTTTGGAGACGGTCTTATTTATTTATTAATAAAAGTATTTATTTATTAAAGGCATTTAATTATCTACATGATGATGTTTTTATATTATGTAAATAACCCATAATTTTAAGTAATGCTTTTAAAATCATGATGTCGATCATACTAATCAGATCTAAATTCCTAGAAAGCTTAAAACTAAAATAGTTCCCAATCGTGGGATTACTAAAAAGAAAATTAGTAAATCTGGATAGATTGGTACATATGTTGCTTGCTCATTGGATGAGGATGATTGATCTCATGATCATTTGTGTGGAGACACTAAAGCAAGTATGTAAGGGCTTATTGGAGAATAAGTTCACTGAACGTGACTCGCTATGAAATACCTAATGGAGTTTTATTTGTCTATCAATAGGAATTCCTAATGTGAAAGTAGTACAAGTGATCCTTGGACTTGAGATCATCATAGTATCTTATGCATAATGAATTATACTTTGACTTATTCCTTAAGACCCTTAGGATATATCAAAGCGTATGCTTGGGTATAATGAGTTTTATATGGAGATAATGAATGATCAATAAAGAATCTACCACTTCTAATAAAAGAAGAGATATGTCCTATGTGATTCGTTAAATGACAACCCAGTAGTCCTTGGCCAAGGCAGAATGAAATTAGAAAGGAGTTTCTAATTTTCATTATTTGGAGTTGTGCATTTTCTAATCGAAATACATATAATTAAATAAAATAGGACTTGACAGTAATTTCATATCTTATATTTAATTGGGACATTGTATGGTGGAAGGATTGAATTGTACGGAAACTATTTACTCACAGGTTTTTTTATGATTAATGTAGAAATCAATATTATCTAGAAAGTCGTTGATCGCTAGGGAGACTTATCCCTATTGTAGAATAAATATTATTTATTTAAATAGATTATTAGTTTAATTTATTTATTTAAATAAGATTAGAATTGTTCTAATTGATTTATTCACAATCGGTTTAATATGAAGAACCTAAAGGGTCACACCATAAAAGGAAGAATAATTATTTAAGAAGGTAATGATATAATCGTAATAATGCATTAAGTGTAATTAATTTAATTTATGTTGATAGAATAAATTAAATAGCTTAATATTTATTATTTCATATTTTAAAAATATTAAATATAAATTAATTAGAGGAGTCTTATAAATATTATTATAATAATTATTATTTTAATTCTAAAGGAGTTAAGGAATTAATTTAATATTAGTACTCTTATTTATTCCTAATAAGATTAGGATGCAAATTAATTAAAGGAGTTTAATTAATTAATCCCAATATGATTGGGAAGCCTAATTAATTAAAGGAGTTTAATTAATTAAATAAAAACCTATTTCTAATAGGATTAGAAGGGTTGACCAATATCTATATAAAAGGAGTCTTATAATAGATATCAGTTGATGCAATTTCAATTGTTAGAGAGTATTCCTTTTCTATAGAGGATAGAAAACTAGGGTTTAGCCAACCACTCTTCTTCTTGAATAATTCATATTCCTTGGTGGATTACCTCTAGAGGCCAAACACTTGGGTGGCTAACGTTGATCAAAGGAAGGAATCTAACCTAGAAATTCAAGGATATCACGAAAAATAAGGAGTTAAACTCGTACTTGTGGAAGCTTCGTTCTACAAGGGTATGATTCCATAAATTCTTATTTATCGTTTTAAATTAATAATTTGCATAAAGGATCCGGGTAATGGTTTTGTAAAAAAATTTTAAACTCTGATATACCATGCTTCCGCTAATTTTGCAATTTGATTGCGCCCATGATTTCGTATAAACCCAACAGTGACATTAGAGCCAAACCTTTATGCAATTATTAATTATTTTGATTCCATATATATATATGTGTATGTATTTAGAATAATTTATTGGGCATAATTTTATTGTATAAAATTAATTTTTTTATGAAAAAAAGAAAAGAAAAAAAGAACGAAAATCAATTTGCTCCTGCTGCATCCGTCTTACAAAAAAAAGGGTATGCAATTTTTTTTTCCCGTGAATAAGTGCATCATGGATTTCAAAATGGTGCCTTGCTGTCACCTTTTATGTTATATATATATATATATATATATATATATATATATATATATATATTATATTAAGTATTCTTAAGCAAAGGAGTCTGCAACAAGTTATATATATACTAACTTACTAAAGCAAAGGAGTCTGCAACAAGTTATATATATACTAACTTACTATTAATATATATATATACACATATATAATACGACTATTATATATATATGTATAATATATATATATATATATATATGTATATATAATACTCTTAATAATTTTATAATTAAAATAAAAAGTTTATTTTAATCTTGAAATTGGATTTCATGCAAATTAAAATTGCCCATTAAATGATACTCATATATATATGGAATGTTTTAATTCATGAGATGATTATTTATTTATTGATGCATATGGTGATATGTATGATAATAAATGGGATTGATTATGGAACTATTGACCAATGTGATTGGATTTTATTTTAGTTGAATGCTTGAATGAATGGATTTTATTAAATGGGGTCTGCGTACCTCGTCTTCTCTGGTTTTTTCTTGATGTAAAATTCTATTTCCCTCTTATGTACCTCCCCTTGACTGCTGATAAAGATTTTTATTTAAATTAAATAGTTTAATGTAATAGAAATAGTTAGAATTATCTTGAATAAATTGGAGACCAAGGAGCAAGGAGCGCGTGAAAATCCGTTTGTATGGAGTCCGGGTTTAAATGTAATAGTTATGTTTAAATTTAAAATTTTTGCACTCCTATGTTTGACATTTTGGTTCACTTGTTGGCTCTAGTGAATCAAACTAGAATAAAAGTCCATAATCAATCCGGGTTGAATAAAGTATTCTATATGTGCATGTTATTATTATATATATATATATATATATTATATTTTATGCAAACATGCTTCGCATATTTTAATAAAATGAGGCGTATTTTATATATATATGTGCATGCGCGCTAAACAAGATGAGACAAATAATAACAAACCCCTCAAAGAAATTAAATTAAGTCTAAAGCGTTCAATGATATTTGAATATCGAACGTCGTCTTCTAGCATAATAAATTAATAGAGTATTAAATATTTAATATGAGTTTGTTGTGCACACATAAGACAAGTATTAAGTATTTAAGATATTAATTTAATCACATTTGATGCTTATAAAGTTAATTGAACAATATTATGTTGTTGTGCACACACAATGACAATATTTTTCTTTTTTCAATATATGGAGTGTTAGGTTGGACTTAACTTAAATCATTTTAGTTCTGATGTGCACACACTTAATCATTATGATCTAAGAGGCAGAATACAAGGAGTTACATGTCGATGTAATTGACAAGAGTTGTCTACCTATTTATTTATATATCGTTTGTTGTGCACACACAAGGCTATATACATTTAAAATGGAATCCTTAATCTCACTAGCAAATCTTTAATTAGATTTAACCGAACTATATAAATGAGGATAATATAGTTTGAAAAAAATAGTGGGAGATACAAATTTAAAATAAGACCTAATTTATTTTGGAATATAAAATTAATTAAATGAATGTTTGCTAAAATGTTGTCTTTTCACATACAAAAATTTAAAAATATCGAAATCACTAATTTCACTGCGTAGTATACTTGATGCTAACAAACTAACCAGGCCGAATTACACGGACTAATTAAGGAATCTGAGAATAGTTCTCACTGCTGAAAAGATTTCTTATGTCCTAAATTCACCTATCCCTAGAATTGTTCCAGAATCAGCATCTGAGGAAGAGATTGCCACCATTAAAAAGTGGCAAGATGATGCATCTATGGCTCAATGTATCATGCTCGCATCCGTGAATAACGAGCTTCAACGTCAGCATGAAAACATGGAGGCTCCTACTATGTTGTTTCACCTCAAGGAGGTGTATAGTCAATAAAGTAGGACTGCTAGATATGAGATATCTAAGGAGCTCTTCCGATCTCGGATAACCGAGGGCACTACCGTTGAGACTCATGTCCTAAGGGTGATCAATTTGATTGAACGCCTCGGACAACTTGGGTTCGTCATGGATGGGGGGTTGAGTCAAGACTTGGTCTTGCAGTCACTCCCTGAGACCTTCTCGTAGTTCGTTGTTAATTTTCACATGAATAAGTTAGATATTAGCTTGCCTGAATTACTTAATGATAAGTGGCTTTTATGACCACTTATTTGGATAGTAACCAACTCATTCTGTTGCTTAAACTCAAGTATCATTGTGCATTTTATGTGTTTTTGCTTTGTTTTGTGATTTTTAGGTTTAGAAACTCTCCGGGTGCAAATTGAGCTTAAAAGGGCAAAAGAACACTTAAATGGGATAAAGTACTGAAATGGGCTTAAAGCATGAAGATAGCATGGGTGAGGAAGCAATGAAGGTGATGCCACGAGTCTAGAGGCCAAAAGGAGCAAGAATAGCATTTGAAGCAAAAATGGGAAGGAAGTGAAATCCGAACATCGTTTGGGTGGTTCACGTTCATTTCATGTTCTTGGATTGGAACTTGGTTCATATTGTAGAGCATCTTATAAGATTTTCGAAACATCTTGAATCATCCAAATCGGAGTTCGGAGGCGAGAGTTATGCCCCGTATAGCAACGGACGTCAAACTTCACGGTTTTGGGTGTTCATTGCACAGCTGTCACTTGGAGCTCAATTTCAGCTTTCATCCATCCATTATTTCTCAACGCTCAAAGAATGAAAGTTGTAGAGCTCTTCGATATCTTCAATTTGATAGGTGGCAGGCCTCGTAACTCCTCTCGAATAAAAAGTTATGGCCGTTCTACCAGAGGACTCTGCAGCAGAAAATGCTTGGCGCGGGCGCGCGGATTGTAGGGCATTTTTGGGCGGCCGCGCCAATCTTCAGCTGTGCCAGACTTGACTTTTCAATTGCACGGGACTTGGCTTTTGATTGGGATATAAGGGGGCTCGTTTGGGGCAAGAAAGAGGATCATATATTGGCCCTAAGCCCTAGTTCCTCTTTTTTCTTCCTTTACATCTTGTTTAGTCTAGATTAGGAGTAGATTAGAGAGTAGATTAGTGCTAGTTTAGTGTTTGTTAGTTAGATTCTAGGGTTTTGTTAGTGTGTGAAGATTGAAGCAAGTAATAGCATCAAGATCTAAGCTTGGAGAAGACACAAGATTTGCATTTCTCCATCTCTTACTCTCCTTGTATTAAATTGTATTCGGATGATGTTTATCTAACTTGTGGATAATATATTCAAGTTATTTATGACTTAGTTTATATTTTGGGGTTTCAATGGAACCCAACACATAGTTTGTGTTGATTGCTCTCTCTTTGCTATTATTATGAATTGGTTATCATAACTTGTGCTTTTAGATTGATTTCTTGTGAACCTGTATGAACTTGACAAATGGATTATAGGTTTAGACCTAGTTATGATATCATGCGAAAGTTAGAGATTCTTGCGGGTAATCTATGAGATTATGTGACATGTGTCTCATTCATTGTCCTAAAGAGTTGATAATTTGTTAGTCTTTAGGATAGAAATATACCTAAATGCCGTATGCAACCATTTGAGAATCTAATCGTAATGACTTCCTATACGAAAGTTGGTAATTGATAGAGTAGTTAACGAGATTTCTCGTGACATGTGTCTTGTTAATTGTTCTGGATATTAGTTGCTTGATAGTGTGTAGGATAGACATATACCTACATGCCACATTAGGAAGATTCATAGTTGTCCATCGAAAGAGGCTATTATGTAATCGAGATTTCTCGGTTGTCAATTCTAGGTGCTTATTATTCTAAGTGAGAGAGTTAAGAGATTCGAACGAAGTGTTGGGGGAAATTGTAATCCCATGTCTTTATTATCTGAATTTACCCTAGGATTAGTTATTGCATGTTTTAATTCTTGCCTAGTTTAACTTAGCTTTAATAATTCATTCTCCTTCTCGCCCGTTTAAATAAGATTGAGATGATTATGAGCTAGTGCTTTGGCGACCTATTATCCATTAATTCTCCGTGGGAATGATCTTTACTTACTCTTTATTACTCGTTGGCCGCATATACTTGCGCGTTAATTGTGTCATCTAATCGGACCAACAAGTTTTTGGCGCCGTTGCCGGGGAATTAATTCGATAACTGTTTGCCAACATTAGTTTTAATCAAATTAGTCTTAATTTAAACATTTCTTTTATTTTGCTTAGTTCTCTTCCTGTATTCTCTTCTCAGGTACAATGGACTTAAATTTATATCCATGGAATGGTACAAGGCAAGAGCAACCAAGGGAAACAAACAATGATGGCATCAACCCAATAGCAACACTTTCAGCACAGCTTGAGGAGCTCTCGAGGAAGCTGGATACTGTTTCAGCTCAACAGAGTCGAGAGCCAGTTATTACTCATGAGTATGATGTTGGGAGCTACATGAGCCATCAAGAGCCTATCAGTTTTAGACAGGAGCAGTATGGGGGTGAGTACTTCCACAATGAACCTTATCCCACGTATCAGCCAGATTGGGGGTATCACCTAGACCCTTCAGCAAACCCTTCATCAGACTATTATCAAGACCAATATTGGGATCCAAATCCCTTTTACGCCCCAGAATGCACATTCCAGACTCCAGTTTATGAGCCTCAACACACTTTTAAGGGTGACATAGAAAATGCAAGCTTGGAGAAAGGAGGTGACATATCACTGAAGGACATCTTGATTAAGCAACAGAAGTCTGTTAAGAATATCCATAACTGGGCAGAGCAAATTAGTAGGGCCTTAATAATAGAGGATGAGCAAGGGCACACCCATACTGTGAGCTATCAAGAACAGTGCGAGCCAAGTCCAAATTTTGCACCAGAACCCACTTATCAATCCCTGTGTTTATAAGGAGAACAGTCAACAATGGACTTCATGTATAGAGCCTTAGCGAACCAAGAGGAGATGATTAGGAGCCAAGAGCTATCGAACCAGAATTTTCAGAATCAGATGGCCCTAATCAACAATACTCCAACAAATGAGACTCATTACATGGATCCCGTGGCTGAAAAGAAAAGGAAGGATTGGAAATTATGTGGGGGAATTCCATAGCATCGACAGAGGAGACCTTGATTGAGCAAGAGCAATCGATTGAGGATCTTCAGATTTGGGTGGAGCAGATTAGCACGGCATTAAGGAAGGAGGAGGTATGTGAACAAGAGACAACAGTGCAAGATTTTGTGCCTCCAATGACTGAAGCCGTGAGTTATGACCCTCAAAAAGATTGGTGCTATGAGATGGATGCAGATACTGATGAAGAGCCTGAGGTGCACTTGCAACTGGACGAGCGAAAGGCAATGGAAATCGAGGAGCCAATTGGGGTTGTGGAGTATGAATGTGAACCAACAGTGACAATCCCCCAAGAGCTTCCTCCGCCTGAGTGGAATAAGCCAGTCAAGTTTGCACACCCTTGCCCCTTTGGTAGCCACATTATAGATACAGATCTCTATGACATGAGAGAGTCCGTGAGCTTCAAACCATGGTGGTCAGAAGAGAAGAGAATAGAAGAAGAGTCCGTTGTGTGGTCTATACCTCCATGCCTCGATCATTTCACCTACACAACGAAACCCGTGCCTGGCTCCCCGACCTTTTGTCCTGGGAATTCATATACATATCATGTGCTAGGTAGTTTAAATCTGCATCCTCTCCTATTGGGAAGCCGCCAAAGTCACACAGCTATTCTGATGGATGGAGGGGTTCTTCAATACCGTCGGGGAGTTGGATAGCAGTAGTCAGACACAGTCCAGCTAGAGGACTATAAATCAAGCGCTCGATGGGAGGCACCCCATCATTTCTCTTTCTCCCTCCTTGTTTAATTCTCCATTTCCTGCTTTCTATCATACTTCCCTCCCCCTTGTTTAATTCTTATTAGTTTAGTATTTAGTTTAAAATTTTTGAATGCTCGTAGATTAGGAGTTCCATGCCTACATTTTTGAACTTAGGCATTAGTGCATATCTTTTTTGGGACCATGAAGCTTATGACACATATTTTGATACACTTGCACATTGTGTATACGCCCTTAGAGAATTTTTTGGAAATTTAAATGCATATATCTTTCCATGTTTAATTCTCTTGATGTAAATAGTTAATATACTTTTGTTAGTATAAGAGGGCTTAATAAAGATGTGATGCTTTCTCTCAGGTCAAAGTTGCTGGATAGAATGCAAGCTCAAAGACAACCTCATTGTCTAGCAAAAATCAACAGCAGAAAAATTTGATGGCCCGCGAGGCCGCGCCTAATTCAAGGAATTACCACGCGTGGCCGCGCCACATGCAGACTGGGCCTGACTTGGGAAAAATCTTGTAGATTTTGGGGGGCACCAATTCATATCAATTATCAACAGCACCCAAGCCTCAGCCCCTCTAATCTCAAACCCTCAAGTTCCTTCATGCAATCCCCCATCTCTTCCATCTCATGCAATCCCCTCCACTACAAGCCTTATTTTTGAAAACCTCCTACC
This sequence comes from Panax stipuleanatus, assembly GCA_020205555.1. Classification (NCBI taxonomy): domain Eukaryota; kingdom Viridiplantae; phylum Streptophyta; class Magnoliopsida; order Apiales; family Araliaceae; genus Panax; species Panax stipuleanatus. Next base: position 112,483,437 of record CM035120.1, read on the forward strand.
TCCTAAATCCAAGGTACCAATTCTCATCCGCCTCATCCTCTCAACCTGATCAACTGGGATAGTGAGTGTGGAATCTCTAGCAGAGCAAGATTGATATGGAGCTGGGTTGGTTCGTTGAGTATAGTGTTGAGCGGAGTTTATTTTACCAAGAGCAGAGATGAGACGGGGAAACTTCTGAGAGGGCGCCACTTCATTTCATGCAGCATAAGAAGCCAAATAGGGGAGTTTCTTTCATTTTACCTTTACCTTCAATGAGGACATTGAACAGTTTAAGTTTGGGGGTATTGGTGTTTATTTTGCATATAGGTAATTCATTTCATGTTTTGCATGTAAATAGTTCATTGCATGTAAGTTAGTTCATATAGTGCATGTTGGTTGTAAATAGTTAAAATTTGTGAAAATTTTAAAATTTTTCGTTTGTTTTTGCATTCTGTGTTAGAGCATACTGCATGAATCCAATTTTCAGTTGGTTAGTTATATATGTTGCCTGTGAAGAAACTAAAATCACTTGATTGTTGAACTAATTTGAGACTTAAGCCTGATTTCATGGTCATATATGTAAATCCTTACATGTCAGATACTGTGTAACCAGTAAGCACGATAGAGTAAACACCATGATATGCTAAGTTTAAATGTTTACATACTTGTCTTCTGGTGGAAAAACTATGTTTTAATAAAAGAGTTTCAGTTCGCATATAATAATAACTAGACTGTTAAAAGCTTAAGTTTGGGGGAAACAGGGGATATGCATGATATATGCGGGGAAATGGAGCGTAAGACGCACTCCCTTGCAGAAAAAGAAAAAGAAAAAGAAAAAGAAAACAAAAGAAAATGCATTGAAAAAGAAAAAAATAGAATAAACACTTCGACAACGCCGAGTTCTGTGGCCTTTGATATTCGAGCAAGTAAGCCCTCGGGGTGTTTCTACACCCAGCGCCCTAAGGCCATCTGGTCTGGGAGTCGTTGGTCGAAAGCTCGCTACATAGATATCATTGAAAAGCCTAAGAGAACTAGGCATTACACAGTCAAATGTGTACACGGGAAAGTGCGAATACGCCCTCGTGAGTAATAAAAGCTTAATGAAAATCCCCTGTTGACTCTTAACTCTAGTAATACATGGTTTTAGTGAGAACTTATATGATTTACTGTTTTTCTTAAGTTAAAGCTTATTTTTCCCCTAAGAAGCATAGTATGTGAGTTATTTATCTGAATTCATATCTAATGGTTGCTAGGCACACAACGCACAATACATCAGTGCTGACAGTTTTGGATTGGCAGAATATCCCTTATGGTCTTGTTTTGGGTAGCTTATCTGTTCGACTATCTCGTGGTTTTCAGAGGCATTGCTTTGATAGTTCAATACTGGCTGGGAACTTGGATTCGCATTCATGATAGCGTAGGTTGCATACATTGTAGATACTGCATTGCATCTTTTGTTTAGTTTTGTTTTGGTTGCTCGAGGGCAAGCAACGTTTAAGTTTGGGGGTATTTGATAAGTGGCTTTTATGACCACTTATTCGGATAGTAACCAACTCATTCTGTTGCTTAAACTCAAGTATCATTGTGCATTTTATGTGTTTTTGCTTTGTTTTGTGATTTTCAGGTTTAGAAACTCTCCGGGTGCAAATTGAGCTTAAAAGGGCAAAAGGACACTTAAATGGGATAAAGTACTGAAATGGGCTTAAAGCATGAAGATAGCATGGGTGAGGAAGCAATGAAGGTGATGCCACGAGTCTAGAGGCCAAAAGGAGCAAGAATAGCCTTTGAAGCAAAAATGGGAAGGAAGTGCAATCCGAACATCGTTTGGGTGGTTCACGTTCATTTCATGTTCTTGGATTGAAACTTGGTTCATATTGTAGAGCATCTTATAAGCTTTCCGAAACATCTTGAATCATCCAAATCGGAGTTCGGAGGCGAGAGTTATGTTGGGTTTGTACGAAATCGTGACGCAATCAAATTGCAAAAATTAGCGGAAGCATGGTATATCAGAGTTTAAAAAATTTCTACAAAACCATTACCCGGATCATCCTTTATGCAAATTATTAATTTAAAACGATAAATAAGAAGTTATGTAATCATACCCTTGTAGAACGAAGCTTCCACAGGTACTAGTTCAACTCCTTGTTCTTCGTGATCTCCTTGAATTTTCGGGTTAGATTCTTTCCTTTGATCAACGTTAGCCACCCAAGTGTTTGGCCTCTAGAGGTGATCCACCAAGGAAGATGAATTATCAAGAAGGAGGGTGTTTGGCTTAACCTTAGTTTTCTATCCTCTATAGAAAAGGAGTACTCTCCAACAATTGGAATTACATCAATCTAATATCTATTATAAGACTTCTCTTATATAGACATTGGTCAACCCTTCTAATCCTATTAGACATGGGATTTCTTTTAATTAATTAAACTCCTTTAATTAATTTAGGCTTCCCACCACATGGGAATAATTAATTAAATTCATTTAATTAATTTGTCTCCTAATCTTATTAGGAATAAATGAGAGTACTAAATATTAAATTAATTACTAAACTCCTTTAGAAATTAAAATAATAATAATTGTAATAATATTAATAAGACTCCTCTTATTAATTTATATTTAATATTTCCAAAATATTAAATAATAAACATTAAGCTATTTAATTTATTCTATCACCATAGATTAAATTAATTATACTTAATGCATTATTACGATTATGCCATTACCTTCTTAAATAATTATTCTTCCTTTTATGGTGTGACCCTTTAGGTTCTCCATATTAAACCGGTTGTGAATAAATCAATTAAAACAATTTTAATCTTATTTAAATAAATAAATTAAACTAATAATTTATTTAAATAAATAATATTTATTCTACAATAGGGATAAGCCTCCCTAGCGATCAACGACTTTCCAGATAATATAGATTTCAACATTAATCAAAAAGAACCTGTGAGTAAATAGTTACCGTACAATTCAATCCTTCCACCATACAATGTCCCAATTAAATATAAGACATGGATTTACTGTCAAGTCTTATTTTATTTAATTATATGTATTTCGATTAGAAAATGCACAACTCCAAATAATGCAAATTAGAAACTCCTTTCTAATTTCATTTCACCTTGGCCAAGGATTCCTGGGTTGTCATTTAACGAATCACATAGGACATATCTCCTCTTTTACTAGAGGTGGTAGATTCTTTATTGATCATTCATTATCTCCATATGTAACTCATTATACCCAAGCATACCCTATATATGCCTTAAAAGGTCTTAAGGAATAAGTCAAAGTATAATTTGTTACATACAAGATACTATGATGATCTCAAGTCCAAGGATTACTTGTACTACTATCACATTAGGAATTCCTATTGACAGGCGAGTAAATCTCCATTAGGTATTCCATAGCGAATCACGTTCAGTGAACTTATTCTCCAATAAGCACCTACATACTTGCTTTAGTGTCTCCACACAAATGATCATGAGATCAATCATCCTCATCCAATGAGCAAGCAACATATGTACCAATCTATCCGGATTTACTAATCCCCTTTTTAGTAATCCCACGATTGGGAACTATTTTAGTTTTAAAACTTTCTAAGAATTTAGATCTCATTAGCATGATCATCATCATGATTCTAAAAGCATTGCTTAAAACTATGGGTTATTTACATATTATAAAAACAGCAACATGTAGATAATTAAATGCCTTTAATAAATGAATATTTTATTAATAAATAAATAAGATTGTTTACAAAGTACGTGCTTTATCATCATACATGATTGGCTTGTATGCACACTACTATCAATCTCCCACTTGCACTAAAGCCAATCGCCATGGTATCTCATACCCATCTTCTCTAAGTGACGATCAAACTGCTGTTGTGTTAAAGCTTTAGTAAATGGATCTGCAATATTATCTTGAGAGTCTACACGCTCCAAGGTGACGTCTCCTCTTTCAATGATCTCCCTGATCAAGTGAAATCACCGCAACACGTGTTTAGATTTCTGATGAGACCTGGGTTCCTTAGCCTGTGCAACTGCTCCTGTGTTGTCACAGTAAACGGGAACTGCTTCTCCAATGCTAGGAACCACACCAAGTTCAGTTATGAACTTCTTCATCCAAACAGCTTCCTTTGCAGCTTCACTTGCAGCTATATACTCTGTCTCTGTCACTGAATCAGCAACTGTTTGTTGCTTGGAACTCTTCCAACTCACTACGCCTCCGTTCAAGGTAACAACATACCCCGAAACAGATTTACTGTCATCTTGGTCCGTTTGAAAACTTGAGTCTGTGAAGCCCTCAAGTTTTAATTCAGACCCACCGTAGACAAGAAAAATATCTTTAGTCCTTCTCAAGTACTTTAGGATATTCTTCACTGCCTTCCAGTGCTCTTCTCCAGGATTCGACTGGTATCTGCTCGTTACACTAAGTGCATGAGCAACATCCGGTCTAGTACATATCATACCGTACATGATAGATCCTATTGCAGAAGCATAAGGGATCTTACTCATACGGTCTCTCTCCTCAGGTGTCTTTGGGGCCTGTTTCTTGGAGAGATGTATTCCATGGCTCATCAGCATGAGACCTCTTTTGGAATCTTCCATGCTAAATCTCTTTAGCATTGCATCAATGTACGTTCCTTGGGATAAACCAAGCATCCTTTTAGATCTATCTCTATAGATCTTTATCCCCAAAATATAGGATGCTTCTCCCAAGTCCTTCATGGAGAAGTGTTTAGATAACCAGATTTTAATCGATTGTAGCATAGGAATGTCATTCCCTATCAGTAATATATCATCAACATATAATACAAGGAATGAAATTGCGCTCCCACTAACCTTCTTGTACACACATGGTTCATCGTCATTTTTGATAAAATCAAACTCTTTGATTGTCTCATCAAAACGAATGTTCCATCTACGAGAAGCTTGCTTCAATCCATAAATGGATCGTTGCAGCTTACAGACTTGATTTATTCCAACCTTTGAAACAAATCCCTCTGGCTGTGTCATATACACATCCTCCTCAAGTTTCCCATTGAGGAAGGCTGTTTTCACTTCCATCTGCCAGATCTCATAGTCGTTATAAGCTGCAATCGCAAGCAAAATCCGAATGGACTTGAGCATAGCTACTGGTGAAAAGGTTTCATCATAATCAACTCCTTGTCTTTGTTTGAAACCTTTTGCAACCAGTCGGGCCTTATAGGTCTCCACCTTGCCGTCCGCTCCAGTCTTTCTTTTAAAGACCCATTTACACCTAATAGGCTTAATGCCTTCAGGTGGTGAAACCAAAGTCCATACTTTGTTTTCATACATGGAGTCCATTTCGGATTTCATGGCTTCAAGCCATTTCCCTGAGTCTTTATTACTCATGGCCTGTTCGTAATTCAATGGATCATCATCATTCATGATGTGTACCTCATCGTCATCCTCTATAACGAATCCATACCTCTCAGGTATCTTCGGTACTCTCCAAGATTTACGAACAGGGTGTGGTATAGTAGGTTCTTCTACTTGGTCAGGTACCTGACTTTGATCCGTGGTAATTTGTGGTTCTTGAACTTCTTCAAGATATATCTTACTCCCACTGACCCCTTCATGGATAAACTCCTTTTCCAAGAAGGCAGCATGTTTCGCAACAAACACCTTTTGATCAGTTAGATGATAGAAATAATACCCTACAGTTTCTTTAGGGTATCCCACAAATCTACACTTTTCGGATTTAGTCTGCAGCTTATCATGTTCAAACTTTTTGACATAAGCTGGACAACCCCAAGTCTTAACATGCTTAAGATTTGGTTTCCTCCCCTTCCACATCTCATATGGAGTCTTTGGGACGGATTTGGTAGGTACCTTGTTAAGTAGGTATGCAGCCGTTTCTAGGGCATATCCCCAGAAGGAAGTTGGAAGGTCGGTAAAACTCATCATGGATCGAACCATGTCTAACAGTGTTCGATTTCTCCTTTCAGATACTCCATTTAACTGTGGTGTACCTGGAGGAGTCCATTGTGAGATTATACCATTTTCTTTGAGACAATTGAGAAACTCACCGCTTAAGTATTCTCCGCCTCGATCTGATCGAAGTATCTTTATACTCTTGCCCGTTTGTTTCTCTACTTCACTTCTGAACTCTTTGAACTTTTCAAATGATTCTGACTTGTATTTCATTAAATACACATATCCAAATCTTGAGTGATCATCAGTGAAAGTAATAAAATAAGAATACCCACCCCGTGCACTTGTTGTCATAGGCCCACAAACGTCTGTGTGAATCAATGTCAACAACTCTGTAACTCTTTCTCCTCTTCCACTAAAAGGAGATTTAGTCATTTTACCCATGAGACAAGATTCACAAGTTGGATATGATTCATAATCGGATAGCTCGAGGAGCCCATCTTTATGCAACTTGGATAATCTTGTTTCATTGATATGACCGAGTCTACAGTGCCACATGTAGGTATAATTAATATCATCTCTTTTCCTTTTCTTAGTTTGTTCAATTTGAAATATATTTTCTTGTAAGTCAAGTGTATAAAGTCCATTTCGCAAATTTCCAATACCATATAAAACATCGTCTTTATAAATAGAACAACTATTGTTCTTTATAACAACGTTAAATCCTTCCATATCCAATACAGAAATTGAAATAATGTTTTTAATAATATTCGGAACATAATAACAATTATTAAGATAAATGGACTTGCCCGAAGGCATTGCTAAATAATAAGTTCCTACAGCTAATGCAGCAACCTTTGCTCCATTCCCTACTCGTAGGATCACCTCATCATTGTTCAGCTTTCTACTTCTGACCAGTCCCTTCACATTATTACATATGTGAGAACCACAGCCGGTATCCAATACCCAAGTAGAATTTTGACTTTCTGAAAAATTAATTTCAATCATGAACAAACCTTGATTGGAAGTCGAAGCTTCTCCAAGCTTCTTGTCTGCCAGAAACTTCTTGCAGTTTTTTTCCAATGTCCCGGCTTGTTGCAATGAAAGCACATTCCTTTAGCTGGTTCAGGTTTCTTTTGTTCCTTTTCTTTCCCCTTTCCCTTAGCCTTCTTGGATTTCTTCTTTTCAGAAGATACCTTAGGTCTCTTCCTTTTATTGGAAGAATCCACCATCAAGATATGGTTCTTCTTGGATGGGAAGTGACCTTCTGCAGTTTTCAGCATGTTAAGCAGCTCAGGCAAGCTGACATCTAGCTTATTCATGTGAAAATTAACCACAAACTGCGAGAAGGTCTCAGGGAGTGACTGCAAGACCAAGTCTTGACTCAACTCCCCATCCATGACGAACCCAAGCTGTCCAAGGCGTTTAATCAAATTGATCACTTTCAGGACATGAGTCTCGACGGCAGTACCCTCGGTCATCCGAGATCGGAAGAGCTCCTTAGATATCTCATATCTAGCAGTCCTACTTTGTTCACCATACAACTCCTTGAGGTGAATCAACATAGTAGAAGCATCCATGTTTTCATGCTGACGCTGAAGCTCGTTATTCATGGATGCGAGCATGATGCATTGAGCTACAGATGCATCATCTTGCCACTTTACAATGGTGGCAATCTCTTCCTCAGAGGTTGTTTCTGGAACAGTTCCAGGGACATGTGAGTTTAGGACATAAGAAATCTTTTCAGCAGTGAGAACTATTCTCAGATTTCTTAGCCAGTCCTCATAATTCGGCCCGGTAAGCTTGTTTGCATCAAGTATGCTTCGTAGTGAGATTAGTGATTTAGACATTTTTAAAATTCTGCATGTGAAAAATAACATTTTAGCAAACATTCATTTTATTAATTTTGCATACCAAAATAAATTTAGGTCTTTATTTTAAATTGGTATCTCCCACTATTTTCATCAAACTATATTACCCTCACTTATATAGTTCGGCAACATCTAATTAAAGATTTGCTAGTGAGAATAAGGATCCCATTTCAAATGTATATAACCTTGTGGATAGCACAACAAGCGATATACAAATAAATAGGTAGACAACTCTTGTCAATTACAACACTATATAACTCCTTTTATTTTGCCTCTTAAATCATAATGGTCAAGTGTGTGCACATCCGAACTAAAATGATTTAAGTTAAGTCCAGCCTAGCACTTCCATAAATTCAAAAAAGAAAAATGTTCGTCCTTGTGGATAGCACAACAAGACTAGATCGTTCAATTTTCTTGATAAGCATCAAATGTGATTAATTAACATCTTAAATACGCAATACTCGCCTTGTGGATAGCACAACAAGCTCATATTAAATATTTAATACTCTATTAATTTATCATGCTAGAAGGCGACGTTCGATATTCCGAATATCATTTGAACGCTTCGGACTTAATATTATTTCTTTGAGGGGTTTGTTATTATTTGTCTCATCTTGTTTAGCGCGCATGCACATATATATATAAAATACGCGTCATTTTATTAAACATGCGAAGCATGTTTGCATAAAATATAATATATATAATATTTAGCATGCAATATAGAATATTATATTCTACCCGGATTGATTATGGACTTTTATTCTAGTTTGGTTCACTAGAGCCACCAAGTGAACCAAAAGGTCAAACCTAGGAGTGCAAGAATTTAAATTTAAATATAACTATTACATTTAAACTCGGGCTCCATACAAACGGGTCTTCACGCGCTCCTTGCTCCTTGGTCTCCAATTTCTTCAAGATAATTCTAACTATTCTTATTACATTAAACTATTTAATTTAAATAGAAACCTTGATCAACAGTCAAGGGGAAGTACATAGGAAGGAGATAGAATTTTATATCAAGGAAAAAAAATTAGAGAAGACGAGGTACGCAGACCCCATTTAATAAAACCCATTCATTCAAGCATTCAACTAAAATAAAATCCAATCACATTGGTCAAATAGTCCATAATCAATCCCCATTTATTTTCATACATATCACCATATATATCAATAAATAAATATTCATCTCATGAATTAAAACATTCCATATATATATGAGTATCATTTAATGGGCAATTTTAAATTGCATGAAATCCAATTTCAAGATTAAAATAAACTCTTTATTTTAATTATAAAATTATTTAGAATATAATATATAAATATATCATATTTATTTTTTAAAAAGAAGTCACCTTCTTTTATTAAAAGAGTCCTGCAGGTTTATTAAAAAAGTCATTTCCTGATGGGTCACCTTCTTTTTGGAGTAAGAAAGAGACAACACCTTTTCTTTGCAGAATTCAAGATTAGCACCAAAAAAAAGATTGTGATTCGTCCCAAAAAAAGTCTTTTTTTTTTCCTTAAAAAATATAATTTTATACAATAAAATTATGCCCAATAAATTATTTTAAATACATACTCATATGTATATGAAATCAAAAATAAATTAATAATTGCATAAAGATTTGGCTCTGATGCCACTGTTGGGTTTGTACGAAATCGTGACGCAATCAAATTGCAAAAATTAGCGGAAGCATGGTATATCAGAGTTTAAAAAATTTCTACAAAACCATTATCCGGATCATCCTTTATGCAAATTATTAATTTAAAACGATAAATAAGAAGTTATGGAATCATACCCTTGTAGAACGAAGCTTCCACAGGTACTAGTTCAACTCCTTGTTCTTCGTGATCTCCTTGAATTTTCGGGTTAGATTCTTTCCTTTGATCAACGTTAGCCACCCAAGTATTTGGCCTCTAGAGGTGATCCACCAAGGAAGATGAATTATCAAGAAGGAGGGTGTTTGGCTTAACCTTAGTTTTCTATCCTCTATAGAAAAGGAGTACTCTCCAACAATTGGAATTACATCAATCTAATATCTATTATAAGACTTCTCTTATATAGACATTGGTCAACCCTTCTAATCCTATTAGACATGGGATTTCTTTTAATTAATTAAACTCCTTTAATTAATTTAGGCTTCCCACCACATGGGAATAATTAATTAAATTCATTTAATTAATTTGTCTCCTAATCTTATTAGGAATAAATGAGAGTACTAAATATTAAATTAATTACTAAACTCCTTTAGAAATTAAAATAATAATAATTGTAATAATATTAATAAGACTCCTCTTATTAATTTATATTTAATATTTCCAAAATATTAAATAATAAACATTAAGCTATTTAATTTATTCTATCACCATAGATTAAATTAATTATACTTAATGCATTATTACGATTATGCCATTACCTTCTTAAATAATTATTCTTCCTTTTATGGTGTGACCCTTTAGGTTCTCCATATTAAACCGGTTGTGAATAAATCAATTAAAACAATTTTAATCTTATTTAAATAAATAAATTAAACTAATAATTTATTTAAATAAATAATATTTATTCTACAATAGGGATAAGCCTCCCTAGCGATCAACGACTTTCCAGATAATATAGATTTCAACATTAATCAAAAAGAACCTGTGAGTAAATAGTTACCGTACAATTCAATCCTTCCACCATACAATGTCCCAATTAAATATAAGACATGGATTTACTGTCAAGTCTTATTTTATTTAATTATATGTATTTCGATTAGAAAATGCACAACTCCAAATAATGGAAATTAGAAACTCCTTTCTAATTTCATTTCACCTTGGCCAAGGATTCCTGGGTTGTCATTTAACGAATCACATAGAACATATCTCCTCTTTTACTAGAGGTGGTAGATTCTTTATTGATCATTCATTATCTCCATATGTAACTCATTATACCCAAGCATACCCTATATATGCCTTAAAAGGTCTTAAGGAATAAGTCAAAGTATAATTTGTTACATACAAGATACTATGATGATCTCAAGTCCAAGGATTACTTGTACTACTATCACATTAGGAATTCCTATTGACAGGCGAGTAAATCTCCATTAGGTATTCCATAGCGAATCACGTTCAGTGAACTTATTCTCCAATAAGCACCTACATACTTGCTTTAGTGTCTCCACACAAATGATCATGAGATCAATCATCCTCATCCAATGAGCAAGCAACATATGTACCAATCTATCCGGATTTACTAATCCCCTTTTTAGTAATCCCACGATTGGGAACTATTTTAGTTTTAAAACTTTCTAAGAATTTAGATCTCATTAGCATGATCATCATCATGATTCTAAAAGCATTGCTTAAAACTATGGGTTATTTACATATTATAAAAACAGCAACATGTAGATAATTAAATGCCTTTAATAAATGAATATTTTATTAATAAATAAATAAGATTGTTTACAAAGTACGTGCTTTATCATCATACATGATTGGCTTGTATGCACACTACTATCAAGTTATGCCCCGTATAGCAACAGACGTCAAACTTCACGGTTTTGGGTGTTCATTGCACAACCGTCACTTGGAGCTCAATTTCAGCTTTCATCCATCCATTATTTCTCAACGCTCAAAGAATGAAAGTTGTAGAGCTCTTCGATATCTTCGATTTGATAGGTGTCAGGCCTCGTAACTCCTCTCGAATAAAAAGTTATGGCCGTTCTACCATAGGACTCTGCAGCAGAAAATGCTTGGCGCGGGCGCGCGGATTGTAGGGCATTTTTGGGCGCGGCCGCGCCAATCTTCAGCTGTGCCAGACTTGACTTTTCAATTGCACGGGACTTGGCTTTTGATTGGGATATAAGGGGGCTCGTTTGGGGCAAGAAAGAGGATCATATATTGGCCCTAAGCCCTAGTTCCTCTTTTTTCTTCCTTTACATCTTGTTTAGTCTAGATTAGGAGTAGATTAGAGAGTAGATTAGTGCTAGTTTAGTGTTTGTTAGTTAGATTCTAGGGTTTTGTTAGTGTGTGAAGATTGAAGCAAGTAATAGCATCAAGATCTAAGCTTGGAGAAGACACAAGATTTGCATTTCTCCATCTCTTACTCTCCTTGTATTAAATTGTATTCGGATGATGTTTATCTAACTTGTAGATAATATATTCAAGTTATTTATGACTTAGTTTATATTTTGGGGTTTCAATGGAACCCAACACATAGTTTGTATTGATTGCTCTCTCTTTGCTATTATTATGAATTGATTATCATAACTTGTGCTTTTAGATTGATTTCTTGTGAACCTGTATGAACTTGACAAATGGATTATAGGTTTAGACCTAGTTATGATATCATGCGAAAGTTAGAGATTCTTGAGGGTAATATATGAGATTATGTGACATGTGTCTCATTCATTGTCCTAAAGAGTTGATAATTTGTTAGTCTTTAGGATAGAAATATACCTAAATGCCGTATGCAACCATTTGAGAATCTAATCGTAATGACTTCCTATACGAAAGTTGGTAATTGATAGAGTAGTTAACGAGATTTCTCGTGACATGTGTCTTGTTAATTGTTCTGGATATTAGTTGCTTGATAGTGTGTAAGATAGACATATACCTACATGCCGCATTAGGAAGATTCATAGTTGTCCATCGAAAGAGGCTATTATGTAATCGAAATTTCTCGGTTGTCAATTCTAGGTGCTTATTATTCTAAGTGAGAGAGTTAAGTTTTAATTCTTGCCTAGTTTAACTTAGCTTTAATAATTCATTCTCCTTCTCGCCCGTTTAAATAAGATTGAGATGATTATGAGCTAGTGCTTTGGCGACCTATTATCCATTAATTCTCCGTGGGAATGATCTTTACTTACTCTTTATTACTCGTTGGCCGCGTATACTTGCGCGTTAATTGTGTCATCTAATCGGACTAACACTTAACATGTTAAAAACTGCAGAAGGTCACTTTCCATCCAAGAAGAACCATGTCTTAATGGTGAATTATTCCAAGAAATTGAAGAGGCCCAAGGTATTGATAATAGTGTGCATACAAGCCAATCATGTATGATGATAAAGCATATACTTTGTAAATAATTTTATTTATTTATTAATAAAAGTATTCATTTATTAAAGTCATTTAATTATCTACCTGATGCTGTTTTTATAATATATAAATAACCCATAGTTTTAAGAAATGCTTTTAAGATCATGATGTTGATCATGCTAATGAGATTTAAATTCTTATAAAGCTTAAAACTAAAATAGTTTTCAATCGTGGTATTACTAAAAAGGGGATTAATAAATCCGGATAGATTAGTACATATGTTGCTTGCTCATTGGATGAGGATGATTGATCTCATGATCATTTGTGTAGAGACACTAAAACAAATATGTAGGTGCTTATTGGAGAATAAGTTCACTGAACGTAACTCGCTATGGAATACCTAATGGAGTTTTTCTCGCTTGTCAATAGGAATTCCTAATGTGATAGTAGTACAAGTGATCCTTGGATTTGAGATCATCATAGTATCTTGTGTGTAATGAATTATACTTTGACTTATTCCTTAAGGCCCTTAGGGTATATAAAAGGGTATGCTTGGGTATAATGAGTTACATATGGAGATAATGAATGATCAATAAAAAATTTACCATTTCTAGTAAAAGAGGAGATATGTCCTATATGATTCGTTAAATGACAATCCAGGAATCCTTGGCCAAGGTGGAATGAAATTAGAAAGGATTTTCTAATTTGCATTATATAGAGTTGTGCATTTTCTAATCGAAATATATACAATTACATAAAATAAGACTTGACAGTAAATCCATATCTTATATTTAATTGGGACATTGTATGGTGGAAGGATTGAATTGTACGGAAACTATTTACTCACAGGTTCTTTTATGATTAATGTTGAAATCTATATTATTTAGAAAGTCGTTGATCGCTAGGGAGGCTTATCCCTATTGTAGAATAAATATTATTTATTTAAATAGATTATTAGTTTAATTTATTTATTTAAATAAGATTAGAATTGTTCTAATTGATTTATTCACAACCGGTTTAATATGAAGAATCTAAAGGGTCACACCATAAAAGGAAGAAGAATTATTTAAGAAAATAATTGTATAATCATAATAATGCATTACGTGTAATTAATTTAATCTACGGTGATAGAATAAATTAAATAACTTAATGTTTATTATTTAATATTTTAGAAATATTAAATATAAATTAATAAGAGGAGTCTTATTATTATTATTATTATTATTATTTTAATTCTAAAGGAGTTTAGGAATTAATTTAGTATAAGTACTATCACTCATTCCTAATGAGATTAGGAGACAAATTAATTAAAAAGTTTAATTAATTAATCCCAATATGTTGGGAAGCCCAATTAATTAAAAGAGTTTAATTAATTAATTAAATAAAATCCAATTCTAATTAGATTAGTAGGGTTAACCTAATATCTATATAAGAGAGTCTTATATCAGACATAATATATACGTGATTCCAAGAGTTGGAGAGTACTACATATTTTCTACAGAGATTAAAAAAAAATGGTTTAGCCAACCACCCATCTTCCTGAGTTATTTCTCTTCCTTGGTGGATCACCTCTAGAGGCCAAACACTTGGGTGGCTAACGTTGATCAAAGGAAGGAGCCACTACAGGAAATTCAAGGAGATTAAGGAGAGCAAGGTGTATAACTCGTACCCGTGGAAGCTAGATTCTACAAGGGTATGATTCTGATTCATCCTTACTTTTCTGTTATTGATAATTGAGCACAAAGTATGATCATGGTATGTGTTTGTATAAAATTTTTAAAAACCTATATTTCGTGCTTTTGCCCTTTAATTGTGTAATTTGATTGCATGTATGTGTTACGTACAAATCCAACAGTGGTATCAGAGCCAAACTTTGTGCTAATTATTAATTTTATGATTCCATGTATGAATTGATGTAAGATTGGAACGAATTTTCTGGACAAAAATCGAATTTTGCAGATTCTGCGATGAACAGCGCAGCTGCGCCGCTTCCCAGTTCATTCTGGGCGCAGCTGCGCCGTTCAGCAAAATTGTTCTATTCAAAAAGGCAGCGTAGCTGCTCTGCGCCCTAGTTCATTCTGGGCGCAGTTGCGCCAGCCCCTGGACAGAAACTGAAATTCTAATTTTTCAATCAATTGAAATAAATGGTTTATTAAATTGATAAAAATTTAAAATAAAGGAGTTTATTTTATTTGAAATATGATTTCAGATTGCTAAAATAAAAAGAGTTTAATTTGAATTTGTTTTTGATTAAAATAAAAGAGTTTATTTTGTTTTAAAATAAAATTTAACAAAACTTTTGTCCATTAAATGACATCAATCTATATATGGAATAATTTTATTATTCATGAGATGAATGGTTATTTATTAATGCATATGTTGATGTGTATGATAATAAATGGGGTTGATTATGGACTATAGACCAATGTGATTGGATTTTATTTTAGTTGAATGCTTGAATGAATGGGTTTAATTAAATGGGGTCTACGTACCTGGTCTTCTCTGATTTTTCTCGATGTAAATTCTATCTCACTCCTATGTACTTTCCCTTGACTACTGATCAATGTTTCTATTTAATTTAAATAGTTTATGTAATAGAGATAGTTAAAAATATCTTTAAGAAATTGGAGACTAAAGAGCAAGGAGCAAGGAGCGCGTGAAGACCCGTTTGTATGGAGTCCGGGTTTAAATGTAATAGTTACGTTTAAATTTAAATTCTTGCACTCCTAGGTTTAACCTCTTGGTTCATTTGGTGGCTCTAGTAAACCAAACTAGAATAAAAGTCCATAATCAATCCGGGTAGAATATAGTATGCTATATGTGCATGCTAAGTATTATATATATATTATATTTTATGCAAACATGCTTCGCATGTTTAATAAAATGACGCGTATTTTATCTATATATATGTGCATACGCGCTAAACAAGATGAGACAAATAATAACAAACCCCTCAAAGAAATTATATTAAGTTCGAAGCGTTCAATGATATTTAAAATATCGAACGTCGCCTTCTAGCATGATAAATTAATAGAGTATTAAATATTTAATACTTATCTGTTGTGCTATCTACAAGGCAAGTATTGCGTATTTAAGATATTAATTTAATCACATTTGATGCTTATCAAGAAAATTGAACAATATTGTTTTGTTGTGCTATCCATAAGAATAAATATTTTTCTTTTTTGAATTTATGGAAGTGCTAGGTTGAACTTAACTTAAATCATTTTAGTTAGGATGTGCACACACTTGACCATTATGATTTAAGAGGCAAAATAAAAGAAGTTACATGTTGATGTAATTGACAAAGTGTTGTCTACCTATTTATTTATATATCGTTTGTTGTGCTATCCACAAGACTATATATATTTGAAATGGGATCCTTATTCTCATTAGTAAATCTTTAATTAGATGTTGCCGAACTATATAAGTGAGAGTAATATAATTTGATAAAAATAGTGGGAGATACCAATTTAAAATAAAGACCTAAATTTATTTTGGTATGTAAAATTAATTAAATGAATGTTTGCTAAAATGTTATCTTTTCACATGCAGAATTTTAAAAATGTCAAAATCACTTATTTCACTGCGTATCATATTTGATGCTAATAAACTTACCGGGCCGAATTACACGGACTGGTTAAGAAATCTGAGAATAGTTCTCACTGCTGAAAAGATTTCTTATGTCCTAAATTCACTTGTCCTTGGAACTGTTACAGAATCAGCTTCTGAGGAAGAGATTGCCACCATTGTAAAGTGGCAAGATGATGCATCTGTGGCTTAATGCATCCTGCTCGCATCCATGAATAACTAGCTTCAGCGTCAGCACGAAAACATGGATGCTCCTAGTATGTTGCTTCACCTTAAGGAGTTATATGGTGAACAAAGTAGGACTGCTAGATATGAGATATCTAAGGAGCTTTTCCGATCTCGGATGACCGAGGGCACCGCCGTCGAGACTCATGTCCTTAGGGTGATCAATCTAATTGAACGCCTTGGATAGCTTGGGTTCGTTATGGATGGGGAGTTGAGTCAAGACTTGGTCTTGCAGTCACTCCCTGAGACTTTCTCGCAGTTCGTTATTAATTTTCACATGAATAAGTTAGATGTCAGCTTGCCTAAATTACCTAACATGTTGAAAACTGCAGAAGGTCACTTTCCATCCAAGAAGAACCATGTCTTGATGGTGAATTCTTCCAATAAAAGGAAGAGGCTCATGATGTCTTCTGAAAAGAAGAAATCTAAGAAGGCTAAGGGAAAGGTAAACTTAAAGGAACAAAAGAAAGCTAATCCTGCTGGCAAATGAATGTGCTTCTATTGCAACGAGCCGGGACACTGGAAGAGGAACTGCAAGAAGTTTCTAGCAGAGAAAAAGCTTGGAGAAGTTTCGACTTCCAATCAAAGTTTGTTCATGATTGAAATTAATTTTTCTTAAAGTCATAATTCTACTTGGGTATTGGATACCGACTGTGGTTCTCACATATGTAATACTGTGCAGGGATTAGTCAGAAGTAGAAAGCTGAGCAATTATGAGGTCATCCTACGAGTGGCTAATGGAGCAAAGGTTGCTGCATTAGCTATAGGGACTTATTGTTTAGCAATGCCTTCGGGCAAGTCCATTTATTTAAATAATTGTTATTTTGTTCCGAATATCATTAGAAATATTATTTCTATTTTCGTATTAGATATGGAAGGATTTGACATTATAATAAAGAACAACAGTTGTTCTATTTATAAAAACAATGTTTTATATGGTGTTGGTAATCTGCGAAATGGACTTTATATACTTGACTTGCATGAAAATATACTTCAAATAGAACAAACTAAGAAAAGGAAAAGAGATAATGTTAATTATACCTATATGTGGCACTGTAGACTCGGTCATATCAATGAAACAAGATTATCCAAGTTGTATAAGGATCTTAGAGCTATCTGATTTTGAATCATATCCATGTAAGACCCAACTTTTTATGAATAAAATTGAATTTCCTCTATATATTATTTTGAAATAGTAAGGGGGTTGATTTGATAAATGTGGTAAGTTATGGGTAATATGCGCAAAGTTTACAAAATAAGCAAGTAGTTATAAAATATTCATTTTTGTCAGGGAATATTCATTTGGTCGTGGAATATTCTTGTTGTCGGGGAATATTCTTACGACAACGCAGCCATTTGTGGGCCCCATAACCGAAAACTGTCGGATGAAGAAAACGACAAGAATGAGTTTTCTAAAAATAACAGCAAAACTGTTACCGTTAAAACTGTTGGAATACCCGGTGATTAAAGTAAAGTAATACGCGTTGTTGCATAGTAGAACACGGTATTACACAGTATTTTATATTATTGTTAATTCAATAATTGTCACTGCACAATATTTTACTTTATCAAATCAATAATTCATATTATTTGAATAATATTATTAGATAGCATTATTTGCAATATCTAAGAAGTTCTGTCTAGGAAAGGGGTTAGGTAATTGCGCGTCAGTAAGGAGAAATCCTTATCGTAAGGCCCCCTCTTTCCTGGGAACGACCTGGTTGTCAATATTGTGGTTCTATAATATTATTTGTGAATAATTAATTATTGATAAAAATGATAAGAAAATATTTATTTAATGTGGAGATTAAGGGAGGAATTTTCAGCAAAAGAGATAATGTAAGAACCCGAATTTTCAGATATTATTAAATAAGGATTTAATAAATAAAATTCTTAAACCGTGAGATGGGTTTGAATAAAAATATATATATGTGATATGAGTTATGTGGTATTATATTACATAGGGTAATATGGACTATGTAATATGTGTTTTTGTGATTTATAAATATATTATTAATATATATTTGTTATTTAGCGTAGAGACGATTCAGTGGAGATAAAGGAAGTGGATAAATTCCTATCGATATTAAATAATTTATAGAATTATTTTATAGTAAGTTGGTGACATTAAATATCCTTAATGTATAAATCACCATATTCTTGTGTATGTGTATTAATAACTAGTATGTTTATAATATAAGTTATTAATAGCACTTAAGCTATCTGTGAATAGGTTTGGATAGTGAAGCATGAGTTAGTTAAGGGAATTAACTAATAAGAATAAATATTAGTTAATATAAGTTGTGAGTTATATTATGGAATAATATAATGTCAGTATTGAACCTTAATTAACTATGATGATATAGTACAATGTTTAATTTACTTAAGTAAAGGAGTGAATTAATATGTGTGTTGAATATGTAATTATAGTTGGTACTTTTATATATATTACTTAGAGTGGTAATATGTGAGAAAGTCTAATGTGCGAATAACGTTAAATATATATACGTTATTAAAGGGAGATGGAAATCATTATATCTTTAAATGTATATTTGAAGAAATTATTTTGGGGAACAATTTATAGAAAAGAAAGAGAAATAGTTATTATATATTTCTAATAAAGGATATTAAAATAATTTCTAATATTGAATTATTTTAATAAAAGGAGGAAATGTTATTTTTGAATAATAATATTACCTTATATGTTTTTGTATGAGGTGTGTTTGGTTAATATAGTAAATATATTAAAACGTATTTGCTATATGTAATTAAATTGATGGAAACGATTTATTATAATAGAAAATAAACTTATTATCTATTTTCTATATATAATATATGTACATGTGTCATACATATAGTTATTTGATATTATATTAAGAATAATATCATGAGACAATAAGTAAATTATTTTCTAATAACGAATGTGCTTATTTGGAGAAAACATAATATTTTATGATATGGCTAAATACATAATTTTAAATGTATTTTCAAGGGAGTTTAATTAATGAAAGGAAACTAAGTTATTTTAATATATTAAATAACTTAAGTTATTATTTGATCGTGAATATTATTATTGGAATAATTAATAGAGTATATATTAATTATTATAAGCGTAAAGGTTATACTTATTATAAGTATAATTAATTGAAGTAGTTTAGCATTTTAATAGCTTGAGTTATTATATTTCCGTAAAGGTTATATATAATATTTGAATATTCGATTTGTAAAATATTTATATGTGGACCTTGGATTTAATAGTTCTAATTTAATTGAACAGGTTATAAGTAGTAATGTGGTGAGAAATGAGTAAGTGATGAGAATAATGATAAGCTTAAGATTGAGCTTGTGAGAGATGCCTTGTGTGACACAATAATAGATTCAGTAATGAATTGACTAATTTAATGATGGAGGAATTATTAATTAAACAATTAATCTAAATTAATTGTTAATTGTTATTATGATAGTATGTTAAATTATTATGGCTAGTGATAGTATAATAATAAGAAAATCGATTATAAGTATAATCGGATTTGTGATGAGATAAATTGTCTTCTAATATTAATTATTGTTATGAACAATATACTATTATCAAGTAATTATTTGATAATATGATGATTAATGAGTAAATGATTTATAAATATAAAAAGATTTATATTTATTTAACGTGATAATAAATCATATAAAGTGTTAATCAATTAGCGTGGGAATTATAATTCCATGGATTAATGAGAAATGGATTAATAAATATTATTATTAATTAATTGATGAGATAAGTAAATTACTTACTTCTATGTGCAAGCATGCGAATAAAATGTCTAGCGTATAGTAACTAACTATATATTGTACGAAGTATAAAGTGCAATATGACTATGTTATTCATGAATATAAACTATATAGTAAAGTTATTGAGTTGTAATAAGTACATGAAATGTGGGTGTGACAATGTGTATATTAAGTATACAATAAAATAATATATCATGAATATATAGCAAACAATTATTGAATTAATGAAATTCAATAATAAAGGAGACAATACACTGTGATGATACCCGATAGAATTATATTCGGTGTTAATAAGATGTACATGGATTATATATTGAATATATGTATCCCTACTAGCTACATTGTAATATTAGTTATATATTGAAAGTACACTGTGACTCAAATTATAACCTAAGTATATGTTATGTGTATAATAATTTAAGTGTTGTGTGTTGCTAGAATGTTGAGTATGTGCATTGTCCCATAATGAGAGGCACATTTCCCTCTCACGTGATTAACTCAATTGCTAGTCTACTCCCTATTGCTCTCAACCTCAGCATTCCATAGCAAATGATGAGCAAGGGTGAGGAATTCATGATGAGATTTACTAACTCTCAACCACTCTCTCTTATCTATTATACAATTGCTTTTTCCATTGGTTTGATATGGTGAACAATTCCATGAACCGTGTACTGAAATGCCTATATATAGAGCATCCCTTCTTCCTCATAACACTTGCTGAGATTTCTTTAAATATAGAATGGATAGTAAGTATTCATAGAGTTATCAGTGAGGGAGAATTGTTATAGTAGCAAGTTCATATTGCAGAGGTATAACACTCTATCCATGTTCTTCAATTCTAATTTTTTGATTCTTGAATTAAGCATAGATTTATTGATAACTTGATTGGAGTATGATTATTAGTTGCTATGCTAGCTTATAATCATGATAGAACTGTAATGTAGTAGCTTAGAATGATAATCGTTGCGAAATTCTGAGTTTGGCTTGAGGTACTGCCGAAGCAGACGCTGCTCTGTCTCTGGCCGGCCAGTGGCGCAGCTGCGCCAGTTTTATAGTGGCCAGCGGCGCAGCTGCGCCGGTACCAGACTTGAGTTGGGCAAGGCCCTGCGCAGCTGCGCCGGTTCCAGATTCTGGAATTTCGTTTTCTGTTGCAGGTTCTGTTATGTACTAGCTTATGGCATGTTATTAGGCAAGTATAGGAACATGATTAAAATACATACATGAGTGCAATAACGTAGTGTGAACAAGTATAACTATGTGAGTACACTCAATTGAAGAAAGGATTTAAAGTTTACAAAATGAACTTAGAATTTTTAAAGTAAACTTGTCGTGAGCATATATGTTCCATTGTATATTCTGAGTTTTGTGAGCATGACCGTATGGTTTTTATTGACATAAAATGTATGTTCAAGGTGTTGAACACACTAGCATACGTGATTGATAAATTCAAGTGATTTCAAAGGTGAAACTTAAGGACTTTTTGAAGTGAACTTGACTAAGATTTAGGTCTTGTAATTTCTGACCGTTTGAATACATTTATGTGGTTTAGCTAAGTGTTCAAGAGAAAGTGAGTTATGATTTCAAGACACTTTGGTTATACTAAATGACCTTTGTGGACTTCGTGTACTTTTCAATAAAAATTTAGAGTTTGAAGATTAATATCATCAAACACCGTGCGAGTTACGTTCTAAGCATGCAAGCATGAAGATTAGGAGTCCATTATGCCTATAGACATATTGACATGAACATCATTTGTTTATACATGGATTTTTGCATATGCACGCTTATTCATAGAAAATGAATTTCTAAAGCATAGACTATGTGATTAAAGTGTACATGAGTAGTATACGCACGAGCATGCTTACTACATATTGTTAAGCCTCTTTATGTAGTAATATGACATTAGTGATTTACCCTTGAGGCATGAACTTAATTTACTTAAGGTATATGAAAGTCCGGCAT
Organism: Panax stipuleanatus; assembly: GCA_020205555.1. Lineage (NCBI taxonomy): Eukaryota > Viridiplantae > Streptophyta > Magnoliopsida > Apiales > Araliaceae > Panax > Panax stipuleanatus. The sequence continues at coordinate 112,505,759 of CM035120.1, forward strand.
GAATGCCATATGATTTTGACTTATAATGAGCATGCTAGGTTTTAAAACTTGAGTTAATGCCCTTATATACATGTATACATGATGAACATAGTAGCCTTGCATGACTAGTTAAGTATGACAAGGATTTTGAAAGGTGAAACTTAGAAAGTTTGAATGTAATGGTTTCGATAAGATTTGAGAAACGTAAGAGCAATATGGATTATAGATTTATGAGTTTGCAATATGTGTCGAACACTTAAATAGTTAAGTGGTTAATATTAATTGAGTATAGTTAAGGTATACCTATGCGTACCTAGCTATACTAAACGTATGATAAGAAAGTGAAACAAGGTTCTAAGAAACAAGTTAGACAACAATGTAACCTTTGTTATTACATTGAGAATGTGTGGATGCATATAACTGATGAGTGTGATCTCTATGGTTAATATAACTGTGTAGGATTACACAAAGTGCAGAGATTATTAAGCAGTTAAGTCGTAGTTGTTAAACTACGAATCAGGCAAGTCTTTCAGTTCCTATTTGATATATGAATTCAATAACTGTTAGTTGAATTATATTATGCTGTGATAATGTGAACTTATATATGAACTGTATATGAGATATAAATGAGATTGAAAGTTGATCTTTGATGATATACTTGTTATGTGAAAAGTAACATGCGTAGTAAATATAAACTGTTTATAAATGCATGAACTGAGTATGATGTTATATGCTATGTGATGCATGAGGACTGTTAGAATTGCTGAGCTGTCGAGCTCACTCTTGCAAACAACCACTTTTGCAGGTTAAGGATTCACGGTAAAGATTTCGTGCTTCTTGATTGATAAAGATAGATAGTATCGCATTGAAGAATATTACTTAGATTATTGTCTGGACCATGTTTAGATTCTAGATGATGTACTCGATAGTTGCTTACACTGTTTAATATTTGTTGTATTGTAAGAATGTATTAATTAATACATAGAGGATATCGAGTTGAGTTGTAAATGTTTATACGATAACTCAGATAAGAAGGAATCATATTATATAGTTGATTCAAGATTTGTAATCGGTATCAAAGTTATGGAATCAATAAAAAGATTTTTATTCAAAGGATATTGAATAGTTTAAATTATTCCGTATTTTAGTAATATCGAATATGATGTAAAGACGAGATCTTGGATATGAATAGAATTTATATTCTAAATTATAATAAACGAAGTTGTATTCTTTTACTAATGATTAAAAGATATAATAGTTTGGCGTTAGTAGTATCGTGACTGCACTGAATCCGAGGTTTCGAAGGAACGTGGATTTGGGGGCATCACAGGTTGGTATCAAAGCTGTAGGTTATAAACCTTAGGTAAGTGTACCTTAGACTATAACCTGAGAGAGGGAAAGATAAGATTAAAATATATACGTGAAGATTCAAAGAAGAATCTTAAAATATCTAGAGAATGAGAATCAGGAGTTTCCTAACTCCGGTAATGAAAATGTTAAGACGATGTCTATAAGATGTATATGACGAAGATAGTGAGAATAAACTCAGATGGAGTTTGGTTGATAATAGGGAAAGAACCCTGAGGTATAGTGATGATCACGACGTGATCAGATTGAACTGTGAAATGATAGATAGTCTGTAATGACTAAGTAGTATCGTGACTGCACCGAATCCGAGGTTTCGAAGGAACGTGGATTTGGGGGCGTCACAGATAATTATTGAGAGTTGATATTTTATCTTCTTCGATAAAATAATTCATTCAAATATATTATTATAATATTATATTATAAGTGTATAATGTGATAATATAATAATATAATAATGATGATACTTTTTTACAATAAATTCACAGTATATGAATAAAATGAGGTGAAGAAGAGAAGATTGGGATCGGAATTGTTTTGTTACAAAAAATTACAAAAACATGTTTTGAATTTATTTTCCAAAATTGGTGGGCCCCACTTGTCATTCTTGTCTATTAAATGCTGAAGTTTTGTTTTTCAAAGTTGGTATACGAAAGTTTTTGCTAGTATGCATTTTGTCAGAATGGGGGTGTGAAAAAATCATCCATATGTAAATTTGGGTCATTTTTCATTCGGAATTTGGAAAATCTTTCTTCTACAAAGTTGTAGAGAATTAAATTTTATATGGAATGGACATAAGGTTCATATTTTTATGATAAAAGGGTTATTTATTATGAATTATTGAAGTTTCTGAATATTATTTAAATTTAAAATATTTTTGGTGGAGATTTTCTAGAATGGGTGGGCCCCACTTGTCCTTTTGGCTTATGAAATGTGCTGAGAATTTGATTCTTCAAAATGGTGCATAGGAGTTTTGTCTGATATTAGTTTTTCTGCTTTGGTGTTCTAAGCATTTTCCTATAAATAGGGTGCTTAGTTAGAATTGAAAATCACACCAGAATTAGAAGTTTCTTTCTCTATATTCTTGAGCGTATTTTTGTGAGTATTTAGATACTTTGAGTGTTAATAATTAGTGCAAGTTTTTTTCAGCATAATATCCAATATTCTAGTCAGATTCAGTATTCTTTTGAAATAAGGGATGTTATTTTTCTTGTAAGGGATATTATTTTTCTTGTAAATGATGTTATTTCTTTCAATATCATTTTACCGAAATATTGGTATGAATTTTATTATGAAATTTTTACCTTTTCATGTCGAGGTTACTATTCACGTATACGACACTATTCACGTATACGGCACTATTCACGAATACGGTACTATTTACAGAAAAATTAAAATTACTTTTCTTTGTCCAAGTTGTCTGTTATGGTTTCTATCTTTGATTGGATCCATGTTTTGAATTTCATTCTTGAATTTTGCTCCACAATTGATTATTATGGAGTATTTTTGAACTTGGATAAACTAAATTACGAATCCCTAATCTTTGTCCTTTATCTCACTAGATTCGTTATTTATATTATTTTTCATCATTCTCAGTCCTAAATGATGATATAACTGAATATCTTTGGCCTGTAGTGCAAAGATGAATAATTACTTGATGAATATCTTTGGCCTGTAGTGCAAAAATGAATGATTACCTGATGAATATATTTGGCCCGTAGTGCAAAGATGGACATGTGTTGAGATGAACATGACCACTGGTGATACAAATGAATATCTTTGGCCCGTAGTGCAAAGATGAATATTGATTTGAGATATACATTGATTGATGTTACAGGGATAAAATATTGATGATTGACTTTTAAATCATAGAAGATAGTAGACATCATTTTCTACTTAACTCTTCTAATGAATTGTTATTTCCGCTGCAGTTGTTGATCTAAAACTTATTGTCCATAATATTTTATCTGATTTGTTAAAGACTAACGATAATTTATTATTCATTATCTTAGTCATAATATTCTTTACTGTGCTAGTTGAGCTCACCCTTTTCTTCCATTGTTCTCTTCAGGAAATAAGAATGTCGCAAGGACTAGCCGGGGAACAGAGTGATGGTCAGAGTAGAGCAGTAGTAGTCCTCACTATTTTTGTAAAATAGTGTGATAATAATTGTAATGAGGATTTAGTTTGAGTGTTTATATTTTCAAGATATTGTATTAACACTCACAGTTGTCTGGTCGTATTTCTCACGACCTTTTGTTATAAAAGATTGTATTTGGATTCTGTACCATGAATTTGGCGACTCAGAATGGGTTGGTTGGATTGAACCTATTCTGGGGGCGTCACAATTGAACTTGTGAATCTTGTCTCATGGGTAAAATGACTAAATCTCCATTTAGTGGAAAAGGAGAAAGAGTTATAGAGTTGTTAGCGTTGGTTCACACATACGTTTGTGGACCTATGACAACAAATGCACGGGGTGGGTATTCTTATTTTATTACTTTCACTGATGATCATTCAAGATTTGGATATGTGTATTTAATAAAATACAAATAAGAATTATTTGAAAAGTTCAAAGAGTTCAGAAGTGAATTAGAGAAACAAACGGGCAATAGTATTAAGATTCTTCGATCAGATCGAGGTGGAGAATACTTAAGCGGTGAGTTTCTCAAAGAAAATGGTATAATCTCACAATGGACTCCACCAGGTACACTACAGTTAAATAGAGTATCTGAAAGGAGAAATCGAACATTGTTGGACATGGTTCGATCCATGATGAGTTTTACCGATCTTTCAATTTCATTCTGGGGTTATGCCCTAGAAATGGCTGCATACCTACTTAACAAGGTACCTACCAAATCCGCCCCAAAGACTCTATATAAGATGTGGAAAGGGAGAAAACCAAATCTTAAGCATCTTAAGACTTGGGGTTGTCCAGCTTATGTCAAAAAGTTTGAAAATGATAAGCTACAGACTAAATTCGACAAGTGTAGATTTATGGGATACCCTAAAGAAATTGTAGGGTATTATTTCTATCATCCAATTAATTAAAAGGTGTTTGTTGCAAAATATGCTGCCTTCTTGGAAAAGGGATTTATCCATGAAGGGGTCAGTGGGAGTAAGATATATCTTGAAGAAGTTTAAGAACCACAAATTACAACGGATCAAAGTCAGGTACCTGACCAAGTGGAAGAACATAATGTACCACACCTTATTCGTAAATCTGGAAGAGTATCGAAGATACCTGAGAGGTATGGATTCGTCATAGAGGATGACGATGAGGTACATGTCATGAATGATGATGATCCATTGAATTACGAATAGGCTATGAGTAATAAAGACTCAGGGAAATGGCTTGAAGCCATGAAATCTGAAATGGACTCTATGGATGAAAACCAAGTATGGACTTTGGTTTCACCACCTGAAGGCATTAATCCTATTGGGTGTAAATGGATCTTTAAAAGAAAGACTGGAGTGGACGGTAAGGTAGAGACCTATAAAGCCCGACTGGTTGCAAAAGGTTTCAAACAAAGACAAGGAGTTGACTATGATGAAACCTTCTCACTAGTAGCTATGTTTAAGTCCATTCGAATTTTGCTTGCGATTGCAGCTTATAACGATTATGAGATCTGGCAGATGGATGTGAAAACAGCTTTTCTCAATGAGAAACTTGTGGAGGATGTGTATATAACACAGCAAGAGGGATTTGTTTCAAAAGTTGGAACAAATCAAGTCTGTAAGTTGCAACGATCCATTTATGGATTGAAACAAGCTTCTCGTAGATGGAACATTAGTTTTGATGAGACAATCAAAGAGTTTGATTTTATCAAAAACAAGGATGAACCATGTGTGTACAAGAAGGTTAGTGGGAGCGCAGTTTCATTCATTGTATTATATGTTGATGATATATTATTGATAGGGAATGACATTCTTATGCTTCAATCGATTAAAATCTGGTTATCTAAACACTTCTCCATGAAGGACTTGGGAGAAGCATCCTATATTTTGGGGATAAAGATCTATAGAGATAGATCTAAAAGGATGTTTGGCTTATCCCAAGGAACGTACATTGATACGATGCTAAAGAGGTTTAGCATGAAAGATTCTAAAAGAGGTCTCATGCCGATGAGCCATGGAATAAATCTCTCCAAGAAACAGGCCCCAAAGACACCTGAGTAGAGAAACCGTATGAGTAAGATCCCTTATGCTTCTGCAATAGGATCTATCATGTATGGTATGATATGTACTAGACCGGATGTCTCTCATGCACTTAGTGTAACTAGCAGATATCAGTCGAATCCAAGAGAAGAGCACTGAAAGGCAGTGAAGAATATCCTAAAGTACTTACGAAGGACTAAAGATATATTTTTTATCTACGGTGGGTCTGAATTAAAACTCGAGGGCTTTACGGACTCAAGTTTTCAAACGGACCAAGATGACAGTAAATCTATTTCGGGGTATATTTTTACCTTGAACGGAGGAGCAGTGAGTTGGAAGAGTGCCAAGCAGCAAATAGTTGTTGATTCACTGACAGGGGAAGAGTATATAGCTGTAAGTGAAGCTGCAAAGGAAGCTGTTTGGATAAAAAAGTTCATAACAAAACTTGGTGTGGTTCCTAGCATTGGAGAAGCAGTCCTGGTATACTGTGACAACACTGGAGCAGTTGCACAGGCTAAGGAACCCAGGTCTCATCAGAAATCCAAACACGTATTGCGGCGATTTCACTTGATTAGGTAGATTATTGAAAGAGTGTAGACACTCGAAATTTCCTTTCCCTGTTACTAACACTGCAGGAGGGTAAAACTACCGTAAAATCAACCCCAATCTCAAATCGAGTCGTCAAATCAACCCTGATCTCAAATCGGGTCGTCAAATCAACCCCGATCTCAAATCGGGCTGTCAAATCAATCCCGATCTCAATATAGGGCCGTCAAATCAACCCCGATCTCAAATCGGGCCGTCAAATCCACAAATATCGGGCCATCAGTTCAACCTCGATCTCAAATCGGGCAATCAGATCAACACCGATCTCAATATCGGGTCATCAGTTCAACCCCGATCTCAAACTGGGCTGTCAGATCAACCCCGATCTCAATATCGGGCCGTTAAATCAATCCCGATCTCAAATCAGGCCTTCAGATCAACCCCGTTCTCAATATTGGGTCATCAGTTCAGCCTCGATCTCAAATTAGGCCGTCAGATCAACCCCGATCTCAATAACGGGTCATCAGATCAACCCCGATCTCAATATCGGGCCATCAGTTCAACCCCGATCTCAAATCAGGCCGTCAAATCAACCCCAATCTCAAATTGGGCCGTCAAATTAAACCCCGATCTCAATATCGGGCCGTCAAATCAATCCCAATCTCAAATCGGGCCGTCAAATCAACCTCAATCTCAATATCGGGCCATCAGTTCAACCCCGATCTCAATATCAGGTCATCAGATCAACCCTGATCTCAAATCGGGCAGTCAGATCAACCCCGTTCTCAATATTGGGTCATCAGTTCAACCCTGATCTCAAATTAGGCCGTCAGATCAACCCCGATCTCAATAACGGGTCATCAGATCAACCCCGATCTCAATATCGGGCCATCAGTTCAACCCCGATCTCAAATCAGGCCGTCAAATCAACCCCAATCTCAAATCGAGACGTCAAATTAAACCCCGATCTCAATATCGGGCCGTCAAATCAATCCCAATCTCAAATCGGGCCATCAAATCAACCTCAATCTCAATATCGGGCCATCAGTTCAACCACGATCTCAATATCAGGTCATCAGATCAACCCCGATCTCAAATCGGGCAGTCAGATCAACCCTAATCTCAATATCGAGCCATCAGTTCATCCCCGATCTAAAATCGAGCCATCAGATCAACCCCGATCTCAATATTGGGCCATCAGTTCAACCCCGATCTCAAATCGTGCCGTTAGAGCAACCTCGATCTCAATATCGGGCCATCAGTTCAATCCCGATCTCAATATTGGGCCATCATGTCAGCCCTGGTCTCAACCCGGGAGGTACAGATCAACCCCGGTCTCAACCTGGGAGGTATAGATCAGCCGTGATCTTAACCCGGGAGGTATAGGTTAGCCCCGGTCTCAACTTGGGAAGTCAAGTCAACTTCGGGAACAAACCTGAAGCTCCACAACATCTCCAGAGGAAATCATAGAATGACCAACTCAGCCTCAGAGACAACCTTGAGGACAAACAGACTCGAATGGGATTCAAGTCTTGAAAACTATTCCTGGAAGTCAACCGAAGGCCATGCCGACACTAAGGGAAACCCCAGGAAGGGAAAAATGGTCATTTTACCAACCCTAAGCCGATTCGATCAAACTCAAGCCGAATTGATGCCACAAAGGTCAGAACGAACCATAACGATGATCCCGAGTGCAAACAGCACGAGACAGCTCAACGGACAAACTACGGGGAATCGAAGACCTGGTTATGAACCCGTCTTCTTGGACCTGGAAAATTTTCTTTCCCATGTCATTGTGACACTCTCGGCGAGGGCTTTCTGGAAAGGTATAGCACGCCTCAAAGGGACGCTTCGATCAAAAGTTAGAAAGTTTCGACTTCGACCTCGTGTTGTTTGGAGTGCACGTACTTCGAGATGACTCAACCGGACACGTGGGCCCCATCAGGGGAGCCGCATCTCTACCTACGATAGCAGCAGGTAGAGCAGAGGCTCCCTGACCTATATATATGAGGTGACCCCCACTCATTTTTAAGAATTCTGAAACGCAGCGAACCTCTGCCTGTTTAATTTTATGACTTTTTCACCTCTTCCAAACCCAAATTTTTTCACTCTAACACGTAGATATACCCATATACTACAACATATCAGAAAATAACCGGTAGATTTGGACGTTTAGAGCCTACGATTTGGCAAAAAGCCTGTGTAGCAGTCTATTGTGAGTATTTTTACAATCAACAAGTTTATATTACTTCTTCACACTTTTATACACTTGCACGTTAAATTTTGTTTTCTAAATATGCCCGAAACTCAGTTCCGTGACCGTTTTCATCAACTTTTTGTACATTTTTGTACATAAACTCAATTTCTAGCATTTCTACAACTTGGATTTACGATCTGTCGCTTCCGGCAACTTTTACATACTTGCATCTTCGTACCGAGCAACTTCGCCGAACTGGGTTATCTTTCCAGTCCGTGTTTGCCTTTTTTTTGTATATATTTAACTGTATATTATACCATGATGATGTTAACTTATATATGAACTGTATATGAAATATATATGAGATTGAAAGTTGATCTTTGATGATATGCTTGTTATGTGAGAAGTAACATGCGTAGTAAATATTAATTGATTATGAATGCATGAACTGAGTATGAAATTATATGCTATGTGATGCATGAAAACTGTTAGAATTGCTGAGCTATCGAGCTCACTCTTGCAAATAACCACTTTTGCAGGTTAAGGTCTCACGATAAAAGTTACGTGCTACGTGATAGAGTTCAGAGATTTCTATTTATTTAAATAGATGCTCTTGAACCATGCTTAGGTTCTAGAAGATGTATACGATAATAGATTACAATGTTTTATACATGTTAAAATTATAAAATTGTGTTATGTAACACATAGGGGTTTCGAACTGAGATGTATACATTTATATAGTAATTCGAACATAGTGAATCATATTTTAAAATTGATTCAAGGTTTTGTAATTGATTCAAGGTTTTGTAATTGATTCAAGATTATAAACTCAATGAAAGATTTTATTCAAGGAGATAGAAAAATTTAAGTTATTCTGCATTTTTTAGTAACATCAGTTATGATGTATAGACAGGGATGGTATATGACCGAGATTTGAAACTTATAAAAGGTTTGGGGTCATTATACAAGATCTTGGATATAGAAAGAATTTACATTTTTATTTGTAATAAAGTGAAGTTATACTCTTTTAGTAATGAATAAAAGATGTAATAGTTTGACGATAGTAGTATCGTGACGGACCGGATCCGGGGTTTGAAGGGACCTGGATTTGGGGTCGTCACAGGTTGGTATCAAAGCTGTAGGTTATAAACCTTAGGTAAGAGTACCTTAGACTATAACCTGAGAGAAAGAAAGATAAAGATTAAAATATATACGTGAAGATTCAAAGAAGAATCTTGGAAAATTTAGAGAATGAGAATCAGGAGTTTCCTAACTCTGGTAATCAAAATGTTAAGACGATGTCTATATGACGAATATGACAGAGATAATAAGAATGAACTCAAATAGAGTTTGGTTGATAATGGGAAAGAACCCTAAGATAAACCGATGATTACGACGTGATCAGATTGAACTATGAAATGATAAATAGTCTGTAATGACTAAGTAATTATAGCTTAGTGCTATGAGAGAATGTACTATGAAATGGTACGAAAATAACTCATGAGAAGTTGTATGTGATGAAACATAGAAAGTTCGTAATGAACAAAGAGCAAGTTAAGAGTAAGATAGAGTTAAGTGTTGGATTTCCATTGAGGACTCATGTGATGGCTTAGTGGTACAAACTTTTGTATGGGCAGAGGTTTGTGCTTGCACTTAGTGCGTCGCATTGATAATTGTTGAAATGTTAGTGTCGCGCTATCATTATACATGTGGCGAAAAGGTGATTCTTTTCTCATGTTTATTTTGATAGATAGAGATTTCTAAGATTAAATTAGATAATATTAAGATTAGGTGCGAGTTCTTAAGACTCATGCCTATGACAAGTTTGTGACTCATAATCATATGTATTTTTGAGCCCATCAGCGTATGGACAATCTCTGATTAGTTCTTGGACTACGTATTGCTAGGACAAGTTCCTAAAATCGTATTATTGTGGAAAGTTCCTGAACTTCCATGGTGTGGTAAGTTCGATGAACTATACGGGGAATAGATATATTATATATCTAGAATTAAGAGTTTTGGAATAGTAAGCATTGATGGTAGTAAGAGATTGAAGTGATGGAGAAATTTAGATTTTTTTAAATCTTCTAGCTATGCTAGATTTTCAAAATTTATTGACTTCTTACTAGTGTTTGCACTTCGGTTTTCTTGAGAAAACGTTGGGTCAGATGACTTAACCAATGAGTTTTAAAAACGACACCGTTATTCGTATGTCTAAGCTAATTATTTCGGCTAAGACAAAAATGATTTAAAAATCTTTCAAAATATATTTTGACCATGTGCATCATTTGGTATGGTGTAGGATGGTAAACGATGGAGTCATCAATGCAATCGAACCTAGTGTCGGAAGTGATCGTGAGATCGTTAGCCATTATGGTATGTTGTATTATGACAAAGTCACAAAATGACGAAATCTTCAACGTACTACTAAGTGAGTGCGGCATTTTGACGTCATAAAATGATTTTTGTTTTTCTTTCAAATTATGGAAAATTGACTAAATTATTTCGATTGATGTTCGGATTGTTGATAAGAGTCTAAGCTATTTGATTCGGCTAGGCGACTGTTGAAAAGTGATTATAGAATTCAAGCATTCTTGTGTATTTATGTCGAACCAGATTGTTCTGGTGCGGATTTAGATGTTGAAAAGCTGAGGTGAACAACCCTATAAAGGGGACATATTTTCGGGGGACAATGGTTCCGAACGTAACGCATATAGTCGTTACAAAACACTACATTATGGCTCAACGTAGTGGTATAATAGGCTAGCCACCTAGAGTACTCGTGGAGGGTGTTTTCAGTCTTTGTGATTGATAAACACTCTGGTTTACAGTGTGGAGACTCGTGTTGAGGCATTTATAAACGTGGAGAAAAGTTCACGGTCTTGTGACACCTCAGCATAAATTTGGAATCCGAATTATTCATACTACTTCTCGATTATTGAAAGATCGTAGAGGATTCTTATTCTTCTGAAGGATGGATGTAGTAAGTAGAAGTTCCTTAGAAAGGAGATAGTGGAAGAACGCGATTGAGAAAATTATAATAATAAAACTTCCGAAAAGGGAATAGATAAAATTATTCAAAAGAATATGTAATATTCGGAATGACACTGAGTATTGGAGGTTTCGGTGATTCCGAGGACGAAATTCTTATAAGGGGGAGAGGATGTGAGAACCCGAATTTTTAAGAATTATTAATAATAAGAATTTAATAAATAAAATTCTCAAGGCATGAGATGGGTTCGAATAAGAATATATCTATGTGTTATGAGGTATGTAGTATTGTGTTACATAGGGTTATATGAACTATGTAATATGCTAATGATGAATATATTATTATTATATGTTTGTTATACATTGTAGAGGTGAATTAGTAAGAATATGGATGGAATTTATCTATCGATATTAAATAATTTATATAATTATTTTATATATTAGGATTGGTGACATTTAATATCTTTAGTAGTCACCATTTTCTGGAGTATATGTACGTGCGAGTATTAAGTCTACGGCAGTGCAACCGTACTCTTTAATGGTTGATATATAGGAATTGGGCTAAACGATTCCTCCAGAGAGCGGAGGTATATACGAATTGGTAACCGATCTAACTTACTGTAAAAATAGTGTAGACGAGATGAAAACTAATTTGTTGGTTGTTTGTGAGAAACCACTCAGTGTACTATATAGAATGCTAGTAAAGACTCGAGGTGTGCTAGGTTTAGACTTGTATACGTACGTTGTTGAAGAGAGGAAATAGGACCAATATATATTTAGATAAATATTGGTTAAGTGAATTATTAGTTGATTTAATATACGTCAAGAAGTGAAGATTAACGGAATGTATATATGTGTTATATATATATATATCTTGAATTATGTGGAAGGAATTAGATATATATATGAGAACTTTATAGTTAACTAACTATTAAGGGGGAATAGAGTTTGAACTTATAATTTAAACCTTGAATCATTGAAAGAGTTAGTTCACTTACATAATACGGTAAATTAATATATGTGATTAGTCTTAGAGAATAAAAAGGAATATTTTGATATTATTAATATATCACATAGTATTGTAATATATAATAGGGTTAATATGTGGAAGATAAGTGAGTAATAAAGGAAGAGAACCTATATATTTATAAATGAACATTGGTTGGAGACGAAGGTATTATATTAATAATTTTAATATGGCTAAGTGAGAAGATTAAAGAAATTGTTTTGGGAATAATTTATCATAATAAACTTATGGTCTATTTTTTCATATAATACGTGTACATGTGTCGTACGTGTAGTTATTTTAATAATACTTAGATATTATAATAATATGAGTAAATCGTTTTATTATAATTAATTTCTCTATTGGAGAAAATGTAATAAGAACATTTTATATCGTGTTATGACGAAATACATAATAGTAATTATATCTTATGTATTTTCAAGAGGGTTAAATCCATAAAAGAAAGCTAAGTTATTTTAATGTATTAAATAACTTAAGTTATTATTTTACCATAGATTATATAAATTGATTAATTAATGGTGTAAATATTGATTATTCTAAGTGTAAAGGTTATACATGTTATAAGTGTATAATTATTTAAGACAATTAGAGTGCATGGGTCACACCAACTTTATATTAAAAGGATATTAAGGCGTGGTGAAAGTGATAACGAGCTTAAAGTAAGCTGGTGAGATAGGCCTAGTGTGGCCAAGTGGGGAGATAAGCAATTTCTTAAATAAATTATGAAGGAATAATTAAACGGACTAATTAATATTATTATGAGAATTATTGCTCTGTGCAAGTATACAAGTTATGTGAGGTAGTACCTATGCGAATAATTGCTAGAATTAAATTTATAGGGAGTCACTAACTGTTTAATTAAATTAGTGGACTAACTCTAAGGTTTTTATATCAAAAGAATTGATAGGATGACTAATAATTAAATATTCAATTTACTTGAATATAGTGAAAGGATTTAATTTTGTAGATTATATTTACTCGATTACTTGTTTTGTGCAAGCATACGATAATTAAACCTATAGTATATAGTATTTACCTCTATATATTATAAAGTGCAATGAGACGTATTAATGTGGCTATATATGATATATAAACTATATAGTAAGATTAGTTATTGAATGTGTACATGAGGTAATGTGACTATATGTGTGGGAGAACCTATTTAAGTACCACATGAATATTATAAGGAATAAGCAATTGTTAATTGAGGATTGCTTCAATAATTTACTATAATTGAAATAATAAAGTTTGGATAATACAATGAGATAATACCCAATCGAAATATACTCAGTGCTAATGAAATGTACATGTGCAAATAAATTCACTACATGGTAGTATTAATTATTATTGGGATTACATTGTGACTCTATTAAAACCTAAGTGTATATAAGGTATACATATAATATAACCTAAGTGTTGTATTCATTTTTGCCAAGTTGCCATTGCTGAGCATTATACTGCCTTGTCCCAATATGATAGGCATTTCATCTGTCACGTGTATAACTCATGAGGGCTATAGTCTATTCCTATATTCATCAAACTCAGCATTTGTAGCTACTAATGCAATGGGGAGTGGGTATTATGATGAGTTTCAACAACCCACCAACTACTCTCAATTACCCTTCATGCAATTCTAAATTCCATTAGTTTGATTTGGTGAGCAAAGCTATGAACTGGGTATTGGTTTGTCTATATAATGAGCTCTTCTCCTTCTTCTTTTAATTTGCTGAGAATTCTATTCAAGCAAGTTCACTGAGATATATAGATAGAGAGATAGATATCAGTTGAGAAGGATGTTGATATAACAGATTTTAGAGGTATAACTAACTGTCATTCATGTTCTTCAATTCTGTAAATTTCTAATTTCTTGATTCTTGGATTGAGCATGAATTGAATGTTAAGTTGATTTGAGGATGCTTATTAGTTGCTATGCTAGCTTACAAACATGTTAAAACTGTAATGTAGCAGCTTAGAATGAATTTTGTTATGAAAATTTTGATTTGGGTCTGTTATTTGTCGAAGCAGAAGGCTTCCTAGTGCAGACCATACACGGCGCAACTGCGCCCTGTTTGTACTGGGGTGCAGCGTAGCTGCGCCAGTTCCTGCCTTTAAATTTGCCTGCCAAGACCCGGCGCAGCTGCGCCAGTTTTGAACTAGGGCACAGCGCAGCTGTGCCAGGTCCTGAATTCAAATTTCTGCTTCTGTTAAGTTTCTGTTATGTGCTAACATATGGTATCACTTTAGGCAAGCATGTGAACATGATTAACATGTATAAATGAGTATATTAACATGGCATGGGCATGTATAACCATGTCAGTATACTTATTGATGAAAAGATTTATAGTTTACAAAATGAACTTAGAATTGTTAATGTGAACTTTGACATACGTAACATGTGTACATTCTGACTTTGGGAGCATGATCGTATGTTCTAAATAGGCATGAAATGCAAATCTAAAAGTGTTGAGCACACACTAACATACATGATTGAAGGTTAAGATGTTTTCAAAAGCTAAACTTGAAGGTTTTGAAAAGCTAAGTTGCATGAGCATGATGACATTGTATTCTAATATTTGAACATTACTCTTAGCAGCACTACGGTATCATGTATGTGCACACACTATGTTAGAAACCATGAAAGTTAGTTAAGCATGAATTAGATATGTTTTAAAATAAGAAAAGATGATAGTTATGCATATATAATAAAGATATTTATGAGCATGCGTATTAACATTATTATTACACCTCTCATATATACATGATGAACATAGTAGCCTTGCATGACTAGTTTAAGTATGACAAGGATTTTGAAAGGTAAAACTTAGAAAGTTTGAATGTAATGATGATATAAAACCCGAAGGTATAATTCCGTTAAGGTTTGAGAAACGTAAGAGTAACATAAATCATGTATCTATGAGTATTATATATATGTCGAACACGTAAAGTTAAGTGTGTGATAAATGTATATATAGGATGATAGTAAGTATGTATGGTTAAGGTATACCTATACGTACATAGTTATCTAAGAATACGATGAGAAAGTGAAACGAAGGTTCTAAGAACCAAGTTAGACAATAATGTATCAATTGTTATTATGTTGAGAATGTATATAGCTGATAAGTATGAATCCATAATTGTATAATTGTGTAGGATTACACGAAGTGCAGATATCTATAAGCAGTTAAGTCGTAGTTGTTAAACTACGAACCAGGCAAGTTTTTCAGTTCTTATTTGATATATGAATTCAATAACTGTTAGATGAATTATATTATACCATGATGATGTTAACTTATATATGAACTGTATATGAGATATGTATAAGATTGAAAGTTGATCTTTGATGATATGCTTGTTATGTGAGAAGTAACATGCATAGTAAATATTAATTGATTATGAATGCATGAACTGAGGATGAAATTATATGCTATGTGATGCATGAAAACTATCAAAATTGCTGAGCTGTCGAGCTCACTCTTGTAAATAACTACTTTTGTAGGTTAAGGACTCACGATAAAAGTTACGTGCTACGTGATAGAGTTCGGAGATTTTTGTTTATTTAAATAGATGCTCTTGAACCATGCTTAGGTTCTAGAAGATGTATACTATAATAGATTACAATGTTTTATACATGTTAAAATTGTAAAATTGTGTTATGTAACACATAGGGGTTTCGAACTGAGATGTATACGTTTATATAGTAATTCGAACATAGTGAATCATATTTTATAATTGATTCAAGGTTATATAATTGATTCAAGATTATGAACTCAATGAAAGATTTTATTCAAGGAGATAGAAAAGTTCAAGTTATTTCGCATTTTTTTTGTAACATCAGTTATGATGTATAGACAGGGATGGTATATGACCGAGATTTGAAACTTATAAAAGGTTTGGGGTCATTATACAAGATCTTGGATATAGAAAGAATTTACATTTTTATTTGTAATAAAGCGAAGTTATACTCTTTTAGTAATGAATAAAAGATGTAATAGTTTGACGATAGTAGTATCGTGACGGACCGGATCCGGGGTTTGAAGGTGTTGGGTTTGATATAAACATAAGAATGCAATCAAATTACATAAACGCAGCGGAATGGATAAAAAATCAGATTTTAAAATTTTCTTACAAACCCTTAAATTTGATCTTTCTTGTGCATCAATTATCAGTTAATACATAGAAGGAGAGGATGGAATTATACCTTTGAAGATTCAAGCTTCCTCAGGTACAAGTTCTACTCCTTTGATTCCTTTGATTCCTCTGTAGCGGCTCCTTCCCTTGATCAATGTCAGCCACCCAAATGTTTGGCCTCTAACGGTGATCCACCAAGGAAGATGAAGAACTCAGGAAGATGGGTTATTGACTTACCTTGTTTCTATCTCTATAGAATATGTGTACTCCCAACCTTTGGAAAAATTCACGTACCTTATTTTTGATATAAGACTCTCTTATATAGATATTAGGTTAACCCTCATAATCCAATTAGAATAGGGTTTTATTTAATTAATTAATTAAACACTTTTAATTAATTTATATCCTAATCTTATTAGGATTGAGAGAGAGTACTGATATTATATTAATTCCTAAACTCCTTTAGAATTAAAATAATAATAATAATAATAATATTAATAAGACTCCTCTTATTAATTTATATTTAATATTTTTAAAATATTAAATAATAAACATTAAGCTATTTAATTTATTCTATCACCATAGATTAAATTAATTACACTTAATGCATTATTACTATCATGCCATTTTCTTCTTAAATAATTCTTCTTCCTTTTATGGTGTGACCCTTTAGGTTCTCCATATTAAATCGGTTGTGAATAAATTAATTAGAACAATTCTAATCTTATTTAAATAAATAAATTAAACTAATAATCTATTTAAATAAATAATATTTATTCCACAATAGGAATAAGCCTCCCTAGCGATCAACGACTTTCCAGATAATATAGATTTCAACATTAATCATAAAAGAACCTGTGAGTTAATAGTTACCGTACAATTCAATCCTTCCACCATACAATGTCTCAATTAAATATAAGACATGGATTTACTGTCAAGTCTTATTTTATTTAATCATATGTATTTCGATTAGAAAACACACAACTCCAAATAATGCAAATTAAAAACCTCTTTCTAATTTCATTCTACCTTGGCCAAGGATTCCTGGGTTGTCATTTAACGAATCACATATGACATATCTCCTCTTTTACTAGAGGTGGTAGATTCTTTATTGATCATACATTATCTCCATATGTAACTCATTATACCCAAGCATACCCTATATATGCCTTAAAAGGCCTTAAGGAATAAGTCAAAGTATAATTTGTTACATACAAGATACTATGATGATCTCAAGTCCAAGGATCACTTGTACTACTATCACATTAGGAATTCCTATTGACAGGCGAGTAAAACTCCATTACGTATTCCATAGCGAGTCACGTTCAATGAACTTATTCTCCAATAAGCACCTACATACTTGCTTTAGTGTCTCCACACAAATGACCATAAGATCAGTCATCCTCATCTAATGAGCAAGCAACATATGTACCAATCTATTCGGATTTACTAATCCCCATTTTAGTAATCCCACAATTGGGAACTATTTTAGTTTTTAAGCATTCTAAGAATTTAGATCTCATTAGCATGATCTCATCATGATTCTAAAAGCATTGCTTAAAACTATGGGTTATTTACATATTATTAAAACAGCACCATGTAGATAATTAAATGCCTTAAATTAATATTTTATTAATAAATAAATAAGATTATTTACAAAGTATGTGCTATATCATCATACATGATTGGCTTGTATGCACACTACTATCAGAAGGGACCCGAATTTGGGGTTGTCACGGTAATTCTGATAGAAAAGGGACACTCTAGAAACCCTTAGTATTCATCCAAGAGTCATATCCGGGGATCAACAATGCAAACTGCGAGAAAATTATCGAAAAACTGCATAAAACTGCCGAAAAACTGCCACTTTCGAAGCGTCGACTACAAACCTAGTTCAATCCAGCCGTTGGTTCAACCCCAACAAAGTTTCGGGTACAGATCGAGTTCAATTCAGCCATTAGTCCAACCCCAGTGAAGTTTTGGGTACAGATCGAGTTCAATTCAGCCGTTGGTTCAACCCTAGCGAAGTTTTGGGTACAGACCGAGTTCAATCCAGCCGTTGGTTCATCCCCAGCGAAGTTTCGGGTACAGACCAAGTTCATTTCAGCCGTTGGTTCAACCCCTGCGAAGTTTTGGGCACAGACCGAGTTCAATCCAGCCGTTGGTTGCCAATGAAGTTTCGGGTACAGACCGAGTTTAATTCAGCCGTTGGTTCATTCCCAGCGAAGTTTAGGGTACAGGCCGAGTTCAATCCAGCCGTTGGTTCAACCCCAGTGAAGTTTCGGGTATAGACCGAGTTCAATTCAGCCGTTGGTTCAACCCCAGCGAAGTTTCAGGTACAGACCGAGTTCAATTCAGCCGTTGGTTCAACCCCAGCGAAGTTTCGGGTACAGACCGAGTTTATTCCAGCCGTTGGTTTAACTCCAGTGAAGTTTCGGGTACAGACCGAGTTCAATTCAGCCGTTGGTTCAACCCCAGCAAAGTTTTGGGCACAGACCGAGTTCAATCCAGTCGTTGGTTCAACCCCAACGAAGTTTTGGTTATAGACCGAGTTTAATTCAGCCGTTGGTTCAACCCTAGCGAAGTTTCGAGTACAGACCGAGTTCAATTCAGCCGTTGGTTCAACCCTAGCGAAGTTTTGGGTACAGACCGAGTTCAATTCAGCCGTTGGTTTAACCCCAGCGAAGTTTCGGTACAGACCGAGTTCAATTCAGTCGTTGGATTCAATCCAATGAAGTTTTTGGTACAGACCGAGTTCGATTCAGCCGTTGGCTTCAATCCAATGAAGTTTTGGTACCGACCGAGATAGTTTAACCATTTGCTCAGCCCCAACGAAGTCTCAGAAGGGATTCGGTGATGGAAGCACTACAGTAATCTATCACTAATGATGGAATCTGTTATACACATCCTCAAAAGGGAGCATCAGGAAGGACTGATGGTTTAATCCCTCTGTTGCCAACTACTGGTGTAAATTATCGTCAAGATAGAAATCAAAAATACATTTGCCTAACTCGGCGGCAATAATGTCATACCTAGGATATTATGTATGATGTCATCCCCAACAAAAAATGACAAAGAACAGTTCGTAGTAGCCTATTAACATCATCCCCAGCAGAAAGTGACAAGAACATTCTGTGATAGCTTAAATTTGATATCCTACCAGCAATCGCTTAATAATGCTGCAACAAGGGTTATCACGGTTGACGTTATCCCCAGCAGAAACTAACGTAATCCATCAATGATAACCCCACCTCCTCAAAGGTATCTGATACTCCTTGCATACCATATCATGCATTGCATCCCCTTTACCTTTGCATTTCAAGTGTCTAGCAATCCTTATCCTGCTCATTCCATTACATTGCATGAGCATAATAAAGAGGGGCATCTGTAGACACTCGAAATTTTCTTTCCCTATTACTAACACTGCAGGAGGGTAAAACTACCATCAAATCAACCCCGTTCTAAAATCGGGCCGTCAAATCAACCCCGATCTCAAATCGGGCAGTCAAATCAACCCCGATCTCAATATCGGGCCATTAAATCAACCCCGATCTCAATATCGGGCCCTCAGTTCTACCCCGATCTCAAATCGGGACGTCAGATCAACCCCGATCTCAATATCGGATCATCAGTTCAACCCCGATCTCAATATCGGACCGTTAAATCAATCCCAATCTCAAATAAGGCCGTCAGATCAACCTCGATGTAAGACCCCAAATTTTATGAATAAGATTTAATTTTCTTTATATATTATTTTGAAATAGTAAGGTGTTGATTTGATTAATGTGATAAGTTATGGGTGAAATGTGCAAAGTTTACAAAGTAAGCAAGTGGTTATAAAATATTCGTTGTGTCGGGGAATATTCGTTTGGTCGAGGAATATTCTTTTTGTCGGAGAATATTCGTACGACGGCGCAGTCATTGGAGGACCCCACAACGGAATGAATGTCAGATATAGAAAGCTATAAAAGTAACCTTTTTATAAAAATAACGGCAAAATTGTTACCGTTAGTACTGTTGAAATACCCGGTGGTTAAAATACAGTAATACGCGGTGTTGCACGGTAGCACACGGTATTGCACAGTATTTCAAATTATTGATTCTTACGTAGGAAGGCACTTACTCAATTATTGTTACAGTAATTACTGTTCAATATTTTATATTATTGATTCAATAATTGCATAATATTTTATTGGTTCAATATTTGCTACGTTGATATTTTATATCAATAAGTGCTACTTTGCTATTTTATATTATTGATTCAATAATTGTCATTGCACATTATTTTAAATTATAAAATCAATAATTCATATTATTTGAACAATATTATTAGATAGCATTATTGGCAATGTCTAAGGAAGTTCTGTCTAGGAAAGGGGTTGATTAATTGCGCGCCAGTAAGGAGAAATCCTTATTGGAAGGCCCCCTCTTTCCTGAAAACGACATGGTTGTCAATATTGTAGTTCTGTAATATTATTTGTGAATAATTAATTTTTGATATATATGATAAGGAAATATTTATTCAATGTGGATTTAAAGGAGAAATTTTTAACATGTGACATTTGTTAAAAGTTGATATTTTATCTTGTCCGATAAAATAATTCATTCAAAAATATTATTATAATATTACATTCTATTAGTATGATGTGATTATATAATAGTATGATTTTTATAATTTGAATGGTAACATTATTATAGTAAATTCATGGTATAAAAGTAAAACGAGGTGGAAGAGTGCAAATTAAATTTGAACTCTTATGATGCAAACAATAATGTCATCGGAGCGATGAGGTAAGCAATAATGTCATCGGAGCGATGAGGTAAGCAATGATGTCATAGATCGATGATGTAAGCTATGATGTCATAAATTATGACAAAAAGACTATTTTATCCTTACTCTGCCGAGCCTATAAATAGAAGCTCATTTCTTCATTATTTCTCACCAATTCACTAAAGCTATAGAGAGAGAAAGTATAGAGAGAATAAGAGAGACAGAAGAAGAGTATTCTGCTATTACGCTAGTACAATCTCCAAATTTTAAGGTAAGAGGTATTATTTCTTTCGTATTCATGAAGAGAGTTATTTTCTTTCAATACTCGTAAGGGTTGTTATTCCATTCTTTATTATTCTGTTGGAATAACCTATCTACGCGGACTACCTCATGTATGGTGAAATCCTGTTATTATTTTATTCTTTATTATTTTGTGAGAATAACCTGTCTACGCGGACTACCGCATGCCTGGTGAATAACTCTTCGTATTCAGTTGTTATTAAATTGTGAAAATAATATGTCTGAGCGGACTACCGCCAGACGGGTGAAAATTCAATTGCAGTTTCGTATATTGTTTCATTTCAGAATCCTAACTCTAAACTTACTACGGAAAGTATTGCTTCTATAATTCCTGAAATGATCAGATATTACTTGAGTTTTGCGCTTCATCTAATATTATTTCACTGGAATATTGGTCTGAACTTTCTTGTGAAATTTTTATCTTTTTATGTCGAGTTACTATTCATGAGTTACTCTTCACGAGTTACTATTCACGGTAAAAAAAATATTTTTTTTCTTCCAAATCATCTTTGATTGGATCCAGGTTTTGATCTTCATTCTTGAACTCTGGATAAATTCTCTAATATTTGTCCTTTATCTCACTAGATCCGTTATTCGTATTATTTTTCATCATCCTCAGTTCTAAATGGTGATATAACTGAATATCTTTGGCCTGTAGTGCAAAGATGAATAATTACGTGATGAATATCTTTGGCCTGTAGTGCAAAGATAAATGATTACCTGATGAATATCTTTGGCCCGTAGTGCAAAGATGGACAGGTGTTGAGATGAACATGACCAACTGATGATACAAATGAATATCTTTGGCCCATAGTGCAAAGATGGATATTTGATTCGAGATGTATATTGATTGATGTTACAGGGATAAAATATTGATGATGGACTTTTAAATCAAAGAAGATAGTAGACATCATTCTCTACTTAACTCTTCTAATGAATTGTTATTTCCGCTGCGAATATTGATCTAAAACTTGTTGTCCATAATATTTTATCTGATTTATTGAAGGCTAACGATAATTTATTTTTCATTATCTTAGTCATAATATTTTTTACTGGGCTAGTTGAGCTCACCCTTTTCTTCCATTGTTCTCTTCAGGAAATGAGAATATAGCGGGTACTAGTCGGGGAATGGAGTGATGGTCCGAGTTAGAGCTGTAGAAGTCCTCACTATTTTTTTATTTAAAATAGTGTGATAATAAATGTAATGAAGAACTAGTTTGAATGTTAATATTTTCTACATGTCTGTATTAACACTTACAGTTGTGTGGTCGTATTTTGCACGACCGTATGATATGAAAGATTGTATTTGAATTTTGTTGAGTGTATTTGGCGACTCAAAATGGGTTGAGTATTGAACCTATTTTGGGGGCATCACAGTTGGTATCAGAGCTTAGGGATATGATCTCTGGCGGAGATCTGAGAATAGAACTAGGAGGGGAGAGACGAGTAAAACCTTCGCTAGTGTGTCCTACCTAAGCTTAATTGTTATTTAATTGGTCGGTTGGAACATAGGGTTAATATATGATATGTTAAGTTGTTTGATTAACCTTTGTTTTGTGGCAGTATTTGAGAATGGCAGCTGAACATTTAAACAATGGAGTGAATGAGACCGTTGAGACACCTTTAATCACCAACGAGGAGAACGTGCAACAGGAAGACTATATTCCTCCTGTAAACAACCCTACCGAAGAAATGATAAATGACGGGATGTTTAGAAGCTTTTTGCATTTCATGCAAAACCAGACGAGGGAGACTCGTGTTCATAATACTGGTGGAAATAACAACTCGCGGCTTGTCGCTGTTAAGCAGTTTAAAGAGTTGGGACCACCAGAGTTTTAGGGAAAGCCAGATCCAATCAATGCAGAAAATTAGATTAAGAAAATTACCAAGATATTTGATGTCTTGGGATGCACGAAGGAACAGAAGGTTCCATTTGCCACCTTTATGTTCCGTTGAGAAGCAGATTACTGGTGTGAATCTGTGAAGCGTACCCAGCCTGCCGCACTCAAGATCACTTGGGGGGCGTTCCAAAAACTGTTCAATGATAAGTACTTTCCAAAAAGTATTCGTCACATGAAAGAGGTAGAGTTCATCAGACTGGAACAGAACAACATGACTGTGTCCCAATACGAGGCTAAATTCACGGAGTTATCCCGGTTTGCACCTCATTTGGTGGAGAATGAGGAACGTATGACGCGGATGTTTCTAAGAGGTTTGAAGCCCGAGATTCGTCAATACCTCATTTCTCACAAATTTTCTCTATATTCGGATGTAGTAGACAGGGCCCAGTTATTAGAACGAGATAATGATTATGTTCAACCAAGGGACAACAACCAAGGTCGTACCGGTGGCAGTAGTCATCGAAACAATGACAACCAGCAGGGAGGAAAGTATCATGCCAGAAGCGGTAACCACTTCGGTGGTAATCGTGGCCATGATAATAGAAGAAGTGAGTCGGGGGGAGATTTCAAGAAGAGAAGGTATAACAATGAGAATGTGAAAGCATCGACAGTAGCACCAACATCAACTATTTCTAGGGGAGGAGAACGACCGCCGGTCGTATGCTATAAATGCGGGCAACAGGGACACATCAGCCCCAACTGCACACAACAATCCAAGTTGTGTTATAACTGTGGAAAGGAAGGGCACATAGCTCGAGTGTGTCCTGTAGCGAAACCAAGTCCAGCAGGGATGGTGACTCCAAAGGCTATCCTTGACAAGTCAAAGTTAGTGATTCCTGGAAGATCTTTTGTCGTGACTGCCCAACAAGGAAGGAACCCGAACGAGGTTATTATGGGTAAGCTGATAATAAACTCTTGCGAAGTTTACACTTTATTAGATACTGGTGCTACTCATTCTTTTATTTCACCTGCTTGTGCTCAACATTTGAACTTGACACCTGAGAAATTAAACTTTGACTTATCTGTTGAAACTTCGTTGGGAGAAACCTTCATTACATCTACAGTTTACAAATCTTGCTCGATTCAAATTGGTACCCTCACCCTACCTGTTGATCTTATATCGTTGAAAATACTTGCATTTGATGTGATTTTAGGAATTGACTGGTTGACCACTTATCATGCCAAAATTGATTATTTTCGTAAGGTTGTTAGTTTTCATATTCCTAACTAACCTATTGTGCGAATTCAAACAACCAAACCACTAAAATTAATCAATGTTATTTCAAGTCATAAAGCTATTCGTTTATTGAAAAATGGATGTCAAGCTTTCTTAGCCCATGTCACTGATCTAAACCAGAATACGTCAGGTTTGAATGATATTTCTATTGTTAATGAGTTTTTTGATGTATTTCCCCAAGAACTTCCCGGTCTACCCCCGGAACGTGTAGTTGAATTCTTTATTGACCTTGAACCCGGTACAAAACCCATTTCTAAAACTCCATATCGAATGGCTCCTATAGAACTTCAGGAGTTAAATGTTCAACTACAGGAGTTGTTAGACATCGATTTTATACGTCCTAGTACATCTCCTTGGGGTGCTCCTATTTTATTCGTAAAGAAGAAAGACGGGAGTATGCGACTTTGTATTGACTATCGGGAGTTGAACCATGTCACAATCAAGAATAGGTATCCGTTACCTCGTATTGATGACCTGTTCGACCAGTTGTAATATGCACAATTCTTTTCAAAGATCGATCTTCATTCTGGATATCATCAGCTGAAGATTAAAACTGAGGATATTCCGAGGACTGCTTTCAGAACTCGATACGGGCATTATAAATTCTTAGTCATGTCTTTTGGATTGACTAATGCTCCTGCTGCCTTCATGGATATGATGAACCGTGTATTCAAGGAATATTTGGATCAGTTCGTGGTTGTCTTTATTGATGACATCCTCATCTATTCCAAATGCCGTGAAGATCATGAGCACCACTTGAAGCTAGTACTTCAAAGGCTTCGTGAAAATAAGTTATATGCCAAGCTGAAGAAATGTGAGTTCTGGCTTGAGGAGGTAGCATTCCTAGGGCACGTAGTATCAAAACGTGGAGTATCTGTTGACTCGGCGAAGATTGAAGCAATACAAAGTTGGGAGAAACCGAAGTCGATGACCGAAGTACGTAGCTTTATGGGCTTAGCTGGTTATTATCGGAGATTCATGGAAGGATTTTCTCGAATCGCTACTCCATTAACTCAGCTGACTCGGAAAGATACAAAATTTGTATGGAACGAGGAATGTGAGAAGAGCTTTCAAGAGCTCAAGAGGAGACTCATTTCGACACCTGTTCTAACGATACCATCTGGTTCGGATGGATTTGTCATTTACAGCGATGCTTCGGGCAAAGGGTTAGGATGTGTTCTCATGCAACATGGGAAAGTTATAGCCTATGCCTCGCGACAACTCAAGGAATATGAGAGGAATTATCCTACTCATGATCTAGAGTTGGCAGCAGTCGTTTTCGTGTTGAAGATCTTGAGACACTACCTGTATGGAGAGAAAGTGGAGATCTATACGGATCATAAGAGCCTCAAGTATTTCTTCACCCAGAAGGGACTCAACATGCGGCAACGACATTGGCTTGAGCTATTGAAAGATTACGATCATACCATCCAATACCATCCTGGAAAAGCGAACGTGGTAGCTGACGCATTGAGTAGAAGATCATATGCGGGAACGAATGCGATGCTTTCAAGGCCTATTTTGTGTGATTTACAAAAGATGGAGATAGAGTTCAAGACTCCGGGGACCCATGCGATGATATCAAGTATACGCGTAGAACCAGCTTTAATTGATAAAGTTAAAGCTGCTCAAGCTACAGACCCGGAGCTGATGAATATGAGGAAGAAGGCGCAAGAAGGTGATATTCCAGAAGCAAGGATTGATGAAGAAGGAATACTTCGAGTCAACTCCAGACTTTGTGTTCCTGACGATTCTGATTTGAAGTATAGAATCATGATGGAGGCACACAACACACCGTTTGCAATCCATCCTGGAAGTACCAAAATGTATCATGATCTTTGACATACATTTTGGTGGAGCAATATGAAGAGAGAGATCGCGGAGTTCATCTCGAGGTGTTTAACGTGTCAACGTGTCAAGGCGGAGCATCAAATGCCAAAGGGTCCATTACAACCACTCGAGATTCCAAAGTGGAAGTGGGAACACATTACCATGGATTTCGTTATGGGTCTTCCCAAGGTTTCTCAAGGCATAGATGCAATTTGGGTTATTATTGATAGATTAACCAAGTTTGCCCATTTCTTACCGATACGAGAGACTTATTCCCTTGAACGTCTTGCTCGTATGTACGTGAATGAGATTGTGAGATTGCATGGCATGCCAGTATCCATAGTTTCGAATCGTGACCCAAGATTCACTTCACGATTTTGGGTCAGCTTGTAGAAAGCTATGGGCACGGATTTACGATTCAGTTCGGCATATCATCCACAAACGGACGGGCAATCGGAAAGGACTATCCAAACTCTTGAAGATCTATTGAGACTCTATGTTCTAGACTTCAAAGGGAGTTCGGATAAGTACCTACCATTGGTGGAATTCTCCTACAACAATAGTTATCAGGCAAATATAGGCATGGCTCCATTCGAGGCGTTGTATGGACGAAAATGTCGTTCTCCAGTATGTTGGGACGAGGTGGGTGAAGTAACATTGTTGGGACTAGAGTTAGTACGTATGACTACGAAAAAGATTCAAATGATCCGACAATGTATACAAACTGCACAAGATCGACAAAAGAGTTATGCTGATCTTCATCGAAAGGACGTGGAATTTAAAGTTGGGGATCATGTATTGTTATGTGTTGCGCCGTGGAAAGGAGTTACAAGATTTGAGAAGAGAAGAAAGCTCAATCCACGATTCATTGGTCCATTTGAAATCGTTGACCGAGTAGGAAATGTGGCCTATAGACTCGCTTTACCTCCAAGTATGTCTCGTGTTCATAACATTTTTCACATATCTGTGCTTCGTAAATATGTGAAAGATTCAAACCACATTATTGAGTTAGAACTAGACGAGATAGCCGAAGATTTAACATATGAAGAGGTACCTGTTAAGATCTTGGATAGGAAGGAACATGCCCTATGCTCAAAGGTTATACCTCAAGTTAAAGTTTTGTGGAGGAGCCATGATATCGAGGAAATGACCTGGGAGTTAGAATCGAAAATGAAAACGAGGTATCCTCACCTTTTCGACATACCAGGTACGTACGTCAATTTCGAGGACGAAATTACGTAAGCAGGGGAGGTTGTAAGACCCCAAATTTTATGAATAAGATTTTTTTTATATTATTTTGAAATAGTAAGGTGTTGATTTGATAAATGTGATAAGTTATGGGTGAAATGTGCAAAGTTTACAAAGTAAGCAAGTGGTTATAAAATATTCGTTGTGTCGGGGAATATTCATTTGGTCGAGAAATATTCTTTTTGTCGGAGAATATTCGTACGACGGCGCAGTCATTGGTGGACCCCACAGCGGAATGAATGTCGGATATAGAAAGCTACAGAAGTAACCTTTTTATAAAAATAATGGCAAAACTGTTACCGTTAGTACTGTTGAAATACCCGGTGGTTAAAATACAGTAATACGCGGTGTTACACGGTAGCACACGGTATTGCACAGTATTTCAAATTATTGATTCTTACGTAGGAAGGCACTTACTCAATTATTGTTACAGTAATTACTGTTCAATATTTTATATTATTGATTCAATAATTGCATAATATTTTATTGGTTCAATATTTGCTACGTTGATATTTTATATCAGTAAGTGCTACTTTGCTATTTTATATTATTGATTCAATAATTGTCATTGCACATTATTTTAAATTATAAAATCAATAATTCATATTATTTGAACAATATTATTAGATAGCATTATTGGCAATGTCTAAGGAAGTTCTGTCTAGGAAAGGGGTTGATTAATTGCGCGCCAGTAAGGAGAAATCCTTATTGGAAGGCCCCCTCTTTCCTGAAAACGACATGGTTGTCAATATTGTAGTTCTGTAATATTATTTGTGAATAATTAATTTTTGATATATATGATAAGGAAATATTTATTCAATGTGGATTTAAAGGAGAAATTTTTAACATGTGACATTTGTTAAAAGTTGATATTTTATCTTGTCCGATAAAATAATTCATTCAAAAATATTATTATAATATTACATTCTATTAGTATGATGTGATTATATAATAGTATGATTTTTATAATTTGAATGGTAACATTATTATAGTAAAATCATGGTATAAAAGTTAAACGAGGTGGAAGAGTGCAAATTGAATTTGAACTCTTATGATGCAAACAATGATGTCATCGGAGCGATGAGAAAAGCAATGATGTCATAGATCGATGATGTAAGCGATGATGTCATAAACTATGGCAAAAAGACTATTTTATCCTTACTCTGCCTAGCCTATAAATAGAAGCTCATTTCTTCATTATTTCTCACCAATTCACTAAAGCTATAGAGAGAGAAAGTATAGAGAGAATAGGAGAGAAAGAAGAAGAGTATTATGCTATTACGCTAGTACAGTCTCCAAATTTTAAGGTAAGGGGTATTATTTCTTTCGTATTCATGAAGAGAGTTATTTTCTTTCAATACTCGTAAGTGTTGTTATTCCATTCTTTATTATTCTGTTGGAATAACCTATCTACGCGGACTACCGCATGTATGGTGAAATCCTGTTGTTATTTTATTCTTTATTATTTTGTGAGAATAACCTGTCTACGCGGACTACCGCATGCCTGGTGAATAACTCTTCGTATTCAGTTGTTATTAAATTGTGAAAATAATATGTCTGAGCGGACTACCGCCAGACGGGTGAAAATTCAATTGCAGTTTCGTATATTGTTTCATTTCAGAATCCTAACTCTAAACTTACTACGGTAAGTATTGCTTCTATAATTCCTGAAATGATCAGATATTACTTGAGTTTTGCGCTTCATCTAATATTATTTCACTGGAATATTGGTATGAACTTTCTTATAAAATTTTTATCTTTTTATGTCGTGTTACTATTCACGAGTTACTATTCATGGGATACTATTCACGGTAATTTTTTTCTCTTCCAAATCATCTTTGATTGGATCCAGGTTTTGATCTTCATTCTTGAACTCTGGATAAATTCTCTAATATTTGTCCTTTATCTCACTAGATCCGTTATTCGTTTTATTTTTCATCATCCTCAGTTCTAAATGGTGATATAACTGAATATCTTTGGCCTGTAGTGCAAAGATGAATAATTACGTGATGAATATCTTTGGCCTGTAGTGCAAAGATAAATGATTACCTGATGAATATCTTTGGCCCGTAGTGCAAAGATGGACAGGTGTTGAGATAAACATGACCAACTGATGATACAAATGAATATCTTTGGCCCATAGTGCAAAGATGGATATTTGATTCGAGATGTATATTGATTGATGTTACAGGGATAAAATATTGATGATGGACTTTTAAATCAAAGAAGATAGTAGACATCATTCTCTACTTAGCTTTTCTAATGAATTGTTATTTTCGCTGCGAATATTGATCTAAAACTTGTTGTCCATAATATTTTATTTGATTTATTGAAGGCTAACGATAATATATTTTTCATTATCTTAGTCATAATATTTTTTACTGGGCTAGTTGAGCTCACCCTTTTCTTCCATTGTTCTCTTCAGGAAATGAGAATATAGCGGGTACTAGTCGGGGAATGGAGTGATGGTCCGAGTTAGAGCTGTAGAAGTCCTCACTATTTTTTTATTTAAAATAGTGTGATAATAAATGTAATGAAGAACTAGTTTGAATGTTAATATTTTCTACATGTCTGTATTGACACTTACAGTTGTGTGGTCGTATTTTGCACGACCGTATGATATGAAAGATTGTATTTGAATTTTGTTGAGTGTATTTGGCGACTCAAAATGGGTTGAGTATTGAACCTATTTTGGGGGCGTCACATATAAAGTCATCATCTGTCAATTATTCATATATAAAATGAGCAAAATACGAAATTTTAAAAATGTAACTAGAGGAATATATACTAACTGAGATAATCTCTACACTTGGTTAATATATAAATTTTAATTTGATATATATATATATATATATATATATAAATATATAGGAAAATGCTCTATAGAATACGTTAGCTATTAGGACTGTTTCAACTAACGCTCATCCAGCCGTCCAAACTTAGAGTTAATGGCTGAGATGAAGGCCCAGCCGCTAGAGGGAGTAGCGGCCAGCAATAAATTTTAAATTCCTCTCTGCTGGCCTCTAGAGGGAGTAGCGGTTTGTCAAAACGTCATCGTTTTGATTGGCTGCTACTCCCTCTAGCGGCCAGCAGAGAGGAATTTAAAATTTGTGGGCTGTAAGGGAATTTGGCCCAGCCGCTAGAGGGAGTAGCGGCCAATCGTTTCCCAGATCTCAATATCGGGCCATCAGTTCAACCTTGATCTCAATATTGGGTCATCAGATCAATCCCGATCTCAAATTGGGCCGTCAGATCAACCCCGATCTCAATATCGGGCCATCAGTTCAACCCCGATCTCATATCGAGTTGTCAGATCAACCCCGATCTTAATATCGGGTAATCAGTTCAGCCCCGATCTCAAATCGGGCCGTCAGAGCAACCCCGATCTCAATATTGGACCATCAGTTCAACCACGATCTCAATATTCGGCCATCATGTCAGCCCCGGTCTCAACCCAGGAGGTACAGATCAACCCTGGTCTCAACCCGGGAGGTACAAATCAGCCCCGGTCTCAACCTGGGAGGTACAGGACAGCCTCGGTGTCAACATGGGAAGTCAAGTCAACTTCGGGAACAAACCTGAAGCTCCATAATATCTCCGGAGGAAAACTTGGAATGACCAACTCAGCCTCAGAGACAACACTGAGGAGAAACAGACTCGAATGGGATTCAAGTCTTAGAAATAACTCTCGAAAGTCAACCGAAGGCCATGCCGACACTAAGGGAAACCCCAGGAGGGGCAAAATGGTCATTTTATCAACCCTAAGCTGATTTGGTCAAACTCAAGCCGAATTGATGCCACCAAGGCGAGAACAAACCATAATGATGATCCCGAGTGCAAACAGCGCAAGACAGCTCAATAGACAAACTGCGGGGAGTCGAAAACCTGGTTATGAACTCGTCTTCTTGGACCCTAAAAATGTTTTATCCCATGTCATTGTGACAGTCTCAGCGAGGGCTTTCTGGAAAGGTATAGCTCCCCTCAAACGAACACTCCGATCAAAAGTTAGAAAGTTTCGACTTTGACCTCGCGTTGCTAGGAGTGCACGTACTTCGAAATGACTCAATCGAACATGTGGGCCCCACCAGGGGATCCACACCTCTACCTGCGATAGCAGCAGGTAGAGCATAGGCTCCATAGCCTATATATATGAGGTGACCCACCCTCATTTTAAAGAATTCTGAAATGCAACGAACCTCTGCCTGTTTGATTTTCTAACTTTTTCACCTCTTCCAAACCCAAATTTTTTCACTCTAACACGTAGATATACCCACATACTACAACATATCAGATAATAACCGGTAGATTTGGACGTTTAGAGCCTACGATTTGGCAAAAAGCCCGTGTAGCAATCCATTGTGAGTATTTTTACGATCAACAAGTTTATATTACTTCTTCGCACTTTTATACACTTGCATGTTAAATTTTGTTTTCTAAATATGCTCGGAACTCAGTTCCATGGCCGTTTTCGTCAACTTTTTGTACATTTTTGTACATAAACTCAATTTCTGGCATTTCTACAACTCGGATTGACGATCCGTCGCTTCTGGCAGCTTTTACATACTTGCATCTCCGTACCGAGCAACTTCGCCTGACTGGGTTATCTTCCCAGTCCGAGTTTGGCTTTTTTTTTTTGTATATATTTAACTGTATATATACTAACCTTTCAATTCTATCAAGCCCGGATGTCAAATCCGAGGTAGTTTACTGCTTTTATATATATTTATGCATATATAAGCAGCCTTCACCACCACGGGGTTCTCTTCCCAGTCTTGGCCGACTACATTTCTGTCAATATATATATATATATATATATATATTTACATTTCAGTTCGACCTGAATCATTCTGTGGCCTTTACACAGTTTTTTGCACCCTTCACCATTACTAGGTTATCTTCCCAGTCCCTGGTTGACTACATTTCTGTACATTTATATTTCTGTTTAGCCTGGATTATTCTGTGGCCTTTTTACTGCTTTTATATAAAAATATGCATATATAAGCAGCCTTCACCACCAATGGGTTCTCTTTTCAGTCTTGGTTGACTACTTTTCTGTCAATATATATATATATATATATATATATATATATATATATATATATATATATATATATATATATATATATATATATATATATTTCAATTCCATTTCGGGCACAGGCGTGAAAATCCATCGCCCTTTTTACTGTTTTTCTATATATATTTCAATTCTATCCAGCCTGGATCATTCCGTGGCTTTTATATAGCTTTTATATATATATATATATATATATATTTCAATTCCAGTCCGGGCACTGATGCGAAAATCCATCGCCCTTTACAACTTTCATATATATAACTGTATATATATTGCTTTACTTGGTTTTTATTAAATTGATGCTTTAAATATTCATTTGATATGAATCAGCATTTTTCAGTCACAAAAGCAACCTCGCGTCCCTTAGATCGCTATCTAGTGGGAACGAGACACTTCGACCGCGCGAACCCGGATTTACTGAATGAATCCTCGGTTCTGGCAGTCTTAGGATACATATCTGTTTTTGTACAAATTTGAACTGTGTAGGTTTATTGGCTACTTATATGTGAGCCTAGGAATCGTGGGATTCATGATCAAACTGATCAGAATCTGATTCCCACGATGGACAAACTCCACTTTACGAATGTACCCTGCCAGTTTTTCTGTAAAATGTACATGCAAAAGACCTTAAAACGGTGATCCGGATTTAAGGTCTCAACATAGTGAAAATATGGTTTGTCGTGTTAGAGTCCCTCTGATGGCTATTATGCCCATGAGGAGACCAACACTTGTTTATTTGTTGTGGTCGAGGATGCTTCGCAGCCCGACAATCACCATTCAAATTGTGCCTTAAGACTGAAAAGATAAAAAATTTGAAAGTATTATTATGCTTCAATTCCTATGATAGCATAGGGGTTTGATAAAACTGCTTTCAAAACATTACTTTAATTAAAAGAAAAGCATTTGCAAATCAAATCAAATGCTTTTACAAATCAAATGAAAGACTTTTGCAAATCAAATTAAACCCTTCGTATATAGGTTCAACGAAATCTGTCAAATACTTTCAAACAAACATAGGCCCAATTTTCAAACAGCATACACACACACATTTCAGTTTTTTAAGGGAAATATTGAAAAGATGCGGTACCGTGTTTACACAGGAGTTATGGGGTGCCTAACACCTTCCCCACACTTAACCAAGCCCCCGAACTCAAACTTTGTTTTCAAAGATCAAGTTTCGACAATGTCCAGCAATTGGACCTCTTTCAAACAAAACTCGGTTGAGTTGGTACAACCATTTCAAATCTACCAACTGGCGACTCTATAAAACGTTCAATCGTCGACATGATACACATTGGCTTTCCCTTCAAAACATTTTTTAGCAATAAAAAGAGCGAGGGTAGAGATAACTTAGGAAGAGATAAAAGATCGGGGTTGTGACCCGACCCGCGGATTTTTTCCTGACGTCGACAAAGAGCAGACGTCACCTTGGAGCGTGTGGACTCTTAAGAAAATATTGCAGATCCATTTACTAAAGCTTTAACACAACAACAGTTTGATCGTCACTTAGAGAAGATGGGTATGAGATACCATGGCGATTGGCTTTAGTGCAAGTGGGAGATTGATAGTAGTGTGCATACAAGCCAATCATATATGATGATAAAGCACATACATTGTAAATAATTTTATTTATTTATTAATAAAAGTATTCATTTATTAAAGGCATTTAATTATCTACATGATGCTATTTTTATAATATGTAAATAACCATAGTTTTAAGCAATGTTTTTAAGATCATGATGTTGATAATGCTAATGAGATTTAAATTCTTAGAAAGCTTAAAACTAAAATAGTTCCCAATCGTGGGATTACTAAAAATGGGATTAGTAAATTCGGATAGATTGGTACATATGTTGCTTGCTCATTGGATGAGGATGTTTGATCTCATGATCATTTGTGTGGAGACACTAAAGCAAGTATGTAAGTGCTTATTGGAGAATAAGTTCACTGAACGTGACTCGCTATAGAATACCTAATGGAGTTTTACTCGCCTGTTAATAGGAATTCCTAATGTGATAGTAGTACAAGTGATCCTTGGACTTGAGATCATCATAGTATCTTGTGTGTAATGAATTATACTTTTACTTATTCCTTAAGGCCCTTAGGGTATATAAAAAGGTATGCTTGGGTATAATGAGTTACATATGAAGATAATGAATGATCAATAAAGAATCTACCACTTCTAGTAAAAGAGGAGATATGTCCTATGTGATTCGTTAAATGACAACCCAGGAATCCTTGGCCAAGGTGGAATGAAATTAGAAAGGAGTTTCTAATTTGTGTTATATGGAGTTGTGCATTTTTTAATCAAAATACATATAATTAAATAAAATAAGACTTGACAGTAAATCCATATCTTATATTTAATTAGGACATTGTATGGTGGAAGGATTGAATTGTACAGTAACTATTAACTCACAAGTTCTTTTATGATTAATATTGAAATCTATATTATCTAAAAAGTCGTTGATCGCTAGGGAGGCTAATCCCTATTGTAGAATAAATGTTATTTATTTAAATAGATTATTTATTTAATTTATTTAAATAAGATTAGAATCGTTCTAATTGATTTATTCACAACCAGTTTAATATGGAGAACCTAAAGGGTCACATCATAAAAGGAAGAAGAATTATTTAAGAAGATAATGGCATAATCGTAATAATGTAGTAAGTGTAATTAATTTAATCTATGGTTATGGTATAAATTAAATAACTTAATGTTTATTATTTAATATTTTAAAAATATTAAATATAAATTAATAAGAGAAGTCTTATTAATATTATTATTATTATTTTAATTTTAAAGGAGTTTAGGACTTAAGTTAATATAAGTACTCTCACTCATTCCTAATGAGATTAGGAGGCAAATTAATTAAAGAGTTTAATTAATTAATCCCAATATGTTGGAAAGCCCAATTAATTAAAAGAGTTTAATTAATTAATTAAATGAAACCCAATTCTAATTAGATTAGTAGGGTTAACCTAATATCTATATAAGAGAGTCTTATATCAGAGATAATATATACGTGATTCCAAGAGTTGGAGAGTACTACATATTTTCTACAGAGATTAGAAAAAAAGGATATAGCCAACCCTACACTCCTTGAATAATTCTTATTCCTTGGTGGATCACCTCTAGAGGCCAAATACTTGGGTGGCTAACGCTGATCAAAGGAAGGAGCCACTACAGGAAATTCAAGGAGATCAAGGAGAGCAAGGAGTAGAACTCGTATCTGTGGAAGCTAGATTCTACAAGGGTATGATTCTGATTCATCCTTACTTTTTTGTTATTGATAATTAAGCACAAAGTATGATCATGGTATGGGTTTGTATAAAATTTTTAAAAATCTATGTTTCGTGCTTCCGCCCTTTAATTGTGTAATTTGATTGTATGTATGCATTACGTACAAACCCAACATGTATCTTCTGAAAAGAAGAAATCTAAGAAGGCTAAGGGCTAGGTGAACAGAAAGGAACAAAAGAAATCTGATCTAGCTAGCAAAGGAATGTGTTTCCATTGCAACGAGCCGGGTCATTGGAAGAGGAACTGCATGAAGTTTCTGGCAGAGAAGAAGCTTGGAGAAGCTTCGACTTTCAATCAAGGTTTGTTCATGATTGAAATTAATTTTTTTGAAAGTCAAAATTCTACTTGAGTATTGGATATCGGCTGTGGTTCTCACATATGTAATATTGTGCAGGGACTGGTCAGAAGTAGAAGCTTAACAAAGATGAGGTTGTCCTACGAGTGGGAAATGGAGCAAAGGTTGCTGCATTAGCTTTAGGTACTTATTGTTTAGCACTGCCTACGGGAAAGTCCATTTATTTAAATAATTGTTATTTTGTTCCGAATATCATTAGAAACATTATTTCTATTTCTGTATTAGATATGGATGGATTTGAAATTATAATAAAGAACAATAGTTGTTCTATTTATAAAAGCAATGTTTTATATGGTATTGGTAATTTGCGAAATGGACTTTATATACTTGACTTGCATGAAAATATACTTCAAATAGAACAAACTAAGAAAAGAAAAAGAGATAACGTTAATTATTCCTATATGTGGCACTGTAGACTCGATCATATCAATGAAACAAGAATATCCATGTTGCATAAGGATGGACTCTTAGAGCTATCCGATTATGAATCATATCCAACTTGTGAATCTTGTCTCATGGGTAAAATGACTAAATCTCCTTTTAGTGGAAAAGGAGAAAGAGTTACAGAGTTGTTAGCGTTGGTTCACACAGACGTTTGTGGATCTATGACAACGAATGCACGGGGAGGGTATTCTTAATTACTTTCACTGATGATTACTCAAGATTTGGATATTTGTATTTAATGAAATACAAATCTGAATCATTTAAAAAGTTCAAAGAGTTCAGAAGTGAAGTAGAGAAACAAACGGGCAAGAGTATTAAGATTCTTCGATCAGATCGAGGTGGAGAATACTTAAGCTGTGAGTTTTTCAATTGTCTCAAAGATAATGATATAATCTCACAATGGACTCTACTAGGTACACCATAGTTGAATGGAGTATCTGAAAGGAGAGATCGAACATTGTTGGACATGGTTCGTTCCATGATGAGTTTTATCGATCTTCTAATTTCCTTCTGGGGTTATTCCCTAGAATCGGCTGCATATCTACTAAATAAGGTCCTCTCAAAATCCGTCTCCAAGACTCTATATGAGATGTGGACAGGGAGGAAACCTGATTTTAAGTATGTTAAGATTTGGGGATGTCCAACTTATGTGAAAAGGTTTCAAAATGATAAGCTTGAGACAAGATCTAATAAGTGCACGTTTGTGGGATATCCTAAAGAGAGTTTG
This sequence comes from Panax stipuleanatus, assembly GCA_020205555.1. Taxonomy (NCBI): domain Eukaryota; kingdom Viridiplantae; phylum Streptophyta; class Magnoliopsida; order Apiales; family Araliaceae; genus Panax; species Panax stipuleanatus. The sequence continues at coordinate 112,543,344 of CM035120.1, forward strand.
GGATACTATTTCTACAATCCTACTGAGCAAAAGGCGTTTGTTGCGAAATACGCTGCCTTCTTGAAAAAAGAGTTTATCCTTAAAGGGGCTAGTGGGAGGAAAATAGATATTGAAGAAATTCAAGAACCACAAACCACTACAGATCAATTGGATGAACCTGTCCAAGTAGAAACACCTTCTGTACAACACCGTATTCGTAAATCTGGAAGAGTACCGAAGATACCTGAAAGGTATGGATTCGTCATAGAGGATGAAGATGAGGTACACGTCATGAATGATGATAATCCATTGAATTACGAACAGACTATGAGTAATAAAGACTCAGAGAAATGGTAGATGACCATAAAATCTAAAATAGATTTTTGAAGCAATGCTCAAAGTCCATTTGAATTTTACTTGCGATTGTAGCTTATTATTACTAAATTTGGCAAATAGACGTGGAGACGCCCTTCCTCAAATATATATTATTAGAGGTGAATGTATGTATGATACAACAGATGAATTTATTTCAATGGTTGAAGCAAATCATGTATATGAGTTACAACGATCCATTTATGGATTGAAGCAAGCTTCTCGTAGATGGAACATCCGTTTTTGATGAAACAATCAAAGAGTTTGATTTTATCAAAAACGAGGATGAACCATGTGTGTACAAGAAGGTTAGTGGGAGCGATGTTTCATTCCTTGTATTATATGTTGATGATATATCACTGATAGGGAATGATATTCCTATGCTACAATTGATCAAAATAAAGTTGTCTAAACAATCCTCCATGAATGATTTGGGTAGAACATCTTACATTGGGGATATAAATCTGTATAGATAGATTTAAAAGGATGTTCAACTTAACCCAAGGAACGTATATTCATTAGATGCTAAAGGCATTTAGCATGGCAAATTCCAAAGGGTGTCTCATGATGATGAGCCATGGAGTGAATCTCTCTAAAATTTTCCTCAATAGAAGAGAGATCGCATGAGTTACTATCATGTATGCAATGAAATATACTGAGACTTAATGTTGATCAGTCATATTCTGGAGAAGATCATTGTAGGACAGTGATGAACATCTTAAAGTACTTAACTGACACTAAGGATGTCATCATGACACGTGATGGGTCTGAATTAAAGTAGAGGACTAAACAGACTCAAGTTTTTCAGACTAACCAAGACGACATCAAATCTACCTTAGGGTAAGTCGTTACCTTAAAAGGTGGTGCAGTGAATTGAAAAGGTTTCAAACAGCAAAAGGTTGCTGGTTTAGTGACAAAGGCAAAGTATATAACTGTAAGTGAAGCTGCAAGCTGATATTTCTGATGAAAAGTTCGTTACAGAACTAGGAATAGGTCCTAAGTCTCATCTTGAATCCAAACATGTGTTGCGACACTTTGATTAAAGAAATCATTAAAAGAGGAAAAGTCACTAGAGATAGTGAACTCTCAAGACAACATTGCAGATCCATTTACTAAAACTTTAACACAACAACAGTTTGATCGTCACTTAGAGAAGATGGGTATGAGATACCATGGCGATTGGCTTTAGTGCAAGTGGGAGATTGAAAGTAGTATGCATACAAGCTAATCATGTACGATGATAAAGCTTATACTTTGGAGACGATCTTATTTATTTATTAATAAAAGTATTCGTTTATTAAAGGCATTTAATTATCTACATGATGCTATTTTTATAATATGTAAATAACCCATAGTTTTAAGCAATGCTTTTAGAATCATGATGTTGATCATGCTAATGAGATCTAAATTCTTAGAAAGCTTAAAACTAAAATAGTTCCCAATCGTGGGATTACTAAAAGGGGATTAGTAAATTCGGATATATTGGTACATATGTTGCTTGCTCATTGGATGAGAATGATTGATCTCATGATCATTTGTGTGGAGACACTAAAGCAAATATGTATGTGGTTATTGAAGAATAAGTTCACTGAACGTGCTTATTGAAGAATAAGTTCACTGAACGTGACTCGCTATGGAATACCTAATGGAGTTTTACTTTCCTGTCAATAGGAATTCCTAATGTGATAGTAGTACAAGTGATCCTTGGACTTGAGATCATCATAGTATCTTGTGTGTAATGAATTATACTTTGCCTTATTTCTTAAGACCCTTAGGGTATATCAAAGGGTATGCTTGGGTATAATGAGTTACATATGGAGATAATGAATGATCAATAAAAAATCTACCACTTCTAGTAAAAGAAGAGATATGTCCTATGTGATTCGTTAAATGACAACCCAGTAGTACTTGGCCAAGGACAGAATGAAATTAGAAAGGAGTTTCTAATTTGCATTATTTGGAGTTGTGCATTTTCTAATTGAAATATATATAATTAAATAAAATAAGACTTGACAGTAATTCCATGTCTTATATTTAATTGAGATATTGTATGGTGGAAGGATTGAATTGTACGAAAATTATTTACTCACAGGTTCTTTTATTATTAATGTTGAAATCTATATTATCTAAAAAGTCGTTGATCGCTAAGGAGGCTTATCCTTATTGTAGAATAAATATTATTTATTTAAATAGATTATTAGTTTAATTTATTTATTTAAATAAGATTAGAATTGTTCTAATTGATTTATTCACAACCAGTTTAATATGGAGAACCTAAAGGGTCATACCATAAAAGGAAGAATAATTATTTAAGAAGGTAATGGCATAATCGTAATAATACATTAAGTGTAATTAATTTAATCTATGTTGATAGAATAAATTAAATAGCTTAATGTTTATTATTTAATATTTTATAAATATTAAATATAAATTAATAAGAAAAGTCTTATTAATATTATTACAATTATTATTATTTTAATTTCTAAAGGAGTTTAGGAATTAATTTAATATTAGTACTCTCATTTATTCCTAATAAGATTAGGAGGCAAATTAATTAAAGGAGTTTAATTAATTAATCCCAATATGATTGGGAAGCCTAATTAATTCAAGGAGTTTAATTAATTAAATGAAAACCTATTTCTAATAGGATTAGAAGGGTTGACCAATATCTATATAAGAGGAGTCTTATAATAGATATCAGTTGATGCGATTCCAATTGTTGGAGAGTACTCATTTTCTATAGAGAATAGAAAACTAGGGTTTAGCCAACCACCCTCCTTCTTGAATAATTCTTATTCCTTGGTGGATCACCTTTAGAGGCCAAACACTTGGGTGGTTAACGTTGATCAAAGGAAGAAATCTAACCTAGAAATTCAAGGAGATCACGAAGAACAAGGAGTTGAACTCGTACCTGTGGAAGCTTCGTTCTACATGGGTATGATTCCATAACTTCTTATTTATCGTTTTAAATTAATAATTTTCATAAAGGATGATCCGAGTAATGGTTTTGTAGAATTTTGTTAAACTCTGATATACTATGCTTCCGCTAATTTTGCAATTTGATTGCACCCATGATTTCGTACAAACCCAACATATATATTGTATATTATGCAACATGCTTTGCATGTTAATTAATATGACGCGTATTTTATATATATGTGCATGTGCGCTAAACAAGATAAGACAATTAATTACAAACCCCTCAAAGAAATCATATTTAGTTGTAACGTTCAAAAATATTTGGAATATCGAACGTCGCCTTCTAGCATGATAAAACAATAGAGTATTAAATATTTAATATGAGTTTGTTGTTCACACACAAGGCAAATATTAAATATTTAAGATGTTGCTTTATTACATTAAATATTTATAAAGGAATTGAACATTACCGCTTTGTTGTGCACACACAAGGGCTGTAGTTTTCTCTTCACTTATATGAAAATGCTGGGTCTGACTTAACTTAAATTATTTTTGTTCAGATGTGCACACACTTGACCATTATGATCTAAGAGGCAAAATACAAGGAGTTACATGATGATGTAATTGACAAGAGTTGTCTACCTATTTACTTATATATAGTTTGTTGTGTACACACAAGGCTATATACATTTGAAATAGGATCCTTATTCTCACTAGCAAATCTTTAATTAGATTTTGCCGAACTATATAAGTGAGGGTAATATAGTTTGAAGAAAATAGTGGGAGATACCAATTTAAAATAAGACCTAATTTATTTTGGTATGTAAAATTAATTAAATGAATGTTTACTAAAATGTTGTTTTTCACATGCAGAAATTTAAAAATGTCGAAATCACTAATTTCACTGCGTAGCATACTTAATGCTAACAAACTAACAGGATAGAATTACACGGACTGGTTAAGGAATCTGAGAATAGTTCTCACTGTTGAAAAGATTTCTTATGTCCTAAATTCACCTGTTCCTGGAACTGTTCCAAAAATAGCATTTGAGGAAGAGATTGCCACTATAACAAAGTGGCAAGATGATGCATCTGTGGTTCAATACATCATGCTCGCATCCATGTATAACGAGCTTCAACGTCAGCATGAAAACATGCATGCTCCTACTATGTTGCTTTACCTCAAGGAGTTGTATGGTGAACAAAGTAGGACTGCTAGATATGAGATATCTAAGGAGCTCTTCCGATCTCGGATTACCGAGGGCACTGCCGTTGAGACTCATGTCCTAAGGGTGATCAATCTTATTGAATGCCTTGGACAGCTTGGGTTCATCATGGATGGGGAGTTGAGTCAAGAATTAGTCTTGCAGTCACTCCTTGAGACCTTCTCGCAGTTCGTTGTAAATTTCCACATGAATACGTTAGATGTCAGCTTGCCTAAATTACTTAACATGTTGAAACTGCAGAAGGTCACTTCCCATCCAAGAAGAACCATGTCTTAATGGTGGATGATTCTTCTAAGAAAAGGAAGAGACCCAAGGTATCTTCTGAAAAAAAGAAATCTAAGAAGGCTAAGGGCAAGGCGAAAGTGAAGGATCAAAAGAAACCTGATCCAGCAAGCAAAGGAATGTGCCTCCATTGCAACGAGCCGGGTCACTGTAAGAGGAACTGCAAGAAGTTTTTGGCAGAAAAGAAGCTTGGAGAAGCTTCGACTTCCAATCAAGGTTTGTTCATGATTGAAATTAATTTTTCTAAAAGTCAAACTTCTACTTGGGTATTAGATACCGACTGTGGTTCTCACATACCGACTGTGGTTCTCACATATGTAATACTATGTAGGGACTGGTCAGAAGTAGAAAACTGAACAAGGATGAAGTCATCCTACGAGTGGGAAATGGAGCAAAGGTTGCTGCATTAGCTATAGGGACTTATTGTTTAGCACTGCCTACGGGCAAGTCCATTTATTTAAATAATTGTTATTTTTTTTCCAACATTCATTAGAAACATTACCTCAATTTTTGTATTGGATATGAATAGTTTTGACATTATAATAAAGAACGACAGCTGTTTTATTTATTAAAAGAATGTTTTATAGTGTGTTGGAAAATTGTTAAATGGACTTTACATACTTGACTTGCATGAAAATATATTTGAAATTGAACAAACTAAGAAACGAAAAAGAGATGATGTTAATTATACCTTCATGTGACACTGTAGACTTGGTCATATTAATGAAACAAGATTATCCAAGTTGCATAAAGATGGACTCCTAGAGCTATCTGATTATGAATCATATCTAACTTGTGAATCTTGTCTCATGGGTAAGATGACTAAATCTCCTTTTAGTGGAAAAGGAGAAAGAGTTACAAAATTGTTAGCGTTGGTACACACAAATGTTTGTGGACCTATAACAACGAATGCACGAGGAGGGTATTCTTATTTTATTACTTTCACTGATAATCATTCAAGGTTTGAATATGTGTATTTAATGAAATACAAATCTGAATCGTTTGAAAGGTTCAAAGAATTCAGAAGAGAAGTAGAGAAACAAAATGGCAAAAGTATTAAGATTCTTCAATCAGATCGATGTGGTGAATACTTAAGCGGTGAGTTTCTCAATTTTCTCAAAGAAAATGGTATAATCTCACAATGGACTCCACCAGGAATACCACAATTAAATAGTGTATCTGAAAAAAGAAACCAAACATTGTTAGACATGGTTCATTCCATGATGAGTTTTACCGATCTTCCAATATCATTCTGTGGTTATGCCCTAGAAGCGACTGCATATCTACTAAATAAGGTCCCCTTTGAAATCTGTCCCCAAAACTCCATATGAGATATGGACAGGGTGGAAACCTAGTCATAAGCATGTTAAGATTTGGGAATGTCCAGCTTATGTGAAAAGGTTTCAAAATGATAAGCTTGGGACAAGATCTGATAAGTGCACATTTGTGGGATATCCTAAAGAAAGTTTGGGATACTATTTCTATAATCCTACTGAGAAAAAGGTGTTTGTTGCGAAACACGATGCCTTCTTGGAAAAGGAGTTTATCCTTGAACGGGCTAGTGGGAGGAAAATAGATCTTGAAGAAATTTAAGAATCACAAACCACTACAGATCAATTAGATGAACCTGTCCAAGTAGAGACACCTTCTGTACAACATCCTATTCATAAATCTGGAAGAGTACCGAAGATACCTAAGAGGTATGGATTCGTCATAGAGGATGACGATGAGGTACGCATCATGAATGATGATGATCCATTGAATTACGAACATGCTATGAGTAATAAAGACTTAGGGAAATGGTTGGTAGCCATAAAATTTGAGATGGACTCCATGGATGAGAACCAAGTATGGACTTTGGTTTCACCACCTGAAGGCATTAAGCCTATTGGGTATAAATGAGTCTTTAAAAGAAAGACTGGAGCGGACGGCAAGGTAGAGATCTATAAGGCCCGACTGGTTGCAAAAGGTTTTAAACAAAGACAAGGAGTTGGCTATGATGAAACCTTCTCACTAGTAGCTATGCTTAAGTCCATTCGGATTTTGCATGCAATTGTAGCTTATTACGACTATGAGATCTGGCAGATGGACGTGAAAATGACCTTCCTCAATGGAAAACTTGAGGAGGATGTGTATATGACACAGCCAGAGGGATTTGTTACAAAGGTTGGAACAAATCAAGTCTGTAAGTTGCAACGATCCATTTATGGATTAAAGCAAGCTTGTCGTAGATGGAACATTTGTTTTGATGAGACAATCAAAGAGTTTGATTTTATCAAAAACGAGGATGAACTATGTGTGTACGAGAAGGTTAGTGGGAGCGTTGTTTCATTCCTTGTATTATATATTGATGATATATTACTAATAGGGAATAACATTCCTATGCTACAATCGATTAAAATCTGATTATCTAAACTCTTCTCCATGAAGGACTTGGGAGAAACATCCTATATTTTGGGGATAAAGATCTATAGAGATAGATCTAAAAGGATGCTTGACTTATCCCAAGGAACGTACATTGACTCGATGCTAAAGAGGTTTAGCATGGAAGATTCCAAAAGAGGTCTCATGCCGACGAGCCATGGAATACATCTCTCCAAGAAACAGGCCCCAAAGACACCTGAGGAGAGAGACCGTATAAGTAAGATTTCTTATGCTTCAGCGATAGGATCTATCATGTACGGTATGATATGTACTAGACCGGATGTCGCTCATACACTGAGTGTAACGAGCAAATATCATTCGAATCCAGGAGAAGAGCATTGGAAGACAGTAAAAATATCCTAAAGTACTTACAAAGAACTAAGGATGTATTTCTTGTCTACGGTGGATCTGAATTAAAACTCGAGGGCTTCACGGACTCAAGTTTTAAAACGGACCAAGACGACAGTAAATCTATTTCGGGGTATGTATTTACCTTGAATGGAGGCGCAGTGAGTTGAAAGAGTTCCAAGCAGCAAACAGTTGCTGATTTAGTGATAGAGGCAGAGTACATAGCAGCAAGTGAAGCTGCAAAGGAGGCGGTTTGAACTTGGTGTGGTTCCTAGCATTAGAGGAGCAGTTCCCTTATACTGTAGCAACACCGGAGCTGTTGCACAGGCTAAAGAACCCAGGTCTCATCAGAAATCTAAACACGTGTTGCGGCGATTTCACTTGATCAAGGAGATCATTGAAAGAGGATACGTCACCTTAGAGCGTGTAGACTCTCAAGACAACATTCTAGATCCATTTACTAAGCTTTAACACAATAGCAGTTTGATCGTCACTTAGAGAAGATGGGTATCAGATACCATGGCGATTGGCTTTAGTGCAAGTGGGAGATTAAAAGTAGTATGCATACAAGCCAATCATGTATGATGATAAAGCATATACTTTGTAAATGATTTTATTTATTTATTAATAAAAGTATTCATTTATTAAAGGCATTTAATTATCTACATGATGCTGTTTTTATAATATGTAAATAACCCATAGTTTTAAGCAATGCTTTTAGAATCATGATGTTGATCATGCTAATGAGATCTAAATTCTTAGAAAGCTTAAAACTAAAATAGTTCCCAATCGTTGGATTACTAAAAATGGGATTAGTAAATCCGGATAGATTGGTACATATGTTACTTGCTCATTGGATGAGAATGATTGATCTCATGATCATTTGTGTGGAGACACTAAAGCAAGTATTTAGGTGCTTAATGGAGAATAAGTACACTGAACGTGACTCGCTAAGGAATTCCTAATGTGATAGTAGTAAAAGTGATCATCGGACATGAGATCATCATAGTATCTTGTGTGTAATGAATTATACTTTGACTTATTCCTTAAGAACCTTAAGGTATATTAAAGGGTATGTTTGGGTGTAATAAGTTACATATGGAGATAATGAATGATCAATAAAGAATCTACCGCTTCTAGTAAAAGAAGAGATATGTCCTATGTGATTCGTTAAATGACAACCCAGTAGTTCTTGGCCAAGGCATAATGAAATTAGAAAGGAGTTTCTAATTTGCTTTATTTAGAGTTGTGCATTTTCTGATCGAAATACATATAATTAAATAAAATAAGACTTGACACTAATTCCATGTCTTATATTTAATTGGGACATTGTATGGTGGAAGGATTGAATTGTACGGTAACTATTAACTCACATGTTCTTTTATGATTAATGTTCAAATCTATATTATTTAGAAAGTCGTTGATCGCTAAGAAGGCTTATCCTTATTGTAGAATAAATATTATTTATTTAAATGAATTATTAGTTTAATTTATTTATTTAAATAAGATTAGAATTGTTCTAATTGAATTATTCACAACCAGTTTAATATGGAGAACCTAAAGGGTCACACTATAAAGGAAGAATAACTATTTAAGAAGGTAATGACATAATCATAATAATATGTTAAGTGTAATTAATTTAATCTATGGTGATAGAATAAATTAAATAGCTTAATATTTATTATTTAATATTTTGCAAATATTAAATATAAATTAATAAGAGGAGTCTTATTATTATTATTATTATTATTATTATTATTATTATTATTATTATTGTTATTATTATTATTATTTTAATTTCTAGTGGAGTTTAAGAATTAATTTAATATTAGTACTCTGATTTATTCCTAATTAGATTATGAGGCAAATTAATTAAAGGAGCTTAATTAAATATTCCCAATGTGTTGGGAAGCCTAATTAATTAAAGGAATTTAATTAATTAAATAAAACCCAATTTTTAATTGGATTAGAAGGGTTGACCAATATCTATATAAGAGGAGTCTTATGTTAGATATCCGATGATGAAATTCTAATTGTTGGAGAGTACTCCTTTTCTATAGAGAATAGAAAACTAGGGTTTAGCTAACCACCCTCCTTTTTGAACAATTCCTCTTCCTTGGTGGATCATCTCTAGAGTCCAAACACTTGGGTGGCTAACGTTGATCAAAGGAAGGAATCAATCCCAGAGATTCAAGGAGATCACGAAGAACAAGGAGTTGAACTTGTACCTGTGGAAGCTAATTTCTACAAGGGTATGATTATGATTTATCCTTCTCTTTCTATTGATTGATAATTGAGCACAAAGCATGATCATGGTGAGGGTTTATATAAAAATTTTAAAACGTAATTTATCACGCTTTTGCCTTTATTGTGTAATTTGATTACATGTGTGCGTAATATACAGACCCAACAAAAAAGCCTTACTGGCGAATCCCGATCTTGGTATGCCCGGATTGATAACTCCAAAGTCCATGGTTGGGAAGATTTAGCCCATGCTTTCCTTAACCAGTACAACTTCCAATCCTAAATGGCCCCTGATCGCTACCAAGTGACCAAGGTTAAGAAACTGAGCAATAAATCGTTTAGGGATTACACGTAGAGGTGGAGGCGCATAGCAGCCCAGGTTAACCAGCCAGTGGATGAAGTTGAGATGGTGACGACTTTCATCGACATCCAAGAAGAGCTTTATTACGAGAGAGTCCTAGAGAGAATAGGCAAACCCTTCTCCAAAATGATAAAACATGGGGAGATGGCAGAGATGGGTTTGAAGTCTGGTAAGATTAAAGACCTCACGTCCTTGGAAGCAGTCGCCGAACATATACAGTCTGATAACTATGCGAGCACTCCCAAGACGATACACACAAGGAGAGTGATGAAGATGTATCCTTCGTTTCACAGGGGCAATCTATGAGACCCGACAATAGTCCCTCTATCTGGATAAAGGGAAGCGATCTGCCATAGCAACAACAGGCTGCATTCAACCACAACCAGGACAAACAGAGGAAATTTGAAAGAGCAGAAAACCGAGTGTTCACTCCACTAAGCGATTCCCTTGAAAACGTCTTAGCATTATTAATGGACCACAAGAAAATTATTGAATTGGCTCCACCTCTAGATCCAAAGAGCAAAAGATACGATCTAAGCAAGACGTATGCTTACCACTCAAGGTCTCCAGGACATGATACATAAGAATGTTGGTCCTTCAAGCATAAAATCCAAAATCTAATTGAAAGTGGCGATATTATGATCAAACGACTTGACCAACCAAATGCCAATACCAACCTTCTACTGCAACACAATACGGAGGGAGTGAACATGATCAGGTCAGGAAGCACCAGAATGGATCCAATTCGCAAGTACATACGAAGGATGGAGGAATATCCCCAAAGGACCGGAGCAAATGTATTAGGGTGGGAAAGTCCGGAGGATTGTATGACAGTAAGAGAAAAATTGGAGATAATCCAGCATCAAGTAACTCTGCTAGCCAAACTGATAGTGCGCCAACATCAGGTTACAAGAGGGCTTTTCACTCAATCATCAAGAAACCCAGAGAAGGAAGATGTTAGCCAGAATGCAAGACTATATCCCTCTAAGATAATCCACCTGACTGAAGAAGATCAAAGCAAGCTGAAAGGGTAAGAAAATTGGAATAATAAAATTACTAGAAGATTTCGCCAGCAAAAAAATTGCCCAGACGAATACGAATTCTTAAGAGGAAAGATCAAACAACATTCTAGACAATTGTGAACCCTCAAAATCCTACAGCACCGAGAGTTGGTGAGAATAGGCAAAGAAGGGTATTCACGCCTCTGGGGACTAGTTGGAAAATGTGTTAGCACTGTTGGTTTTACAGAAAAAGATCACAGTAAGACAGTATAATCCCAATAAGAGATGTGCTTATCAGTCAGTAGCACCGGGCCATGACACTCAGAATTGTTGGACCCTTAAGCTTAAAATCCAGAATCTAATTAATAATGGAGAGCCGGAGATAGATATCCCCATGACCAAAAAAGGCAAAAGGTAAATGAAGAACTTAAGATTTTCACTCGAGATAGACAGTTCAAAGGAAGTGACGGCTATGAACACCAATCATAGTGAAACACAAGGTGGATGTGTCATAATACGAGGAGTCATAAAAGAAAGAAGAGAGTCCCCTAAGAAAATTCCTCTGCCACCGTCAAACATCTTGTTGCCCGAAGTTAGCAACCACATTTCTGATTCTACCCTGCTGGATTATGAGGAGGAAATATTGATCCTTTCAAGTGAAGAAAAGGCCAAAAGGGAAAGTTTCAGGCGAAAAATGCAACAACAGTTTGAGAGAACTTTTAAAGTCGAAACCTCCCAGGCCCAGGGAAAAGATGAAGGAACATATCAAGAAAAAGGTGGCGATGATGTCGGGAGAGTTAACCTATCAAGGAATCAAGAGCTCATCCCTTTTTATGCAGGGTCTAGTTTGTGCGTCCCCGAGGGATGTGCCGAATATGGAGGTGATCAAGTTATGGCGGTGATTGAAGATGTTTCAGACAAGGAAGTAACCTCTACGACCAGCATCGAAGGCAACCTGACCACTTGTAACTAAACTATCAAGCCTAAGCTAACCCAGAAGGAGTAGATTCAGAGAATACGATTGTGAGTTCCGGGAGATGTTGGGACGTTATCATGTCTTATTTTATTTGCCATGCATTACTATGTTATTCTTTGTTTATGTAAAAAAAAAGAAAAGAAGAAAAAGAAAAAAAGAAAAAAAGAAAAAAAGAAAAAAAGAAAAAGAAATCAATCTTATGATATCCTTGACGTGGACTACATAAGACCTGATCTCCTTTCAAAGGAGTACGTAAACAGCCAGTAATTGAGCGGTCTAACTATTACAAAAGTCACAAAACCCTTTTCAACAATTCAGCGATCCCAAGATGCAACTATTCAACAACTCATCAACCCCGAAAGTGCGAGAAAACTTGATCTCCTTTTGACCTACAAAATTGAGTGAGTGGCCATCATGATAAAGTTTATCTCATATCTGACGACATGTTCTCTGAGATAAAAGCCATAAATCAAGCCTTACAGATCGAACCAAGCATGGTTGAAACTGATACATCAGAAACCAAGCCGAGCTCTTAGATCCAATTTAGTAGAATCCGAAGGCCTCTCGACATCAAACATCAAAGCCAAAGCGATAACATAAAATGAGAAACACAACGACATATCAAGCATAATCATCAGCAAGGACATATATAACCCAATACGATCACAACAAATATTGACTCAATAATGCAAGCTGACACCCTCAATCACAAACCTTAATCAAATCAGAAGAAAGGGGTTATCAAACCCAAGTGCACCTACAAGTCAGAAGCGAGGATTGGGGCACCTCTAGAGTCAAAAGCTCAGACTACATGTTCACCATGTGGTTCAGGAGGTAAAAGACTCTTGCGATCTCGACATATTATCAACCCATCTGTCAAACATATAACAATGCGACAACCCCAGACGATAAGTAAGACTGGGGAAATTTCAAAATCAACGGCAACTAGATATTGGTACCCTTACAACAAACAAGACTGGGGCAATGTCGGAGACAATTACAACTAGACACTAGGGCATTTATCGACCATCCCAAAAGGGGAAATGCAAGTCGACGCCTATAACACGATCTTTTCAACATGCGATGTCATCATCAGAGCTTATCTCATATTATTTCACTGGCAATCCGGTACGATCATTTGGTCTCTTCCAATCATAACTTTCTTAGAATGCAGCGATCCACGTGTGAGGTACGACTCTTTCAACTCTTTATCTATTTTTTGTCTCCATACTATAGCGATGATAGCCAGTTTAAGTATAAATAAATCTTGCGTTAGAATCTTAGAAAAAGGATTTAAAAGAGAAGATTTTGTTTAACTTGTTATGAATAGATTAATTTCGATAAGCATTAGTGGAGCAAGAATCACGAGAACGATTAGAGAATTAAGATTATTCAACCTTTTGATTAGGCATGACATCCTAGTTCAAAGTGCTTTTTGGAGCAGAATCGACCTCATATGCATGCCTGCACTTTGCGGTTGCCCTAACTCTTAGTTGTGGGGTATGAAACTATGGCGACATCGATGACAATTAATGCGAAGATAGAAGATAAGTGATGGCGAACCTAATATCTCGAATCGTGGTCTGGGTTACTCGAGTAATTAAGCCTGAGGGGTGTCTTTACACCTGGTGCCCTAAAGCCGTCTGGTTTGGGAGTCACCGGCCTAACGCTCGCTACATGGGTAACTTAGTGCCTAAGAAAATGAGCATTGCGAGGAGGTAAAAGGCGAGACCTGAGCAGATCCGAATCGTGGCCTGGGTTACTCGAGTAATTAATCATGAGGGGTGTCCTTTCACCTGGTGCCCTATAACCATCTAGTTTGGGAGTCACCGGCCCAACGCTCGCTACATGGGTAATTTAAACATAAGAAAACGAATCTTGCATTTAATCAGGAAAAGAACGAATAAAGTAGACCTCATAATTTGTCTCGAAGTGTGGCCTTTGTTACTCGAGCAAGTAAACCCGAAGGGGTGTCTTTACACCTAATGCCCTAAAGCCGTTTGGTTTGGGAGTCATTGGTCCAAAACTCGTTAAATAGGTAACTCTGAATAGCCTAAGAAATAGAGACAAGTTAAGCGAGGAGGAAAAGAAAGAAGAAAATTTAGAGTTAAGAAAAAATTTACGAGATCAGAACGAGATCATCTAAAGTCATGGAAGAGAAACCCCTACTAAGGGTGGCGTCACTCATAGAGCACACGTAATATGACGTTAATTTTGCGAAGAGTGGTGTCTAAAACGAAGACAAACTATCTTCGATAAAGGGAGATATGTCTTTTGAATTTGATCTTACTCATGAACAATGACCATGGATGCTTAAAAGTTTTCTTGCGATTTCATAACTTGTTAAATGAAAAATTACTTAAAAGGAAAGAAATAAAATATATATATAACCTTGAAGTTAGCGATTCACAACTTGCTTAGAAAAATTCATTTTCAATTTCAAGATCTTTTGAGATAAGATAAAAGTACAGTAATTACGAGTTAAGTGGCAGACTCTATGAGCATTCAATCTCATGCACTTTAACTTTATATGCCTCATTGACAAGATTGTATTACTTTTTATATCAAAGCTATCCCCGACGGCTCGAGCCGTCAAGCTTTTGGCACATTTTGTTATTCGTCTGATGTGCAGGATATTGCTCACTCTTGACGTGGTCAACAAAGCGAGTTTCTTACGTAAATCCCTGGTAACAACATTGTAGACACTCGAAATTTCCTTTCCCTGTTACTAACACTGTAGGAGGGAAAAATTATATTTTTAAATCAATCTCGATCTCAATATCGAGCCATCAGATCAACCCCGATCTCAATATCGAACCATCAAATCAACCCCGATCTCCAATCGGGCCGTCAAATCAACCCCGATCTCAATATCGGGCCATCAAATCAACCCCGATCTCTAATCGGGCCATCAAATCAACCCTGATCTCAATATCTGGCCATCAAATCAACCATGATCTCCAATCGGGCCGTCAGATCTACCCCGATCACAATATCGGGCCATTAAATCAACCCCGATCTCCAATTGGGCCGTCAGATCAACATCGATCTCAATATCGGGCCATCAAATCAACCCCGATCTCCAATCGGGCCATCAGACCAACCCCGATCTCGATATCGAGCCATCAAATCAACCCCGATCTTTAATCGGGTCGTCAGATCAACCCCGATCTCGATATTGGGCCATCAAATCAACCCCGATCTCCAATCGGGCCGTTAAATCAACCCCGATCTCAATTTTGGGTTATCAAATCAACCCCGATATCTAATCGGGCCGTCAAATCAACTCTGATCTCAATATCGGGCCATCAAATCAAACTCGGTCTCAATATTGGGCCATCAGGTCAGCCCCGGTCTCAACCTAGGAAGTACAGGTCAACCCCGGTCTCAACTCGGGAAGTATAGGTAATCCCCGATCTCAACCCGGGGAGTACAGGTCATCCCCGGTCTCAACCCGGGAGGTACAGGTCAGCCCTGATCTCAACTCGGGAAGTGCAGGTCATCCCCGGTCTCAACCCGAGAAGTCAAGTCAACTTTAGATATAGTCCTGAAGCTCCACAACACCTCCAATAGAAAACTTGGAATGATCAAATTAATTTCAAAAATAACATTGAGGATAAACAGACTCGAATGGGATCCAAGTCTTGGAAACAACCCCAGGAAGTCAACCAAAGGCCATGCCGACACTAAAGGCAACCCCGGGAGGGGCAAAATGGTTATTTTACCAACTTTAAGCTGTTTCAGTCAAACTCAAGCCGAATTGATGCCATCAAGGTCAGAATGAACCATAACGATGATCCCGAGTGCAAACAGCGCAAGACAGCTCAACGGACAAACTGCGGGGAATCGAAGACCTGGTTATGAACCCGTCTTCTTGGACCCAAAAAATGTTTTATCCCATGTCATTGTGACACTCTCAGCGAGGGCTTTCCAGAAAGGTACAACACACCTCAAACGGATGCTCCGATCAAAAGTTAGAAAGTTTCGACTTCGACCTTGCATTGCTCGGAGTGCACGTACTTCGAGATGACACAACAGGACACGTGGGCCCCACCAAGGGAGCCGCACCCCTACCTGCGGCAGAAGCAGGTAGAGTTGAGGCTCCCTGGCCTATATATATGAGGTGACCCCCCCTCATTTTCAAGAATTTTGAAACGCAGTGAACCTCTGCCCGTTTGATTTTCTGACTTTTTCACCTCTTCCAAACCCAAATTTTTTCACTCTAACACGTAGATATACCCACATACTACCACATATTAGAAAATAACGGTAGATTTGGACGTTTAGAGCCTATAATTTGGCAAAAAGCACGTGTAGCAGTCCATTGTGAGTATTTTTACGATCAGAAAGTTATTCTTACTTCTTTGCACTATTTTGCACTTACATATCAAGTTTTGTTTTTTAAAAATGTCTGGAACTTAGTTCTGTGGCCATTTTCGTCAAAAATTGGTACATTTTTGTACATAACTGCGTTTTCTGGCATTTCTACAACTCGGATTGACGATCCGTCAGCTCTAACAGCTTCAGTGCACTAGCACCTTCGTTTTAAGCAACTTTGTCAGACTGGGTTATCTTCTCAGTCCGGGTTTGGCTTTTTTTGTGTGTGTTTATTTAACTGTCTATATACTAACTTTTCAATTTTGTCAAGCCCAGATGTCAAATTCGAGGTAGTTTCCTGCTTTTATATATATTTATGCATATATAAGATGCCTTCACCACCACTGGGTTCTCTTCCCAGTCTTGGTTGACTACATTTCTGTCTCTATATATATATTTATATATTTCAGTTCGGCCTGAATTATTCTGTGGCTTATTTACTGCTTCTGCACACTTCACCATTATTGGGTTATCTTCCCAGTCCCTGGTTGACTACTTTTCTGCAGATTTACATTTCTGTTCGGCCTAAATTATTCTGTGGCCTTTTTACTGCTTTTATATATAACTATGCATATATAAGCAGCCTTCACCACCACTGGGTTCTCTTCCCAGTCTTGGTTGACTATGTTTCTGTACATTTACATTTTTGTTCAGCCTGGATTATTCTGTGGCCTTTTTACTGCTTTTATGTATAAATATGCATTTATAAGCAGCTTTCACCACCACTGGGTTCTCTTCCCAGTCTTGGTTGACTACTTTTTCTGTCAATATATATATATATATATATATATATATATATATATATATTTCAATTCTAGTCCGGGCACCGGTGTGAAAACCCAACGCCCTTTACAACTTTTGTATATATAACTGTATATATATTGCTTTACTTTCTCTTTATTAAATTGATGCTCTAAATATTTATTTGATATGAATCGGCATTTTTCAGTCGCAAAAGCAACCTCGCGTCCCTTAGATCGCTATCTAGTGGGAACGAGACGCTTCGGCCAGGTGCGAACCAGGATTTACTGAATGAATCCTTAGTTCTGGCAATATTGGGATATATATCTATTTTTGTACAAACTTGAACTATGCAGGTTTATTGGGTACTCATATGTGAGCCTAGGAATCGTGGGATTCATGATCCAATCGATAAGAATCTGATTCCCACGATGGACAAACTCCACTTTACGAATGTACCCTGCCAGTTTTTCTGTAAAATGTACATACAAAGACCTTAAAACGGTTTTCTGGATTTAAGGTCTCAACATAGTAAAAATATAGTTTGTCGTGTCAGAGTCCCTCCGATAGCTATCATGCCCATGAGGAGATCGACCCTTGTATATTTGTTGTGGTCGAGGATGCTTTGCAGCCCGACAATCACCATTCAAATGCAAGCCTTAAGGCTAAAAAGATAAAATTGAAAGTATCGATATGCTTCAATTCCTATGTTAGCGTAAAGGTTTGAAAACCAGCTTTCAAAGCATCATTTCAAATTCAATCAAAAGAAAAGCTTTTGCAAATCAAATTAAATACTTTTACAAATCAAATCAAAGACTTTTGCAAATCAAATCAAACCCTTCGTATATAGGCTCAATGAAGCACTTCCTTGCTTTCAATCAAATCAAACATAGGCCAATTTCAAACAGCATTCACACACACATTTCAGTTTTAAGTAAAATATTAAAAAGATGCGGTACCTTATTTACACGGGAGTTGTGGGGTGCCTAACACCTTCCGCACACTTAACCAAGCCCCCGAACTCAAAACTTCAGTTTCAAAGATCAAGTTTCGACAGTATCCAGCAATTGGGCCTCTTTCAAACAAAACTCGGTTGAGTTGGTACAATCATTTCAAATCTACCAACTGGTGACTCTGTAAAACGTTCAAATTGTCAACATGATACATGTTGGAATTTTCCTATAAAACCCTTCAAAATCTTTTTTCGCAATAAAAAGAGTGAGGGTAGAGATAACTTAGGAAGAGATGAAAGATCTGGGTTGTGACCTGACCCGCGGATTTTTTCCCGTCTTCGACAGGTGGCGACTCTGCTGGGGATAGTAGAGGGCTTAGGCCGCTTTCAAATCTTTTCAAATCTTTTCCTTTCAAAACTATAAATGCGTGAAATTCTGCGTCTCCACATTAATGAATGCGTGAATACTGCGTCTTTACATTGAATGAATGTGAATGAATGCTTTCCAGCTTTTTTTAGTGCTTTGCACCCATATTAGTGCTTTGCACCCATATTAGTGCTTTGCACGAATTGTCATCATATGCATAACGGTGAGGCACGATGTATGTGAATTTATGTTGTGTTCCTCTCACAAGGAGGCAAAACCCGTGGGTGATAAGTAATGTCTCTGGGGATCGGCTAAGTCTCTTGGGCTCATGAAAATGCACCACCCAGATTTGCTTCAGTTGAAAGATCGGATTAATTTCCCCTCTAGTAGATTGCGATGATCTAGGGACCTTCATGCCAAAAAGCCGCGCGAGAGTAACCTAAGATAGGTCAGCCTCTGATTAACTAAATCCGATGGGAAGCTTCTTCATGCCTTACTCTTTCAATTTAATGTCCAGTCTTTAATATTTACATCTTGTCATCCTGTCATCAAAACAACTGACCTTTATTTTGCAGGATAAAACTAAAAACCACATCATGCATCCTATCCCTACTTACCTCAGGAAATTGACACGCCTACGTTTTGGTGAAGGTGAAAAATTAGTCCTGTCACTAGATCTAAGTCTAAGAAAGCACTAAGTCCATCCACGGACATGGCTTCGAGTGCTCAAATGGAATCCACCCCTGTCTCTAGGGAGGAGTTTGAAGGACTGAGAAATCAGATAGCTGAACTAGCCGATTTTGTAAGAGAACAAAGCAAGGCCCTTAAAGGGAAGCAAGCCCAAACTCATACAGAACCAGGAGCACCTGGTGGTAGTCAAGTGGTTGAAAAGGCCGAGACTCAGATTCTTGGACCACAAAACTAGGACACAACCAACAAAACCCCTAAAATCACCACCCTCAGCAAAGAACAGGAAGCTGGTGACCTTCTCAAGAAAGTACAACAAATGGAAGAAACTATCCGGTCTATCAAAGGGACTGGGGCATTCGGTAATGTTAATTACTCCGACCTCTGTATTTTTCCCGGGGCTCGTTATCCCAAAAAATTTAGAACTCCTGATTTCGAGAAATACGATGGATTGGGAGATCCCTATACACATCTGAAAGTATTCATTGGAGAACTCGGATCCTATGCAGAGGATGAGAAACTTCGAATGCAACTATTCTAGAAAAGTTTGACTGGAGAATCTAGAGCCTGGTATGCCTGTTTGGACAACTCTAAGATTCAGAGTTGGGAGGAGTTGGCCCATGCCTTCCTCAGTTAATACAGCTTCCAATCTCAGTTGGATCTAGACAGATACCAAATAACCAAAATCAAGAAAAAGAACACTGAATCATTCAGAGAATATGCCCAACAATGGAGACGGGTCGCAGCAAAAGTCATCCCAGCCATGACTGAGTCTGAGATAGTCATGACCTTCATCGACATCCAAGAAGCTCCATATTATGAGAGGGTCCTAGCAGGCATATGAAAACCATTCTCTGAAATGATCAAGCACGGTGAAATGGCAGAAATGGGGCTCAAGTCTGGGAAGATAAAAGATCTGACCGCCTTCGAAGCTGTTGCAGAACATATCCATTCTGGAAATTATGGGAGTAATCCTCGGAGGGTACATAAGAAGAAAGATGAAGAAGTATCCTTAGTATTGCAAGGACAAAATCCAAGGGGCGAGGCAAACAATATGCCCATTCAAAGGAGGAAATATACCCCTTTTCAAACCCCAGCACAGCCTTCAAATCCTCCATTCCAGAAAAATATGGAGGTCAGGCGTAGAAGAACTTTCACCCCTCTAGGGGATTCACTCGAGAACGTATTCAAACTTTTGACAACTCAGGATAAGATTGTACAACTCCTTCCACCAACCAACACTGGTGGACGAAATTTTAACCCAAGCAAGAAATGTGCTTATCATTCCGGATCTCCAGGCCATGACACATAAGACTGTTGGTCTCTCAAGCATAAAATCCAAGATTTGATCGACAACGGAGAGATTGTGGTCACAAAGCCTGAGCAACCACATGTGCAGGACAACCCTCTCCCACAACATAAAGAGGAGAATGTCAATATGATTAGCACCACAAGTGGAGAAGAATCTAAGTACCTCCGTTACGTGGGAGAATCAACTCCATCCAGCAACAACACCCCAGACAGTTGGGAGGTCTCAGAAAGAAGGTTTCTGATAGAGCAGGAAATAAAGTCTATCAAGGAACAAATTGAATAATTAGCAGAACTGGTCGTCTACCAGCATCAGATCACTAGGAAAATGATCAAACGGGCCAACCGGTCTGACATCAATTGTCCTCCCACACTGAAGATCATTTCCCCTAGGAATCAATATCAGCCTCATGAGAATGAACCTTGGGCCAACAGGGTGACCAAAGAAGAAAGCGTCCAAACTGGTAGAAAATTCTTATTTCAAAGGAACTTCACCAACCTAAACCAGTCGATGGAAGAAATCCTCAAGATGTTAATCAACGAGGGAATGGTTGCAGACTTGTTACCTCCATTGAACCCTCGGGCCAGAAAATTCAAACCTGATCAAATATGTCAGTACCATTCCAATTCACCCGGCCATGATACCGAGGATTGTTGGGCACTTCGTACCTGATTCAAGACATGATTGAAAATGGTGACTTGATAAGGGGAAATCAAATTCTCAATCTCCCAGATAACGACACTCTCTGGATCCCCACCATATGGAACCAGAACACAATGACTGTCATATCCTGCGATAGGGAGTCAACCCTCACACCTTTAGTCCTGCTAGGGAAATGGGTCAAAGAGGCAGAAAATCATGTGAAGGTGGCCGCACCCGAGCCTTTAATCTTGCTTCAGACCCCAGTATCCAATTATCAGTCTGAAGAGGGTCCCATGGAACTATAGGAATGATGAATGGTCCACCTCAAATAACATTACGATTGTACCAAAGGATAATCCCTTATACTTGCCTCAGCGGGTGATCAAACCAGTCATCAAAACCTAAACAAAGGTGGATGATGAGAAAATTAAAGAGTTCCTCAACAAAATGGGACACAATGAAATCAAGGTGGTGCAAGACTTGAAAGATGCACCCAAGCAAATGTCCATCTTAGACTTGGTATTATCCTCAGTGGATCATCGCAACATTCTAGTGAATGTACTAGCAGAAGCCCATCTGCCACATACCGTAGATGCCGAGAAATTCTGTCACGTGGTGCAACACATTTTTAACAACAATGTGATATCTTTTACTGGTGATGATATCCCTGCAGAAGGAACGAGCCATCATAAGTCCCTGCATATAGCTGTGATGTCTTTTGGGTATGTGATCGGAGGGGTACTCATCGACGGAGGATCATCCCTCAACATATGTCCCTACGGTACTTTGGAAAGAATGAAGATCAACCCAAACCGGATCAAAACCAGTTATGTGGTCATCCGAGCTTTCGATGGATCGCGACGCCAAGCTATGGGAGAAATAGAGCTACCTTTGGAGATTGGCCCACATACTTTCTACGTATCCTTTTAGGTGCTCAATATCGCCACTGGATATAACTTGTTGCTGGGCAGGCCCTGGATCCACATGGCAGGGGTAGTGCCATCCACCCTCCATCAACAGCTTAAATATATTATCAACGACAATCTAATCACGGTCAATGCTGAATCCGAATACCCTGTCTGCATATAGGGAGACATGTCAGTGATCAGCCTAGATACAGGGATTGAACCTGCAAGTTTTCAAGCCCTGGAGGTGAGCGATACCCAGTATCTATCTATCGGGGCACCGACTCTAAAGCCTAAGGTCTCCACCGAAGTAATGACAGTGGGTCAGGAAATGGTATCTTTAGGTTTCCAACCTGGAGAAGGGTTAGGAAAGAATCAGCAAGGTATAAAGAGCCCGATACAAATCCCGAGTCAAACTGGGAGAGCAGGATTGGGATATTCATCCAAGGCAAATTACTGGAACCCGCATATGCATCCCAAGGCTTATGCTTCAACCATACTTTTGCCAAATCTTACTAATGCCGGATGGATAAAACCAATGAGGAAGATCCCTACTGTGGTATCAGCTATGCGGATTCCTCCAATTATACCTGTAAAGGAAAGAAAAGCCCTCAAACATGAGGCAGATAGCTAAAAGAGAAAAGAAAAGATCCTGTACGAAGGACGAGACCCATTCGCCAACATACGAGTCATCATAAACTATGACGATATGAATGATGAGATCCCAGACAGCAAAGACAAGGATCAAATTCAAATTCCTCGCATAAAGAAGGAAAAAGGGGGCAATTTAAAAAAAACCCCGGCCCTATTATAAGGGATGTCTCAGTCATCATCTAAGACAAGACAGATAATCACAAATCCCTGATCCTCCCGGTTCATGAGGATCTGACCTTGGATAACTGGAGCAGTGTCCTTGCCTCGATCGAAAAGGGTAAAAGGGCAGTGAGAGTCAATCTGCCCTTTAATCATGCTTTCATTTATTGCTACTTTTGATTGCATAGCTATAGCAGCAACTTTGTCATACTTTGCAGAATGCTATATATATTTAAGCAGTTGTATATATCTAAGATGAAAGCCTTTTTGTTTTCAAGACTCAAGCGTTGGATGTGTTTATCTCTGCTGATGAGATGCCAACCTGTCAAAGTGACTATGACTTTGATGTAGAACTGAACTTCGACTTGATGGATATTGATCAAGAGGAGAAAGATGACTATGAGGTGCTCGAGGAGATCAAAGAATGGGTCGAAGACAAACCCAAACCAAACCTTGACCAAACCACCACTATTAACATACGAACCTCTGAAAACATCAAAGAAATCTAGATAGGCTTAGACCTCACACCAGACCAAAAAGCCAACCTGATTGAACTCCTAACACAATTCTAGGATGTATTTATATGGTCACATGAAGACATGATTAGCCTCTCTACTGACATTGTCATCCTTCGAATGCCCATCAAAGACGGGTTCAAGCCAGTCAAACAAAAGCTCAGGCGATTGAAACCTGAATGGAGTATGAAAATCAAAGAAGAAGTTGTTAAACAATTCAAAGCCAGGATTATCATGGTATCAACCTACCCAGAGTGGCTTTCAAACATAGTACCCGTGCCTAAGCCCGGAGGGAAGGTATGAGTATGCATGGATTACCAGGATTTGAACAAGGCCTTCCTTATGGACAACTTCCCGATACCTTTCATCCACATCCTGATCGACAATACTGCGCAATACGACATGTATTCCTTCATAGATTGCTTTGCTGGTTACCATCAAATCATGGCTGCTGAAGAGGACTGAGAGAAAATAGCTTTCATCACTCCCTGGGGAACCTTCTGCTATAGGCAATTATCCTTCGGCCTCATCAATGCCGGAGCCACGTATCAGCGAGCCATGATGGCCCTGTTTTATGACATGATGCACAAAGAAATAGAGGTTTATGTGGACGACATCATCATCAAATCCCGGAGGGAGGATGATCACATAGACCATCTCAGGAAGCTGTTCAACAAGTTGCATAAGTACAGCCTTAAGCTGAATCCCGCCAAATGTGCTTTTGGCGTCAAAGCAGGCAAGCTGTTAGGATTCCTGGTGAGTAATTGAGGCATTGAACTAGATCCTGCCAAGATTAAAGCCATCACTAAGATGCCAGTACCTCGAACAGAGAGGGAGATACGTGGGTTTTTGGGAAGGATTAACTTCATAAGATGATTCATTTCCCAGCTCACAGCAACCTGTGAGCCCATATTCAAGCTACTAAGGAAGAATTCCTCCACCAAATGGAATGAGGATTTTCAACAAGCCTTCCTTGCCATCAAGAAGTAGCTGATCGAAGCACCAGTATTGGTACCTCTGAGGGATGGAGTTCCCTTGTTCATGTACCTGTTCGTCAATGCCAATGCAATGGGCTGCATGCTAGGATAGAAAGATGATAGTAGCAAAGAAAGAGCCATCTACTACATCAACAAAAGATTCAGCAGTGATGAACAGAAATACACCCTGATCAAGAAAACATGCTGTGCATTAGCATGGGCCGCCATGAGGTTACATCATTACCTACATGGGCACACGACCTACCTCATATCCCACATGGATCCACTCAAATATGTATTCAACAAGCCAATGTTGAATTATTGACTGTCCAAATGGCAGTTAATCCTACAACAATTCAACATTGTCTACGTGACCCAGAAGTCAATCAAGGGTCAAAGCATTGCAGATCAATTAGCTGAAGCACCTTTAGGAGGGTTCGAGCCCCTGGAGACTTATTTCCCAGATGATAAAATTATGACAATTCAACAACTCCAGCAAGAGAATACAGTCCAACCATGGAAAATGTATTTTGATGGAGCTGTAAACATGGAAGGTGCCGGAGCTGGGGAAGTCTTTATCTCTGGTACATGAGAACAATATCCCGTGGCTACTAAACTTCAATTTGGCAACACCAACAACATGGCCGAGTATGAAGGCTGTATCATGGGGTTGAAACTAGCCCAATCCATGGGTATCAAACATTTACTGGTCTTTGGAGACTCTGAGTTGGTCATTAGATAATCCACTGGGGCATATCACACCAAGGAACTGCATTTGCTGCCCTATCATCAGCAGGTCGTCAAAATATCCCTAGAGTTTGAAGACATAACCCTCAGCCATATTCCTCGGAGTAGGAATGACTTTGCTGATGCATTGGCAACATTGGCTTCATTAATTCACATATCCGATAGGAGTGGGATTCCCTGCATCAAATTCACAGTTCAGAAAGCCCCGACATACGGGAATTACATTGGAGAAATATCAGATGAAATACCTCCTATCAAGAAGCCTTGGAATCAAGACATCAAGGAATATCTACGAGATAGATCTACACCAGCTGGGGTAAGCCAATCCGCGCGAAAGTGGATTCACAAGATGGCTATGAAGTTCTATCTAAGCGGAGATGCCCTCTATAAAAGGGAGGCTGGAATAGGCCTGTTAAGATGCCTTAATAAAGAACAAGCCCAGAGACTGATGGATGAAATCCATGGTGGAGTCTGTGGTCCACACATGAGTGGTCATCTGCTGGCCAGGAAGATATTAAGGACATGGCATTATTGGATCTCTCTCAGAGCTGACTGCGACGATCACGTCAGGAGATGCTTTCAATGCCAAGTACATGGAAATGCCATACACGCTCCTTCGAATGAGCTACACAATATGAGTTTGCCATGGCCTTTCTCCATGTGGGGAATGGAAGTGATTGATCCAGTAGAACCAAAAGCCAGCAATGGACATTGATTCATCTTCACCATAATCGATTACCTGACCAAATGGGTTGAAGTTGCCTCATTTCCCAAAGTTACGAAAGAGGTCATCATTGGTTTCATCAGAATTAATGTCGTCTGTCAGTATGGACAACCGGAGGTGATCATATCAGATAACGTCAAGAACCTGAACAATCAGATGATGATAGAACTGTGCAATAAGTTCTACATTAAGCATCTCAATTCCGTCATCTATCGGCCTAAGATGAATGGTGCTGTTGAAGCGGCCAACAAGAACATCAAAAAGATCATGCAGAAAATGTTTGCCAATCACAAAGAATGGCTTGACCTACTGCCTCTAACCCTGTTAGCATACAGGACGTCAATGCGCACCTCTACAGGGGCTACCCCCTATTCATTGGTCTATGGCATGGAAGCAGTCCTCCCCATAGAAGTAGAGATGGAATCCTTACGAGTATTGATTGATGCTCAGATAGACGAAGACCAGTGGTTGCAAGACCGGTACCACCAACTGTCCCTGATAGATAAAAAGAGGGCTACAACTATTTTTCACGGACAGTTATATCAACAAAGGATTGCTCGATCCTACAACAAGAAGGTCCGAATACGATAATTCAAAGAAAATGACTTGGTGCTGAAGAAAGTTTTAGCCAATCAAGATGAAGCTAAAGGAAAGTTCGCCCCTAATTGGGAAGGCCCTTTCATTGTCAAAGAGGTGTTGACAGGAGGAGCTATCAGATTACAAGAAGTAGACGGGAACGAATTTTCCCAACTCATCAACTCAGACACCATAAAAAGGTACTATATTTGAAGCACATGCATACCCGCATCTGGGTCCTACAAATCAAATCAGGTTCAATTTTTCACTAGAAAGCCGGAACTATGAATGACCTGATCTCCCTTAACCCGGGAGTACGAAGGCAGCCATTTCTGGCGCGGTCAAAACAAAATAAAAATGCAAAACTCATCAAATCAAAATCAAAACCCAAGATAAATACTTTTCAAACCTTTCTCACACAAAAACCAGAACTACGAATGACCTGATCTCCCTCGATCCGGGAGTACGTAGGCAGCCATTTACGGCGCGGTTTGACCTTCAAGAAAAAACAAAAAAAAAACCAATAAAAAACCAGTCTCAAGACACCAAAACCATATAAAGGTTAAGTCCGATCAAGTTTACCTGATCAACAGGCCCATCTAAGATACTCCCTGACATCTCAACTGTCAGTCCATCAAGGAGAAGCTCATGGTACATCAACAACAGCAAGTCATAAAAGAAGTGGTAATCACTCAGCAATGATGATATATCTCCAAATAGGGAAGTGAATCAAAAATATAATTCTCTGATATAAAACTATTTGATATATAAATAATGCCCCGGACATGACAAAAATGGCTAATCTAGTCTATGCAGGAAAAATAAAGCTAGTCTATGGACCCAAGGATAAGCGGGCCAGCAATGCCACCATGGCATCTCTCTCTGAAGATAGGGGAGCAGCTGCAAGTGCAATACCCTCAACCTCCATACGACTCAAAACCTCCACAGTCATCTACAGTGTGGCGCTGTGGTCGTCAATATATGCACTCATCTCGGTAACCAGGCCGTGAGTATAAGATCAAAGAGCAGTACTGTCAGCAATGAGGAAATCACGGGAAGCATAGCCTCATCCCTCTCTGCAAAAGTTGCATCTCTAGCAATCAAAGTATCCTCGATCTCAGAAAAGGCTGCATCTCTGGATGAGCGGATCTCATCCCTTTCCACAATAGCTGCATCTCTAGCAGATCGGAGCTCCTCTCTCTCTATCAAGCCAGCATCCTGAGCGACTCGAAGCGCGTCTCTCTCAGCTAAAGCTATATCTCTGCCAGAAAAGGCGGTCAACATCTGCGCTCTAGCCGAATCCCTCTCAAAGGTTATCCTAAATAGCGAGTCCGCCAAAGCTGGATCTATGCCTGCAGGAATAGTCGGTGGGTCGCTAACCAAAGCAGCTGTCAAACCCATGAATAACTCTTCCTCGGTAGGAGACTCAGGATCCTCCATAGGCTCCTTCTCATCTGAATCTACAATAGGAGCTGAAGGAACAAGTGCAGCTGCTGCCATATCTGCCTCCAACCATGCCAAGTACTCTGGAGAACGGTCCAGATGGCTACTAGATAAATTAGCCCTCTCTCTGTGAGTCCAACACTCATATACTCGAACCAAATCGGCAGATAACATAGACGAAGCCGACACCCTCTGATCAGCAGACCCCTCAAATTTGTGCAAGCTCTGGAACTGATCAAACTGGCTCATAACAGCCAGGGGATGATAAGTTCACTCCCCTCAAACTCACTAGGGGCAAGTAATCCATGCCAGGTGCATAAGTAATGAAACTATATGGGGAGGCTAACCCTGAGCATGGAAAAATCAAGAACAAATGATCAATATCCGACAAAAATGTAGACCATGTCTCTGCATTGGTACACTCCACTGGCTGAAAGAAGTAGGACATAGCTATATCATGGGAAAAATAATACCCATGATGCCTGAAAGATCCAATCGGTCGAATATGGGACATCAGCCATATGTATAGCAAAACCAAACTGCCTCTGAAGAACCCCTCCGGGTGGGTAATACAATGAGTGGCTGACCGCAGCGTCTCAGCCAATATCATTGGGATAATGGTACTACCTTGTCTAAGGGCCCGAACAACAACTACAAATCCCACGTCCAGGTGATCCAAGCGTAGCGACATGTAGACGTATGCCACAATACACATCAGCAGAATATCTACCCTGGCCAGATGCCACGCCTCTGCTGAAATAATAAAATCCCCAACATATCGATCGTAGCTATCAAGCTCACTAAAATGATCGATCAAGAAGTCAATCGAGATCACATGCCCAGATACGATCTCGTCCGCGACTACCCTCTGGCGAAGACCGGACATCTGTAGGAATGGTCTTCGCATATCACTAACAGCAGTACGGGCGCACGACAAGTCCAAAGCCAGATCGATAAGCCGCTCGTACTCCTCCAGAGTCGGCGTCAGCTCATGTCGCCCGATGTGAAACACCTGCCTCTCGGGTATCTAGCAGGATAACATGTCATCCACAAACCCATATGGCACCTAATAATCTGCAAGGGCCAGCGAAGGCCCCAACATCTGGTCAACTGTCCCTCTGGCTGAGAAGGGCAGGCTCTCGTACCACGACCTCAATGATGAAGCCACCTCAGACTGTGCCAAGTGCTCAATACGCCTCACGGCGGATGACGTCATCTGTGTCACCGTACCACAAGACCATCCAGGGGTCAAATCTGAACTCATCTGTCTAAATGCATACATATGACATAATATATGAATGATGACAAATATAAACATGATGCGATAGATGGGAAATATCATGAATATCTACGATAAACTATCTACTGCGGGCATCATCCCTGTTTGATAATACAAAGCAAATTGAAGAATATAGGAAAATAGGGCACCACCACCCAACTAATTATAGTGGTCTATCAAAATGATGGCACAACTGCCAAATAGCCAAAACAGTGGCTGACCAAAAATATAGCTGCCATAACTATCAAAAAAGATCCAGATAATCTACGTCCAGGTGATTAACCTACTCCATCTCCTCCGCGGAAACAAAGCTGCGGTCATCAGGCATATCTGGCCGGTACAAGGGAGGATCTGCCCCTATAAAATTAGCTGGAAAATAGACCCGAAGAGGGGCCCGCTCTTGAGCTGGATGGGTCAAAAGAAGATGCCTCTAACGAATCTCGGCCAAGATGCCTGATAAAAAAGTGAGCCCTATCCAACTCCTGGGTCAGATCTGCAATCTGGTCTAAATGAGTCAGCTCCCTGCGGCAAGCTATCCAGTCTGTCATCATCACAGACCCTGGCACCATGTTTTCCATGAACTGGGTAGCACGAGTCTGAGCTCCAATAGTATGAGGGCTCCACCATCTGCTGAATGCCTCCTGGCTGAGCGGGCCCTCTGATAGGGTAAAGCCATCTATGCCCTCTATGGGAATCTCTGTCAGTGGCATGATCAACGACCAATGATGCCAAATAGGAGGAACAATGGGAATATGAATCTCACCCGTAATACTCCTAATGGCACGCTCTCCCAAATAGAGCTCCCAGCCGCCCTCTGTCAAAATCGAGAGTTTGCGGGTCGACAATGCAAACTCTCGACCAGTGGGGAAGCCTCTCTTAAATCCAACTGTCAAAAACTCGGAGGTATACGACACCCAAGAGATCAATCCAGCCATCAAAAGCTCTAACTGTAGGCGAGCATGAGTAAATCCCTCAGCAACAGGGACCTCCATCAAAGTTGAGTGATGCCAATACCGTCCTCGAGGATAGGTCTCCAGACCTAAAGCGGTGGCGGGCCATAGGCAAGGAAGCCTCTCAATGCCCAGAACTGGCCATGTCAATATCAAAAGTCCTTAGAGAATCAAGACTGACAAATATAAATGCTGAAATCAAAAAGGTACAAGAAAGATGTACTCACCAGTAGAAACAGGTAGAACCCTAACCAAGCCTCCGTCGAACCCTCCGAAAGTATGCGCATGCCCCGGAGAAAATAGGCAAAGGTGTAGGAACCCCAATCAAAGTCACTGAGGCGCTCTACATGCCAGGTAGAGCTAACCAGGGCGAAGGACGCAATAGATGAGTTATCAGCCACAAAATAACCCCTGATGATCACCAGGAATAATAGCCTCAGAATGCGATCTCTAACCCTCCGATTATTAGGTGGAGGCTCCAGCAAAGCCCTATTCTGGGCATCTATACTCAAGGAATCAGATCGGACCGACAGACCCTTGAGCGCTATTGCAGGAACTCCCAGCAGGGACCTAACGATAGTAGGTATGATGTCAGCCATGACATGCACTGATTCACCCTCAAACTCGATACCGATGATGAACCACCAGTCCATAGGGGTCATCATCATCTCACAATCTAGCAGATGAAGGGACTGAGTCTGGTGGAACCATCGCTCAGACAAAGCCCTCATATACCCCCAGGGGCAACGGTGGGGAAGAATGGAGAAGAAGGCCTGAAATCCCCAGCCATTAATGATATCCCTGTAATCCTCATGCAAAGTATGATACAGGGAGTGCACGTTGAACCAGTTCCCTCAAGGCTGCGTAAAGGCGGGAACCTGCATCAAAAATTAACCCATGTCAAACACCCGTGCCCCGATAATGGCAAAAGAAAGAAAGAGAATCCAGGAAGAAAAAAACTTCAAGTCACCTCGTTGGAGTGAAGAAACCTTGATGGATGGCGACTCAAGTCACCCAGCAGCTCCTGGGTAGGCACAACAATGCCTGGCACCTCCGCACGTGGAGCCTAAACTGGAGCTGGAGCACAAAAGTAGTCTGCTCATCATCAATGTGAATAGGACTGCTCGTTCTGTGCTGGACGAATCACCGACTTCGCCAATCTACGATGCGGTCGAGTCGGACGTGGCTGAGGAACATTAAAAGCCCTCTTACATCTGACGCCTGAAACGACTTTGCTGGCACTGCTGGGTCTATCACGGTCCATCACCTGGACAAAAGTCTCCAAATCACCTCAGAAAGGGTGTGGTAAGCCTAAAACCTGTGGCTTATTATTTTAAATCATTACTCTATACATCTCTAAGTCTTAAAACATGCATGGGTCAGTCAAAAAATACCCAGTAAAGTCAAAACTGCATATTTTTCAAAAGATAAATCCTAAAAACATGCATGGGTTAGTCAAAAATCCCCAGTAGAGTCAAAATTGCATGTTTATTAAATGCTCGGGTTTTAAAAAAATTTCGCCAGAGTCTCCTTTGTAAAATGGACTGTCTGCATGCAGATAGGCATGATCAGGTGGCCATTTAGTAGCACACCTTCCCAAAAACAAGAACAGTTTATATTTATGAAATAAAATCAAAAATAACCTTACATAGTAGCCAAATTACCATAGACATTTTTAGTTGAAAATTCAGGCTCACTAGGCCTCAAAAAGGAGAAGTAAACTGATCAAAAAGGGCAAAAATTGACTGTCTCATAATCTGAATTTTCTTACATCCAAACGCGCATTACAGTAAGATATACATACATATGTAGTCAGAAAATTTTTAACAGATCATATAGGCATACATTTTTCATACATTGCGTCTAAAAGCCCCCTACGTGGTTAACATGCTTTTAACAGTCAAAACTTGCGAAAAAAGGACGTAAAACATTACCTGCGTTGCGCTGAACACGTAGGAACTGACAAAATCAGAAAATAGCTGCCCAAGCTCCGTAGATCTAAAAAAGAAGATCGAAATTCGTTTGAAAGTCGAAATAGAACTTTAAAAAAATGAAATCCCGCAGCCCAATATAAAGCCCAGGTGGAAGCAGGCCCATCTGCAGCAGCCGCACCTCCACCTGCGGCTCCCAGGGTGGGTCCCATTTCCCCGGGCTCGGTTCGGTTCGGTTGAAACGGAGTTTCTATGTGATGCCGAGTCAAATCTAAAGAAAAATCGCTACGCGATTGAGCGGTTTGTCCTGAAATCCTGTGTTTAAGTAGCGTAATTCTGACAGAAAGGGGGACAGTTTGGAAACCCTTGGTATTCATTCCGAAGTCATATTCGGGGATCAATGATGCAAACTGCTGAAAAACTGCCAAAAAATTGCGCAAAACTGGCAAAAACTGCCACTTTCGAAGTATCGGGTACAGACCGAATCCAGTTCAGCCGTTGGTTCAGCCCCAACGAAGTATCGGGTACAGACCGAATTCAGTTCAGCCTCAGCGAAGTTTTAGGTATAGAACAAATCTAATTCAGCCGTTGGCTCAACCCCAGCGAAGTTTTGGGTACAGACCGAGTTCAATTCAGCTGTTGGTTCAGCCCTAGCGAAGTTTTGGGTACAGACCGAGTTCAATTCAGCCGTTGGTTCAGCCCCAACAAAGTTTCGGGTACAGACTGAGTTCAATTCAGCCGTTGGTTCAGCCCCAGCAAAGTTTCGGGTATAGACCAAGTCCAGTTCAGCAGTTGGCTTCAACCCAACAAATTTTTGGGTACAGACCGAATCTAGTTCAGCCGTTGGGTTCAACGCAACAAAGTTTGGGGTACAAACCGAATCCAGTTCAGTCGTTGGCTCAACCCCAACGAAGTATCGGGTACAGACCAAATCCAGTTCAGCCGTTGGCTCAACCTCAGCGAAGTATCGGGTACAGACCAAATCCAGTTCAGCCGTTGGTTCAACCCCACAAAGTATCGGGTACAGACCAAATCCAGTTCAGCCGTTGGCTCAACCCTAGCAAAGTATCGGGTACAGACCGAATCCAGTTCAGCCGTTGGCTCCACCCCAGCAAAGTTTTGGGTACAAACCGAATCCAATTCACCCATTGGCTCAACCCTAGCAAACGTTTTGGGTACAGACCGAGTTCAATTCAGCCGTTGGTTTAGCCCCAGTGAAGTTTCGGGTACAGACCGAGTTCAATTCAGCCATTGGTTCAGCCCCAGCGAAGTTTTGGGTACAGACCGAGTCCACTTCAGCCGTTGGCTTCAAACCAACGAAGTTTCGGGTACAGACCGAATCCAGTTCAGCCGTTGGCTTCAACCCAACAAAGTTTTGGGTACAAACCGAGTACAGTTCAGTCGTTGGCTTCAACCCAGCGAAGCGTCGGGTACAGACTAAGTATAGTTTAGCCGTCAGCTCAACCCCAGCGACGTCTTAGCCGTTGGAGCAACCTCTGCGAAGCATCGGAAGTGATTCGGTGATGGAAACCATATAATAGTCCATCCCCAATGATGGAATCTATTATACACATCCTCAAAAGGAGCACCAAAATAAATGGGTGATTCAACCGCCTATTGCAAAATAACGGCATAAACTCTCATTATGATGGACATTGGAAGCATCCATTAAGGAGACTCGATGATCGAGAAATGTCCCCAGCAGAGGAGCCTTTAGAAATGTGCAACAACACCAGCCGAAGGGAAATCAGCCCTGCAAAGAGTACCGCCAGACAGGGAAACCATTGGTCTCAAACCAAGGTAGCATCGATAGTATTATCCCCATCTAAATCAATGAAGCCATCGCAGAGAACGTCATCCCTAGCAGAGCAAGACAAGAACAATCTGTGATAGCTCATCTCTGACAAGCACATTCGTGGTTCCCTTACCAGTAGTCGTCTGACAATGTCAGCCCTAGGCTATCATGAGTGACGTCATCTCCAGCAGAAAATGACGAAAAATAGTTCGTGGTAGCCTATTAACATCATCCCCAACAGAAATTAACGCAATCCATCAGTGATAACCCCACCTCCTCAAAGGTATCTGATACTCCTTACATACCATATCTTGCATTGCATCCTCTTTGCCTTTGCATTTTAAGTGTCTAGCAATCTTTATCCTACTCATTCCATTCCATTGCATGAGCATGATAAAGAGGGGCATCTGTAGACACTCAAAATTTCCTTTCCTTGTTACTAACACTGTAGGAGGGCAAAATTATATTTTTAAATCAACCCCAATCTCAATATCAGACCATCATATTAACCCCGATCTTAATATCGGGCCATCAAATCAACCCCAATCTCCAATCGGGTCGTCAGATAAACCCCGATCTCAATATCGGGCCATCAAATCAACCCTGATCTCGATATCGGGCTATCAAATCAGCCCCAATCTCCAATTGGGCCGTCAAATCATCCCCGATTTCAATATCGGGTCATCAAATCAACCCTGATCTCCAATCAGGCCGTCAGATCAACCCCGATCTCAATATCGGGCTATCAAATCAACCCCGATCTCCAATCGGGCCAACAGACCAACCCCGATCTCGATATCGGGCCATCAAATCAACCTCGATCTCCAATCAGGCTATTAGATCAACCCTGATCTCAATATCGGGTCATCAAATCAACCCCAATCTCTAATCGGGTCGTCAAATTTATCCCGATCTTCAATCAGGTCGTCACATCAACCTCGATCTCAATATCGGGCCATCAAATCAAACCCGATCTCAATACCGGGCCATCAGGTCAGCCTCAGTCTCAATCCGGGAAGTATAGGTTAGCCTCGGTCTCAACCCGAGAAGTACAGGTTATCCTCAATCTCAACCAGAGTAGTACAGGTCATCCCCGGTCTCAACCCGGGAGGTACAGGTCAGCCCCGATCTCAACTCGGGAAGTGCAGGTCATCCTCGGTCTCAACCCGGGAAGTCAAATCAACTTCAAAAATAGTTCTTAAGCTCCACAACACCTCCAGGAGAAAACCTGGAATGATCAAATCAACTTCAGAAATAACATTGAGGACAAACAGACTCAAATGGGATCCAAGTCTTGGAAACAACCCCAAGAAGTCAACCAAGGCCATGCCGATACTAAGGGCAACCTCGGGATGGGCAAAATGGTCATTTTACCAACTTCAAGCCAATTTGGTCAAACTCAAGCCGAATTGATGCCATCAAGGTCAGAACGAACCATAACGATGATCCCGAGTGCAAACAGCGCAAGACAGCTCAACGGACAAACTGCGGGGAATCGAAGACCTGGTTATGAACCTGTCTTCTTGGACCCAAAAAATGTTTTATCCCATGTCATTGTGACACTCTCGGTGAGGGCTTTCCAGAAAGGTACAACATGCCTTAAACGGATGCTCCGATCAAAAGTTACAAAATTTTGACTTCGACCTCGCGTTGCTCGGAGTGCACATACTTCGAGATGACTCAACCAAACATGTGGGCCCCACCAAGGGAGCCACACCTCTACCTACGACAGCAATAGGTAGAGTTGAGGCTCCCTGGCCTATATATATGAGGTGACCCCCCCCTCTTTTTCAAGAATTTTGAAATGCAGTGAACCTCTGCCCGTTTGATTTTTTGACTTTTCCACCTCTTCCAAACCCAAAATTTTTCACTCTAACATGTAGATATACCCACATACTACCACATATCAGAAAATAACTGGTAGATTTGGACGTTTAGAGCCTACGATTTGGCAAAAAGCCCGTGTAGCAGTCAATTGTGAGTATTTTTACGATCAGAAAGTTATTCTTACTTCTTTGCACTTACATATCAAGTTTTATTTTCTAAAAATAACCAGAACTTAGTTCTGTGGCCGTTTTTGTCAAAAATTAGTACATTTTTGTACATAACTGCATTTTCTAGCATTTCGACAACTCGAATTGACGATCCGTCAGCTTTAACAACTTCAGTGTACTAGCATCTTCGTTTTAAGCAACTTTGCCGGACTGGGTTATCTTCCCAGTTTCGGGTTTGGCTTTTTTGTGTGTTTATTTAACTGTTTATATACTAATTTTTTAATTATGTCAAGCCCGGATGTCAAATCCGAGGTAGTTTCCTGCTTTTATATATATTTATACATATATAAGCAGCCTTCACCACCATTGGGTTCTCTTTCCAGTCTTAGTTGACTACATTTCTGTCTCTCTATATATATTTATATATTTCAGTACGACCTGGATTATTCTGTGGCCTTTTCACTGCTTTTTCACACTTCACCATTACTGGGATATCTTCCCAGTCCCCGGTTGACTACTTTTCTGTACATTTACATTTCTGTTCGGCCTGGATTATTCTGTTGCCTTTTTATTACTTTTATATATAACTATGCATATATGAGCAGCCTTCACCACCACTGGGTTCTCTTTCCAGTCTTGGTTGACTACGTTTTTGTACATTTATATTTCTGTTCAGCCTGGATTCTTCTATGACCTTTTTACTGCTTTTATATATAAATATGCATATATAAGCAGCCTTCACCACCACTGGGTTCTCTTCCCAGTCTTGGTTGACTACTTTTTCTATCAATATATATATATATATATATTTCAATTCTAGACCGGGCACCGGTGTGAAAATCCATCGCCCTTTACAACTTTTGTATATATAACTGTATATATATTGATTTACTTGCTCTTTATTAAATTGATGCTTTAAATATTCATTTGATATGAATCGACATTTTTCAGTCGCAAAAACAACCTCGCGTCCCTTAGATCGCTATCTAGTAGGAACGAGGACGCTTCGGCTAGGTGCGAACCAGGTTTTACTGAATGAATCCTTGGTTCTGGCAATATTGGGATATATATTTGTTTCTGTACAAACTTGAACTGTGAAGGTTTATTGGCTACTCATATGTGAGCCTAGGAATCATGGGATTCATGATCCAATCGATCAGAATCTGATTCCCATGATGGACAAACTCCACTTTACGAATGTACCCTGCCAGTTTTTCTGTAAAATGTACATACAAAGACCTTAAAACAGTTATCCGGATTTAAGGTCTCAACATAGTGAAAATATGGTTTGTCGTGTTAGAGTCCCTCCGATGGCTATCATGCCCATGAGGAGATCGACACTTGTATATTTGTTGTGGTCCAGGATGCTTTGCAGCCCGACAATCACCATTCAAATGCAAGCCTTAAGGCTAAAAAGATAAAATTGAAAGTATCGATATGCTTCAATTCCTATGTTAGCGTAAGGGTTTGAAGACCAGCTTTCAAAACATCATTTCAAATTCAATCAAAAAAAAAGCTTTTGCAAATCAAATTAAATACTTTTACAAATCAAATCAAAGACTTTTGCAAATCAAATCAAACCCTTTGTATA
This sequence comes from Panax stipuleanatus, assembly GCA_020205555.1. NCBI lineage: Eukaryota > Viridiplantae > Streptophyta > Magnoliopsida > Apiales > Araliaceae > Panax > Panax stipuleanatus. The sequence goes on from CM035120.1 coordinate 112,580,790, forward strand.
TAGGCTCAACGAAGCACTTCCGTGCTTTTAATCAAATCAAACATAGGCCAAATTTTCAAACAGCATTCACACAAGCATTTCAGTTTTAAGAGAAATATTAAAAAGATGCGGTACCGTATTTACACGAGAGTTATAGGGTGCCTTACACCTTCCCCACACTTAACGAAGCCCCAGAACTCAAGACTTTGATTTCAAAGATCAAGTTTCGATAGTGTCTAGCAATTGGGCCTCTTTCAAACAAAACTCGATTGAGTTGGTACAACCATTTCAAATCTACCAACTGGCGACTCTGTAAAACGTTCAAATTGTCGACATGATACATGTTGGCCTTTTCTTAAAAAACCCTTCAAAACCTTTTTTCGTAATAAAAAGAGTAAGGGTAGAGATAACTTAGGAAGAGATGAAAGATATGGGTTGTGACCCGATCCGCGAATTTTTTTCCGACGTCGACAATTATGCGAAAAGGCTGGGGCATTTTGCGATTCAATGAAAAGGAAGGAGCCTAAGGCAAGACCAAGCTTCTCATCAAAAGAAATGAGAGGACTTTTGAAAGAAATTACAATGATATGAGCTTGCGACGACAAAAAAGGAAAAAATTCCTCGAAGATCCTTACCTTAGAAAAAAACAACGCCTCATTTGTAAAATAGTATCAAAAGACCAGACAGGGGTCAATCCTAACTCACAATTTATAATTGCGAATCCATGACATATAATGCATGCATCATGACATATATCCTACAAATAAAAGTAAAAAGTACAGGGAAATTGGGCACAAGAGCCCAACGACTAACAAAAGGTATGGCAAATGAAATCTACATTATTAAATATGTTAACCTGCCTGCGCCAATTCCTTCGAAGTAGAGGCCTCTGTACCGAAGTTTAAATCTGAGTAGTGAAAGGATGGGTTGCATCCTCCAGGGACGTCAGCGGTACCCGGGTCATCAGTCAAGCTAGTATCTAATCTAGTGGAGTCGCAAGTAAAAAAAACTCAGCTTTTATAATCAATGATGAAATCCGTTGGCAACAACCCAACGCAGACGTCGGCTCAACCCGAGGCATCGGCTCGACCCCCGATGATGTAATCCGTTGGCAACAACCCATGAAGGCATCAGCTCGACCCCCGATGATGTAATCAGTTGGCAACAACCCAGTGAAGACATTGACATAACCCCTGATGATGTAATTCATTGGCAACAACCCAACGCAAACATCGGCACAACTCCGATGGTGTAATCCATTGGCAACAACCCAATGAAGGCATCGACTTAACCTTGATGATGTAATCCGTTGGCTAAAACCCACTAAAGGCATCAGTATAATCCCGATGATGTAATTCGTTGGCTACAACCCAGTGAAGGCAATCGGATCAACCCCTGATGATGTAATCCATTGGCAACAACCTAGTGAAGGCATCAGCTCGACCCCCGATGATGTAATCCATTGACAACAACCAAGTGAAGGCATCGGCTCAACCCCCGATGATATAATCCGTTGGCAATGACCCAACGTAGGTCGGCTCAGCCCCGATGGTGTAATCCGTTAGCTACAACCCAATGTGGGCGTCGGCTTAACCCCCGACGACGTAATCCTTATCTTCCTCAGCAGGGGGGAGTAACTCTTTTATAATCTCACATATCATTACATACTTTATACATGATATTGCATCATCAGATATACCTTGTCATGCATTCTCCATGTCTAGTAATCTTTGTCGTGTTCATTCCATTACATTGCATAAACATGACAAAGAGGGGCATCTGTAGACACTCAAAATTTCGCTTTCTTTATACTAACCTTGCAAAAGGGAAATATTTCAGAGATAACCCCGAGGTAAGGTAAAAGCATCTGGTCACCCCAGAGACAACCCTGTGGATGATTCAAAGGGCCAATGACGTCCGAATATGACGCAAACCAAACGAGGATCGCAAAGTTGAGAAAGTGTCCGTAAGAAGTCACCTCAACAAACATCGAACTGCATGTTATCAAGACGAGCCGATCGACGACCCTCGAGAGCCGGACGAAACTTTTTATCTAACTGCATCATCTTCCCGGACTCCGATTTCGTCAAACTCGGCCTAATTTTAAAGCCTTTCACAAGGACTTTTTGGGATTTTTGGGTACGGAGCTCAATTTTCACCAAATCGAGACCTAAGGCACACATTTTAAGGCAACTGAACACGCGGGGCCCAGCCTCAAGTGTTCCTGCTCTAGCCACAGGTGTACTTGTGACTGCCATAGACAGTCTATATCTGCAACCAGCAGCTCATAAACACGAAAAAGAGGAAGAAGTTAGAGAGAGAAAGTTATTTTCTAGAGAGAGAGGCTCGTGTCTAACATTTTCTTCTATATTTGAGTTGTTTGATCTTAGATATCACATACTTTGAGTCTCAAGAGTGTTCTAAGTTGATCCCGATCCTCAAAAAGCTTGTTCAGGCATCCCCCAAGGTGAAAAATGCCCTTTTCGGATCACTTTTCTTTGTAAATATTGTTTGAAACACTAGTTTTATGTGATATATTGTGGAAACGTAGTCTAACTTGTTGTTTTACATAGATATTATATAGTTGGTGACGGATATTGAGTTCCCACCGATTATTATGCGATTTTATTATTGTAGATCTAGTCTGTAGGCTAGATCTACCTAGATCTAAGCCGGATCTAGCCTTTTGAGTGGTTATCAAGCATGAAACTTTAACTCGTATGCTATATCAGTTTAGATCGATGATAGATCTACGTGTTTTACTACTTTATATCATTCCTGGTCACTCTGTTGAGCCCTAGATCTATATCTAGAGGTGAGAAGGGTCCTAAGCTCTCGTGATGGGGTTTTCAACCGATGAAACCACTAGATCTTGAGTTTAGGACATGTTGTATATATGTTTATTTTAATAAAAGTGAGCCTAGGAATCCCGGGGTCGAGATCTAATGATTAAATCAAGACTAGATTCCCACGATGGACATTTTATTCACTATGTAATGTTTAAATAACGTTCAGTCTTTGTATGTGTAATTTTAGGATCTTAAAACGAGTTCAAGGGGTTAGTCTCGAGAAGTCGTATTTAAGATCCTGTGATAGTGAACTTGTGATTATGGGTGCTCGGTTCATTGGGATGGCTTTCATGCTCGATGATGATTCAACTCCTTCTTAATGCTTTTTGCATGCACATCACCAAAACGATTTCCAATAAAACCACAAAGAGCTTTCATAAAGAAAAAAAGCAATTAGGGGTAGATCATCGTATGAACATAAAGATAATGAAAAGAAAGTATCGAAGTCCTCAATTCCTAGTCAGGCAAAGGATTTGAAAACCTTGTTTTCCAAAACATAATTTCAATTCATATATCTTGTCTAAAATGAACTTTTTGCTAAATCAAATCCTTCGTACCTAGGCGCAAAAGATGTACAACACTACTTTCCCCTAACTCAGAAAAAGACTTAGAATAAGATAAATAAACTTAAAATAAAACACACACACACACTCAAAATATATACACAAACACACACGCTTTATGCCTAGGAAATAAATAAGATGCGGTAACCGTGTTTTCACAGAAGTCGGGGGGTGCCTAACACCTTCCCCTCGCTTAAGCAAGCCCTCGAACTCTATGAATCTCGGGTATCTAGACCAATCTTACGGAGTCACATATTGGACCATATTGCGAAAACCTTCAAAATCGGATGAGTTGGTACATTCATTTACATTATACCAACTGGCGGCTCTGTCTCATTCAGTCAAATTATAAAATAATAAATTTAATTTTTTTAATGTCGTCGACATTTATGTCGGTACCGCTTTCCTAAAACCTCACCCTTTAATAAAACCCATAGACATAGCAAATCACAAAAGAGTAAAACAAACAACACAAACTTAGGAAAGACGGAAACCTAATTTTTTTCCCGGCGTTGACAGGTGGCGACTCTGCTGGGGACTATAGAGGTCTTAAGCCACGTTCAATCTTTTTGATTTCTATTCTGCATGTGCATCTTGTGTGAATGATCTTTGTGTGTGATTGATGTTTCAATCTTTGAGCATTCTTGTATTAGTGCTTCGCATAATGCCATCATTTTGCATGCGGTGAGGACGTGAATGTATGTGAATGTATGTTGTGTGGTCCCTCCAATAGGAGGCAATCCCGTCGGTTGTTTATTACTGGACTCCTATAGATGTTTCTATTGTGAGGCTCAAGAAAGACACCACTCAGATCCGCTCCAATTGAAAGATGGATGTCTTCATCAAGTAAATTACGAAGATCTGGGAACCAATTTAAAAAAGCCCGTGAGAGTAACCTTAAGATAGGTCAACATCTGATAAACCAAACGCGCAGGGAAGTCTCTTTATGCCCTATTTACTCTTCCGCGTATGTAAATGTCATCCATCTTGAACTATCATTTACACATTCTCTTATCCTGTCATCAAGTTGACTAACCCCTTATTTTGCAGGAAAAGATTAAAAAACCATTAAACTGATGTATAGCATATCATGCATCCCTATCTACCAATATCTAGACTAAACTTGATATCGATTTTGTGCAGATTGGTTCTAGAACCCGGTTCCGAGCCTAAAAGGCACGATCACCACCCGAAAAAATGGCTTAGGGCAGTTCGTTAGAACCCATTTTGGTATCTCGAGAAGAATTCGAGGAGTTTAAGAAATAGATTGCTGAGATGACCACCCTGTTAAGAGAGCAATGTAAAGTATCTCAAGAACCCAAACTGAAGAATCAAACTAAATCCTCTGCTCAGGGAGAAGTTCAAACACTTGGAAAGGATAGGGGTACTCGGGCATTTACCCTAGTGTCCCCACTTGACGTCGAAATAGCCAAGGAGGACTCGGTCCAAAAGATGGCAAGGGAAATAGTAGACCTTCGAGAGGACAGGGAAGCATGAGACACCAGGAAGAAGATGCGACAGATGGAGGATGCTATCCGATCTATGAAGGGGACAAGATCCCATGGAAGTGTTACTTATTCTGATTTATGTATCTGCTCCAAAGCCAGATACCTTGATAAATTTCAAGTTCGGAAATTTGAGAAATATAACGGTTTAGGCGACCTTTACACCCATCTGAAGGTATATATAGGTGAGTTAGGATCCTATGCCGAGGATGAAAACCTCCGAATGCAGTTGTTCCTAAAAAGCCTTACTGGTGAAGCCCGAACTTGGTATGCCCAGATTGATAACTCTAAGGTCTATGGTTGGGAAGATTTAGCCCATGCTTCCCTTAACCAGTACATCTTCCAATCCCAAATGGCCCCTGATCGCTACCAAGTGACCACGGTTAAGAAGCTGAGCAATAAATCATTCAGGGATTACGCGCAGAGGTAGAGGCATATGGCAGCCCAGGTTAACCCGCCAATGGATGAAGCTGAGATGGTGATGACTTTCATCGACATCCAAGAAGCGCCTTATTACGAGAGAGTCCTAGCGGGAATAGGCAAACCCTTCTCTGAAATGATTAAACATGGGGAAATGGCAGAGATGGGTTTGAAGTCTGGTAAGATCAAAGACCTCACGACCTTAGAAGTAGTCACTGAACATATACAGTCTGGCAACTATGTAAGTGCTCCCAAGACGATACACAAGGAGAGCGACGAAGATGTATCCTTCGTTTCACAGGGGCAATCTATGAGACCCGACAATAGTCCCCCTACCTGGATAAAGGGAAGCAATCTTCCACAGCAACAACAGGACGCATTCAACCACAGTCAGGACAGACAGAGGAAATTTGAAAGAATAGAAAATCAAGTGTTCACTCCACTAGGCAATTCCCTTGAAAATATCTTGGCATTATTAATGGACCACAAGAAAATTACTGAATTGGCTCCACCTCTAGATCCAAAGAGCAAAAGATATGATCCAAGCAAGAAGTGTGCTTACTACTCATGGTCTCCGAGACATGATACACAAGACTGTTGGTCCTTTAAGCATAAAATCCAAAATCTAATTGAAAGTGGAGATATTATGATCAAGCGACCTGACTAACCAAATGCCAATACCAACCCTCTGCTGCAACACAATACGGAGGGAATGAACATGATCGGGTTAGGAAGCACCGAAATGGATCCAATTCATAAGTACATACGAAGGATGGAGGAATAACCCCAAAGGAGCGGAGCAAATTACTTAGGGTGGGAAAGTCTGGAGCAGTGTATGACAGTAAGAGAAAAATTGGAGACGATCCAACATCAAGTAACTCTTCTAGCCTAACTGATAGTGCGCCAATATCAGGTTACAAGAGAGCTTTTCACTCAATCATCAAGAAACCAAGAGAAGGAAGATGTTAGCCAGAATGCAAGCCTATATCTCTCTAAGATAATCCACCTGACTGAAGAAAATCAAAGCAAGCTGAAAGGGCAGGAAAATTGGAATAATAAAATTACTAGAAGATCTCGCCAGCGGAAAAATCACCCAGAGGAATGCAAATTCTTAAAGAGGAAATATCAAATAACATTCCAGACAATTGCAAACCCCCCAAATCCTATAGCATCGAGAGTTGGGGAGAATAGGCGAAGAAGGGTATTCACGCCACTGGGGACTCGTTAGAAAATGTGTTAGCACTGTTAGTTGCGCAGAAAAAGATCACTGAGCTCGCCCCACCTACTAATCCTGAAGGAGGACAATACAATCCCAGTAAGAGATGTGCTTATCATTTCGGAGCAACGGGGCATGACACAGAATTGTTGGACCCTTAAGCACAAAATCTAGAATCTAATTGAAAATGGAGAGCTGGAGATAAATATCCCCATGAGTAGAAAAGACGAAAGGAAAATGAAGAGCTTGAGATTTCAATCGAGACAGACAGTTCAAAGGAAGTGACAGCTATGAACACCAATCATAGCAGAACACAAGGTGGACTGGTTATAATGCGGGGAGTGGTAAAAGAAAGAAGAGAGTCCCTCTGCCACCGTCAAACATCCTGTTGCCCGAAGTTAGCAACCACACTTCTGATTCTACCCTGCTGGATGATGAGGAGGAAATATTGATCCTTTCCAGTGAAGAAAAAGCCAAAAGGGAAAGTTTTTGGCGAGAAATACAACAACAGTTCGAGAGAACTTTTAAAGTCAAAACCTCCCAAGCCCAGGGAAAAGATGAAGGAACATATCAAGAAAAAGGAGGCAATGATGTCGGGAGAGTTAACCTATCAAGGAATCAAGAGCTCATCCCTTTTTATGACGGGTCTAGTTTGAGTGTCCCCGAGGGAAGTGCCAAATATGGAGGTGATCAAGTTATGGCGGTGATTGAAGATGTTCCAGACAAGGAAGTAACCTCTATGGCCAGCATCGAAGGCAACCTGACAACTTGCAACTAAACTATCAAGCCTAAGCTAACCCAGAAGGCGTAGATTCAGAGAATATGATTGTGAGTTCCTGAGAGATGTTGTAACGTTATCATGTCTTATTTTATTTGCCATGCATTACTATGTTATTCTTTGTTTATGTAAAAGAAAAAGAAAAAAAGAAAAAGAAAAAGAAAAAGAATCAATCTTATGATATCCTTTGCGTGAACTACGTAAGACCTGATCTCCTTTCAAAGGAGTACGTAGGCAGCCAGTAATGGCGCGGTCTAACTATTACAAAAGTCACAAAGCCCTTTTCAACAATTCAGCGATCCCAAGATGCGACTCTTCAACAACTCATCAACCCGAAAGTGCGAGAAGACTTAATCTCCTTTTGACCTACAAAAGTGCGTGAGTGGCCATCATGATAAAGTCTATCTCATATTTGGCAACCTGTTCTCTGAGATAAAAGTTACAAATCAAGCTTTACAGATCGAACCAAGCCTGGTTGAAATTGATACATCAGAAACCAAGCCGAGGTCTTAGATCCAAGTTAGTGGAATACGAAGGCCTCTCGTCATCAAACATCAAAGCCAAAGCGATAACATAAAATGAGAAACACAGCGACATGTCAAGCATGATCATCAGCAAGGACATATATAACCCAAGGAGATCATAATAAATATTGACTCAACAATGAGAGCTAATACCCTCAATCACAAACCTTCATCAAATCAAAAGAAAGGGGTTATCAAACCCAAGTGTGCCTACATGCCATGAGCGAGGATTGGGGCACCTCGAGCATCAAAAACTCAGACTACCTGTTCACGATGTGGTTCAGGAGGTAAAAGACTCTTGAGATCTCGACATATTATCATCCCATCTGTCAAATATATAATAAAGTGACAGTCCCAGATGACAAGCAAGACTGGGGCAATTTCAAAATCAACAATAACTCGATATTGGTACCCTTACAATAAACAAGACTAGGGCAATGTCGGAGACAACGACAACTAGACACTGGGGCATTTATCGACCATCCCAAAAGGGAAAATGCAAGTCGGCACCTATAACGCGATCTTTTTAACATACGATGTCATCATCAGAGCTTATCTCATATCATTTCACTGGCAATCCAGTATGATCATTTGGTATCTTCCAATCATAACTTTCTTAGAATGCAGCGATCCACGTGTGAGGTACGACTCTTTCAACTCTTTATCTATTTTCTGTCTCCATACTATAGCGATGATAGCTAGTTTAAGTATAGATAAATCTTTCGTTAGAATCTTAGAAAAAGGTTTTAAAAGGGAAGATTTTGTTTAACTTGTTATGAATAGATTAATTTCGATAAGCATCCATGGAGCAAGAATCACGAGAATGATTAGAGAATTAAGACTATTCAACCTTTTGATTAGGCACGACATCCTAGTTCAAAGTGCTTTTCGGAGCAGAATCGACCTCATATGCATGCCTGCACTTTGCGGTTGCCCTAACTCTTAGTTGTGGGGTATGAAACTATGGCGACATCGATGATAATTAATGTGAAGATAAAAGATAAGTGATGGAGAACCTAATGTCTTGAATCGTGGTCTGGGTTACTGTGAAAACCCGAATTTTTTGAAGAATTTATAAATGAGAATTTAATAAATAAATTCTTATTATGAGATGTTTTGAGTATGAGTATGTGTATATGTGTTATATATTATGAAATATATAATTTGGTGTGAAGAGAATTGTATATATTAATTTTAATATTTATTAAAGTAAATAAATATTTTAATTAATTTATTTATTGAGTTAAATAAATAAATTATGTGATGGTTATGGAGTAATTTAATTAAGTGTAATATATTAATTAAATGAATATTTAATCTGCTTAATCAAGCTCATTTTTGAAAATCAAATTTTTTTTCTTTGATTCTTTGTTCAAGAAATCACCTAAGCTCTTTCTGTAAAACACCGTGTTCGCCCCGGTCTTTTTGCCCTTTGTAAGTCTCAGTGTGGAGCAGTGTCGGGTGTTTGACCTAGGACATAGGTATGCATCTGCTTAAGGAAAGAAGGGTATGTATGGAAGAACATAGAATTATTAAAAAAATTTAATTTTTATAATGAGTAGATTATTCAGGTCTAGTTCTTCAGTTAGTAATAGATCAGCCCTGCCTCCGGTTCCAGACATAGTCAACCAGGAAGAACATAGTTACGAAAACATTAATCAAACTCTTAGTAATTGGAACATACCTAGTGTGTCTCCTAAAGAGATTTATCAGTCAACCTTTATTGATAATTTTAAAACTGATTATAATGCTAAAACGGTTGAACGTGTCTATGCGATCAACAAAGAATATGAAAATTGTAATCTTCTTTCTTCTGATGTTATTAACAAACATAGAAAGAAAGGTTATAATTTTATTCATATTAGTTTAGTTTAGGTTGCAGTCAAGCCTTTATCTATTAAAGGAATAAACTCAAGCATCTTTTTATGTTTTAGAGATGCACGATACCTTAACTATGCTCCTAGCATCATGGGTATCATGGAATCGAGTTTGCATGATGGACCTATCCATTTCAATTGCTTTTTCGATCTCCCTTTGAGTTTAAGTGATGTTAACTTATTAAAAGCATTAACTCTGAATATTAAGACTGCAGGTGAGATAACACATATGATTGAGGGTTCACAACCTATAGCCTTAATTTACAAAATTTATTATAAAGTTATGAAAACCAATTTAAACATTCATGCTCTTAATAAAAGCCCAAAAGATCACACTATTTTAATTCAAAGTAGTACTAGTAATGCTAATATCCAAACTCCAAGGACTATTCTTTGGAAGGATATTACGCTGCCTAGTCAGTGGATTTTACCTCAAGAAATTCCACAAAAACCAGTTATTAATAATTTGTTGAATTTAGAAAATATTAAACAATTTTCTGATGGTACTGTCAGAGTTAGTTTTGAACGTACCAGAAGACCTTTGATAATAGAAGAATTTACTAATTCCTCAATTCCTTCGGTTATTTCCAGAAGAGATACTAAAGTCTTAAGTGATTTTTCTATTCCTGATATTAAAATGAAAGGAGTTTTAAACCAGGGTCAAACTAGTCATCCTTGTTATACTCCTACTAATCTAGTAGAAGAAGAACAAGATATTTATCCTACTACTTTTGTAGGACCGACCCCTTCGAATTTTGAAGCCCCTATTAATCATCAGTTAAGAGTCATTACTAAAGTATTTAAATTAGATTGGGACAATCTGGTTGCAGATTTTAATTCTATATCTAATAAAGATAAAAGGCATGCTTTTCGTAATAAATACGATAAGCATGACAGAGATAAAATAGTTAATAAATGAAATTTTTTTATTTATTAAGATTAATCAAGAGAACCTTACATTTTATGATTGGTATGAAAAATATCATTCACAATGTAAAGTTCTTACTAAAAGTCAGTGGACAAAAGAGGATAAATCTAAAATTTTAGCAAGTCATCCTCCTTTAGAAACTGTTCTTTTGCATGTTAAAAATGCTTCAGTTGTTGCCAGTCCATTTAAAGTTGCTGATGGAAAAACTGATGAAAAGAAAATTATTGAACAAAATACTTTTACTAATCAGTATTTGGCTACAATTGGTAAACAGTTAGATAAAATTGAAGAAAAGTTTGATCATTCTATGGTTAAAAATCCTGATAAAAAATTAGGTCAGCCTTTATTAACTCTCCCAGAAGAAAGAGAAGGAATGGGATTGCCTAATAAGGATTCTGATTTAGTTAAAACTATTGATAAGCTACTTAAAAAGATTAGTTCAAGTTCTGGTGAAGCCAGTGGAACTGTTGCTATCATCGATTAAGTTGAAGATTCTGATGATGAAAGCATTAGTCAATCATATATTAAATCTGAAATTGCTTCTATCCCAGATCTTAACGAACAGCTAAACAAGTTAACCTTTCATCACGCTAGTATTACAAAAAATTGGTATTCTAGACCCGACTCCTCTTGACCTTCAGTACGAGGAAAAGAATCTAGATAATCAATTTTCTGTCTCTTCTAATAAAATTTATTGTAGGCAAGATTGGTCCCACTACTAGATCCAAATCTAAGAAGGCAAAAAGCCTACCCACTAACATGGAAGAAAGTACCCAACAAGGGACATGCTTTGTGTCTTGAGAAGAATTCGAGAGACTCAAAAATTAGATAGCAGAATTAATTGTTTTCTTGAAAGAACAGAGCAAAAGTACTCAGGGTCAACAAATTCCCAATCAAAAAGAGTCCTCCGAATAAGGTGGCGGTAAGAGTACAAACAAGAAAAAGGAAGATCAGATACATGAACCTCGAAACAATGAAAAAACCAACAAAATCCCTAAAATAATCAAAGAAGTCAAGAGACTGGAGATATCCGAAAGAAAGTCCAACAAATGGAAGAAACTATCTGGTTAATCAAAGGGACTGGATCCTACGGAAGTGTTAACTACTCAGACCTTTGCATCTTTCCCGGGGCTTGGTATCCAGACAAGTTCTAGATCCTGGATTTTGAAAAATATGATGGATTGGGAAATCTCTACACTCACTTGAAAGTATTCATTGGAGAACTCGGATCCTGTGCAAAGGATGAGAAGCTGAGAATGTAATTATTTCAGAAAAGTCTGACTGGAGAGGCCAGAACTTGGTATGCTCGACTGGACAATTCCAAAATCCATAGCTTGGAAGATTTGCTCATGCCTTCCTAAATCAATACAGCTTCTAGTCACAAATGGCTCTAGACAGATACTAGATTACCAAGGTTAAAAAGCAGAATAGTGAGTCATTCAGAGAATATGCCCAAAGATGGAGACGTCTGGTTGTTCAAGTCATTCCATCAATGACATAAACTGAGATGGTAATGACATTCATCGACATATAAGAAGCTCCATTCTAAGAAAGAGTCCTAGCAGACATAAGAAAATCATTCTCAGAGATGATCAAACATGGAGAAATAGCTGAGATGGGACTGAAGTCAGGAAAGATCAAAGACCTTACTGCTTTAGAAGTTTTGGCTGATCACATTCAGGCAGAAAATTATGGGAATAATCCTCGGAGAGTTCATAAAAAGAAATAAGAGGATGTATCCTTGGTACTCCAAGGTCAAACTCAAAGAGGCAACCAAAATATGCCCATTCAAAGGAAAAATTATTCTCCTTTTCAAACATCTGTACAAGCTTCAAATCCTACGTTCCAAAGAACTGGAGAGGCTAAATGTTGAAGGACATTTACACCCTTAGGGGATTCACTTGAGAATATACTCAAGCTTCTAACAACACAGAATAAAATTGCTCAACTCCTTCCCCCAGCCAATCCAAGTGGGAATAATTTTAACCCAAGCAAAAAATGTGCATATCATTCTGGAGCTCCAGGCCATGATACCCAAGAATGTTGGTCTCTAAAGCAAAAAATCCAAGACCTGATAGACAGTGGTGAGATTGTGGTGACAAAACCAGAGCAGCCACATATTCAAGATAACCCTCTGCCTCAACACAATGAGGAGGGAGTCAATATGATCAGTATAGGGAATGGAGAAAGTTCCAAGTATCTCAAATATGTAGGGGATTCTCCACAAACAAGCAAGGATAGCTCTGACAAATAGGACTATTCAGAATGCAGCTTTCTGATAGAATTAGAAATGAATTCTATCAAGGAACAGATTGGTTAACTGGCAGAACTGATGGTACACCAGCACCAAGTGATGCGACAGTTGATAACTCAAGTCAACCAAAGGAGAACAAATCCTCCCACACCCAAAATTCTTCCAATTGCAAGTAAGGATCACTATCGGTTCCATAAACACGAAACTTGGGCGGACAAAGTTGCTAGGGAAGAAAAAGTCCGAGCTCATAAAGAGTTTGCTTTCAAGAGAAAGTTCACAGCTTTGGATCAACCTATGGAAGAAATTCTCCAGATGTTTATAAATGAGGGAAAAGTCACACAACTATTACCCCCAGTGGACCCTCGATCAAGGAAGTTTAATCCTTCCAAAATATGTCAATATCATTCCAACACTCCTGGTCATGATACAGAAGAATGCCAGGGACATCATCACCTAATTCTATACTTGATTGAAAGCGGTGAACTACTAAAAGCAAGTCCAGACAATGGCTTTACCGGTGAAGAAGTTATATTTCCTCCTCTGGCATGGAGTCTGAAGGAGGTTGTATCAATCATTTTCTATGAGAAGGACACAACTGTCATAACCCTGACAATTTGTGACACCTCCAAATTCGGGTACTTTAATTTTCACGAGATTTGGTGTTCACTGTACAAATATCATCTATCTATCTACCTATAATAAATGCAAACTATGCAATAGATATAAATAAATCCATCATCTCCCCTTATGGGGTTACCACATCTGAATAATAATACATAATCAATCCCAAGTTATACTAACCTTAAATCTCAAATGCGGAAACGTAAACAAATAAATAGTCTTACACAACTTTAACGTAAGTCTTAAACAATGACATATCAAATAAACAACAAGTCTTCATCACTTGTTGACCTTGCCCTTGCCTTTGCTAGAAGAAGGCTCGTTGGACCTTTCATTCTTAACTGCAATATTATTTTTACGCAAGAGTGAGCACGATTGCCCATAAGTATAACAATATAACAACAATATAATAACATGCGAGTGAATCAAAGACTTTTGAATAAGGAAAACTCAGCTTTTAAATCAAGAATAAATAACAAGAATCAAAAGAACATCTAAGGGTCCTAAGACCTCGAACTATGTCCTAGGTTGTAAAGTGTTTATACTTTAAACCTTTAACAGTCAAAGACTATGGACTCTACTTCTCGTACTTAGGGGGATCAGCCCTTAGTACCCATACTGTGCACAATATCTTAATGCTAAAGCATCGTCAATCCCCTATTATAGGGTTGTTCATCTCAGTTTGACATCAGAGTCCGCACCAAAGAAAGTTTGGTTTAGATAAGCTCGCTAATAGTTCTAGAATTTAGAACGTTCATCAACTATGGACTAGTCGAATCAATAAGGGTTCGCTAGTCTTACAAGGTTCAACAATAAACGATATTCAAATTGAATAATAACTTCTCAAGAGCATACAATCGAATAAGTATTGTATAACTGGAATCATACTTTTAAAGGTAATATAATATCTCATGTGAAATCTCAACTTGACTAACAAGTATAAGAACTTGTATCATGATAATATTTCAAGAATAGAAAACTTGCTCAATAAAAGTAAACTTTAAGTTTAGTAACTTGCTTGACATAAGAATAAGGAATAGAGCGCTTATTCAACTTAAAGAGTTTAGATAAGAAAACTTTCTTAACGATAATGAGTTAGGAATAGAATACTTACCTCTTGCGCAAGCTACAATTGTAGTTATAATTCAATTTCTTAACGTCCTACACATTACATTATGCATACGATGCCGATTAGTTCCATAACTTCTATGTTCAACTGTTGAACTTTTCATTTAAGTTCAACTTACAACTTGGTTCCTGATAACTTATTAACTAATCACATAACATAAGTATGAATTCACAATATGTTTATCACATAGGTATAATCCTTTAAACAATCATAATCAAGTTTTACAATCACAATATTCAAGTTCGCATTTAGTTTGTTAAATTGAACATTCACATTATCTTATACATGTCAACAACTTAATTTATTAACATGAACTTCAAATCATATAATATGTGTTAATAACATGTTATAGCATAGCATTACATGTTCATCAAGTCCTCAAGTATGTTATAGCATAGTATTACACTTGGCACGACGTTTTGACGTTCATTCGTCGCACGCTCGATTCTTCCCTCTTGCGTACGCTTAACATGCTTATATAACTTGTCTAAAACATCACTAATTAGTGTTAAACATCATTATATTTCATAATATTCATGTTTTATAACTTAAAAAAACATCTTTTATTGTCGAGAGCACTACACTTGCTTACGTGCATGTCCGATGCCCTCCGATTGCCTCTGAATACACATCAGTCACAAATATGGCCATTTGGACCCATGTAAACGACTTCAAATTGAAAAACTTAAAAAATGAAAGTTGTAGGTCTACTTGTTATCTTTCCGAATCATCCTGAATCCCCTTAATCAGAGTTCGTATGAAGAAGTTATGGTTATTTTACTACAGAAGGTCAAAACAGTCTCGGTTTACACTTTGTACACTCCAGACAGTACCCACACCCACTGGGGCGGGGATTTAAGACTACATAGCCCAGCCGGGGTAGGGCCCCATGCTGGAGGAACTCTATTTCACGATTTTGACAGTTCGCTGGCCCAATTAATTCCAATTAAATACAAATTAAACTAGTACCGTGATTTCTATGAAGTATAAACTACATAGAAACATCATACCATGTTACTAACATATTTTTAACATCTTAAATCATGCAATTACTCGAATAAAATCATGAAATTTCACTGTTCTTGGTGTTCTTGACGGTTTTGAAGAAAAATCACGAAATTTGACGTCACGGATTCGTTATAACTCCGAAACCGTCCGTTCAAAGTTTGTTTTCTTTGGTTTAACATGTATTATCATAATTTACTGCCAAATTTAAGTTAAAAAAATAATTCATGACATACAATTGTTCGTAAGGGCCATATATACAACTTTTATACTCTATAACTTTTGAAAAATCCAATTAAAACATAATTACATGAAATAGATGGTTTGAAAATATACATAGATGGTAGAAAACATGTTATTATTGTATCTCAACATTTATATACACACAAATCATTAATTCATGCATTGATCACAAAATAATTTTTTTACAGAGAACTCAAAATAGTCGTTATTGGAAAACTCTGATTATAGCATGTCTATATGAAATTGGTTACTCTAACACAAGAATACAAGATATAAACTATATAATATACACATACTAACATGTATATCATCATATACCCACCAATTATAAATTTCATCAATCATAGAGGACTTAAATAGTTTTCATAAAAATATAAGAGCGTAATTTAAGTTTGGGTTGAAGAGATTACCCTGCTAGATTGTGATGTTGATGAACTCTCTTTTGATTTCTACAACCCTTGATCTCTTCAACTCTCTCTCAAAGTTCTCTCAAACTTTCTCTCTACTTCTTCTAAGTTTCTCTCTTCTCTTTCTTCTGATATGAATATGAAATAGAACTGGTATATATATATGATATATGTATATAATGTTTACGTTAAAAGAATTCGTGAAATCATGGGTCGTCAGTTAACTCCCACTATGGGTTAACTGACCAACCTCCTATAAGGCCATGTTTGTCTAGCTTAAAGAGTCCCTTTCTCATTTATTTTAATTAATCTCTTATAATATAGTTTAATAATGTCACACCCATTTAAGTAATTATAATCAAATATCTTATTTAATTCAATTAATTAAAATAGAATAATTCCTACATTAAATCACATAGTCACATAATTAAAATTTCTCATTTATTAATTATATCAATTCATTAAATCTCTAATTAATTATTAAATTAATTAGACTACATTATTCTTATTTAAATAATTCATTTAATCAAATTAGCTCAATTAAATACATACTTTGAATAATAAAATTATCCACATTAATTTAATCAATATAACACATATAATTAAATTAATCTACCACAAATTCATCAATTAATTATTTAACTCAATAATTAAATCATCGAAAAATATTTATTTAATTCAATAAATATTTAAATCATATTACAAAATCTCGTTCATCACATCTTTCCCCCCTTAAAAGGATTCTGTCCCCAGAATCACGGTTCAATTAAAATTTTGTCCCGTTACATTCTCCCCCCTTACAAAGATTTTGTCCCCAGAATAGCTTACACATATATTAAGTAAATAAATGCGGGTAATTCTTCATCATATGCTTTTCGAGTTCCCACGTAGCTTCTTCAACGTTGTGGTTCCTCCAAATTACCTTAATAGAAGTTATTACTTTATTTCTGAGAACTTGCTCTTTCCTGTCAACAATTTGAACAGGAATTTCTTCATAGCATAAGTCTTTCTCAAATTGTAGGGGTTCATATTCAATCACATTCTTGTAATTGGGTTTGTAGGGTCTTAACACTGACACATGGAAGACGTTGTGGACATTCTCTAGCGCCGGAGGTAAGGCTACCTCATACGCAGCTTCTCCAATCCTTAGCAGTACCTCAAAGGGTCCAATGAACCTCGGGCATAATTTCCCCTTCTTACCAAGTCTGATCTTTCCTTTTCAGGAAGAGACTTTCAAGAATACAAAGCTACCCGATTCGAACTCAACATTCTTATGGTGTGGATCGGCGTATTTCTTTTACCTATCCTGAGCTGCTACTAGTTTTGTCCGGATCACTTTGACTATCTCTGCTGTCTGTTGTACCAACTCTGGACCGAGCAATTGTCTCTCGCCAACTTCATCCCAGTATAGTGGAGTTCTAAACTTTCTGCCGTACAACGCTTCTTAAGGCGACATGCCAATTCTAGCGTGGTAACTGTTGTTGTAACCGAATTCAACAAGCGGTAGGTGGTCATCCCAGTTGGCTTTGAAATCCATAATGCATGCTCTCAGCAAATCTTCCAATGTCTGGATCGTTCTTTCACTCTTCTCGTCTGTCTGAGGGTGATAGGTCGTACTCATTGTCAACTGTGTCCCCATGCATTTCTGTAGTCGCTTCCAGAAGTTTGATATGAAGCGCGAATCCCAATCGAAAACAATTGACACCGAAACTCCGTGTCTCAAAACAATCTTTTTCACATATAACCTTGCCAACTGGTCTAAGTTGAATATGATTTTGATCGGAAAGAAGTGTGCGGATTTCGTCAATTGGTTAACGATAACCCATACTGCGTCGTAGCCTTTCTGAGTTGTCAGAAGGCCAACTATAAAATCCATTGTAATATGTTTCCATTTCCATTATGGGATCTCTAAAGGTTGTAGCAACCCACTAGGCCTCTGATGTTCTGCTTTCACTTTCTGACATGTCAGACACTTTGCAACACACTCTGCAACATCTCGCTTAAAATTCGGCCACCAGAAATATTGTCGAAGATCCTGATACATCTTGGTACTACCGGGGTGAATCGAATACCGTGAGCTATGAGCCTCGCTTAAAATGTCTTCCTTAATCTCTGGCACTGGCTGTGACACCCCCAAATCTGGGTACTTTATTTTCACATGATTTGGTGTTCACTTTCTAAATATAACATACATCTACCCAGTAAAAAATAATTTCAAAATAAATTAGAACTCTTATAAATAATAAAATCTTCCTTATAAAAAGGATTACAACTTTTCAAAATATAATTCCCAGGATTTAATCTAACCTTGACATAAACATATAATGCAAAAATAAAACATAACTCAAAAAGTCTTATTACAACTTCATTCAAAATAATTAAACAAGTCTTCACTTGTTTAGCTTCCCTTCGCCTTTACTCGTTGATGGGGCATCAACGCTATCAACCTTAGCTGCAATTGTTATTTAATGCAAGAGTGAGCAAACAACAGCTCACTGGAATACAACAATATTTAAGACATAAAAGAATATCTTTAAAATTTTGAATACTTAACTTTCATCAACAATAAAGAATTGAATTATAATTCTTTCCTCAATACTTAGAATTCAATTATAGAACCATCTGAGGGTCATAAGACCTTGAACTTTTATCCTAGGTTATAACATTTCTGTTTAAAACCTTTAACAGTCAATAAGACTATGGACCTTAACTCGTACTTAGGGGGATCAGCCCTTCGTACCATGTATTGTGCACAAACATTTTAACGCTTTTGCATAGTAACCTCCTCTAGTAAATATGATTGTTCATCTCAGTATTTGAGTACAAGTCCGCACCAAAGAAAGTTTTGTTTGGATAATCTTAGAAGGTTAATTTAGAATTCAACGTTCATCAACTAAGGAATAGTTGAATCGACATTCAAGAACTTAGAATAATTCATTATTAAAAGAATTATGAATTCACATATGCTTTAGAATTAAACTTAAAGCATTTAAAAGATAAGCTGGACCTTGCTTGAACAATAAGTCAAGGTCACTTTAATTAAATAAATACTTGCCCAACGCAGAAATAAAAAGGGCATTCTCAATACATTATATAATTGGAATATCAAAAACTTGCATAGAATTAACGAGTTTAGGGTTTAGAATACTTGCCTAAAGCGCAATCTACTAATACCACTCATGTCCTAACACTTCCTACAAATATATTTTTAATCACAATAACCTAAATTAGTTAACACGTAACTAATTCACATAATTAGTTAACCCATCTAGGTTAACTCATTTTTATTTAATTATTAAGTTAATAATTAATAACCACATAATTTAATTACATCACATGCTCACATTAATCAAATTATAATTAAACAATTATAATTTAAACATTTAATCTAATTATAATTACTCAAATTATAATCACATCTTATTTTAATTAAATTATAAATAAATTATAATTTATAATTAATTAAACTACATCATGCATTCACTAAATTATAATTAGGCATGCAAATATTACATTATAATACAAAATTTATAATTTATAGCTAATCATGCATTATAATACACAAATTATAATTTAAATCATCATTTACTTGATTAAAAGAAATCAAATAATATTCATTATAATTTAACAAAATTATAGTTTAAATTATACCTTTACTGTAATTATAATTATTCAAAATTATAATAACATATTATATTTTACAAATATAATATATTAGAAATTATTTAGCATTTTAATGTATGCTTAATCATTCCATAAAAGTTATTACATAAAATTAGTTTTGCAAAATACAAAAGAAAACAACAAGTTTCCTTTTCTGCCACTCCCCCACCCCCCCCCCACCCCTGCCGGGGCGAAGGTTTCTCTCTTGACAGGCCCGCCGGGGCAGGCCCCCTACAGCGAACGCAGACAAGTTTGCGAACTGTGCAGAGAAAAAGCCAATTTGGCTTATTTTTCCACACCAAACACTAATTCCAGTTCATGCAATTCATATCAATTCATAGAAAACATAAACTTAAAGCTTCTAACATGATTCCAACATACATAAACATGTTCCTAGACACAAAATCATTTTAAACAACAAGAACCCATGCTTTAAAAACTCCAATTTTTATATTTTCCAAAAACTTATAGTTTTCACAAAATAATTCACTGTAAATCCAATTCTAACCCAATTCAACTCATAATTCATGCAATATTTTCGTAATTTAAGATAACATCATGATAAATTCTAAATAGGCATATTAACACATAAGAAATTCTCAATTTTCATTTAAAACTCAACCAAAACATATGAACTTACAAGAACATCAATTTTCCATTAAAACATGTTTTATAACCAATTGAATATCTAAAACTTGTCTATGGCATACAATCCACTTATAAACAATTTGTAACCAAGATTTCTACTTATCTACATCAATATCACATTTACATGAAGAAGATTTTCATAGAGAACTCAACATAAAGAAAAATAACTATATAAAGTTTTAAAAACATAAGGTAGCGATTATACCTCTTTTTGCTTGGATGATTGAAGAAGAAGAAGATGATTTTTGATTCCTCTCAAACTTCTCAAGCTTTTCCTTTTTCTTTCTCTCTATCTTCTTCTCTGATATTTCTCTACTCTCTCTTCTCTTCATTGTTCTTAGTTTAGGCTTATAATAAAACTAACGTAAAACTATATACGTATACTAATATAACTGTTATAATAATAATATGTATTAAGGGCAATTACTCCCCCAATTAAAATGTCAGTTATAGAATTTCAAAAGCTTTTGGCTTGTTTGGCAACAGATGAATTTAAAAACTAGTTTTATTAATTTAAGCATGGTTTGGGTAAATTAGGTTTAAGCTAGTGTTGTTTGGCAAAACTTTTTTAAAACAAAAGTAAGGGCATTGTTTGGTTAAAACTATTTAAAACTCTTTTCTTTATTTTTATAAATTATTTTAACATATATTTTAATGTTACACTTTAATTAATTAAATCTTTAACATTCTTATTTAATCAATTAAAACTAACATCAATTAATCACACAAAAATTGCCACATAATTATAATTACTCGCTAATTATAATTCATGTAACACTCATCACATAATTTATCTAATTTAATTCTTTTAATTACATTAGAACTATACTATAAAATTAATATACATCAATTAAATAAATTATTAAATATTCATTTAATTAATATATAACACTTAATTATACTACTTCACAACAATCACATAATTTATTTATTCAACTTAATAAATAAATTACATGAAATATTTATTTAACTCAATAAATATTTAAAATTATAATATAAAATCTCAATCGTTACAATCTTTCCTCCTTAAAAGGATTCTGTCCCCAGAATCACACATAAAAAGAAAAAATGTATTTTCGTCTATTACATTCTTCCCCCCTTAAAAGGATTCTGTCCCCAGAATCGGTATATAAGGGGTTACACACAAAAATTTAAGCAAATAACTGCGGATAAGATTTCATCATAACATCTTCGAGTTCCCACGTGGCTTCTTCAGCACTGTGGTTCCTCCAGATTACCTTAACAGAATGTATCACTTTATTGCTAAGTACTTATTCCTTTCTATCAACTATTTGAATAGGAACCTCTTCATAAGTTAAGTCTTTATCGAATTGTAAAGGCTCATATTCTATTACATGCTTATAGTCGTGCTTGTAAGGTCTTAACACAGAAATATGAAAGACGTTATGTATATTCTCGAGCTCCGGAGGTAATGCAACCTCGTAAGCTACCTTGCCAACTTTTCGTAGCACCTCGAAAGGTCCAATAAATCGGGGACTCAGCTTTTCCTTCTTACCAAATCGAATCTTCCCCTTCCAGGGAGATACTTTCAGGAAAACAAAACTTCCTGGTAAAAATTCTCAATTTTGGCGATGTTGATCGGCATATTTCTTCTGTCTGTCTTGAGCAGCAACTAGTCTCGTTCTGATCTGTTTCACAATTTTGGCAGGTTTGTTGTACCAGTTCCGGTCCCAATATTTGACGTTCACCGACTTCATCCCAGCACAATAGAGTTCTGCATTTTCTACCGTATAATGCTTCATAAGGTGGCATGCCGATACTCGCATGGTGACTATTGCTGTAGGCGAACTCCACCAATGGTAGATGATCATCTCAACTTCCCTTAAAGTCCATTACGCAAGCTCTCAGCATATCCTCAAGCGTCTGAATCGTTCTTTCGCTCTGGCCATCAGTCTGAGGATGGTACGCTGTACTCATTAGTAATTGCGTTCCCAGACACTCTTGCAAACATTTCCAAAAATTAGACGTGAACCGCGGATCTCTGTCCAACATAATCGACATCGGAACACTGTGTCAAAAAATAATTTCCTTCACATACAGCTTCGCTAGTTGATCCAAGTTGTACTTAATTTTGATCGGTAGAAAGTGGGCTGACTTCGTCAGTCGATCCACTATAACCCATATTGCATCAAATCCCTTCTGATTCGCTGGAAGACCTACCACGAAATCCATCGTGATGTGCTCCCACTTCCACTCTGGAATTTCTAACGGTTGTAGTAGTCCACTTGGTCTCTGATGTTCTGCCTTGACTTTCTGGCACGTTAAGCATTTTGCAAAGCATTCAGCAACGTCCCTCTTTATATTCGACCACCAGAAATGGTGTCTGAGATCTTGGTACATCTTCATACTCCCAGGGTGAATCAAATATCTCGATTTGTGAGATTCACTCAAAATTTCTTCTTTGACTTCTGTTACTTATGGTACCCAGATTCTCCCTTCAAATCGTAGCAGTCCTTCGTTATCAATCTTGAACTTGAACTCTTCGCCATCGGTTATTCTTTTTTGAATTTTCTCGCATTCCTCATCGTGAAGTTGTGCTTCTTTCACATTGTCTATTAAAGTAGAACCAGCAGTTACTTGAAACAACATCTCATCTGATTCCTTCGGATACTTCACTTCCAGCTCTAACTTAGCCATCTGTTCTATCAACTATTCCTGATCAGTTAACATGTTCAGCTTCTCCCGACCTTTTTTGCTCAAAGCATCGGCGACGACATTAGCTTTACCCGGATGGTAAAGTATCTCGCAATCGTAGTCTTTGATCAGTTCTAACCATCTTCTTTAGCGCATGTTCAGATCCTTTTGGGTGAAGATATACTTCAGACTCTTATGATCTGTGTATATTTCACACTTCTCTCTATAAAGGTAGTGTCTCCATATCTTCAGAGCAAACACTACTGCCGCCAATTCTAAGTTATGGGTCGGATACCCCTTCTCATAATCCTTCAGCTGACGTGACGCATAGGCAATTACTTTGCCTCTCTGCATTAACACACAGCCTAATCCTTTATGTGAGGTATTGCTATATACTACAACATTTCCCGTACTATCCGGCAGAGATAATACAGGCGCAGTACTCAACCTCTTCCTCAGTTCCTGAAAACTTTCCTCACACTTTTCCGTCCAAACAAATTTAACTATTTTATGAGTCAAATTCGTCAACGGAGTTTCGATCTTGGAAAAGTCTTGGATAAATCTCCTGTAATAACCTGCCAATCCCAAGAAACTCCTCACTTCAGACGGCATTTTTGGCTGATCCCAATTCATTACAGCCTTAACCTTTGACAGATCTACCGAAATACCATCCTTGTCGATTACGTGGCCAAGAAATTGCACACGTTCCAACCAAAATTCGCATTTTGAGAATTTTGCATAAAGCTTCTCTCGTCTCAGCGATTCAAAGGTCAGCCTTAGGTGTTCTGTGTGTTCCTCCTCGGTCTTGGAATAAACCAGGATGTCATCTATGAACACCACTATGAACTTATCTAGGGATGGCTTAAACACCCTGTTCATTAGGTCTATAAATGCAGCTGGGGCATTCGTCAGACCAAATGACATCACCAAGAACTTATAATGACCATATCGAGTCCTAAAAGCTATTTTTGGTATATCTTCCCTTCTCACCTTCAACTGGTGATACCCACTTCTCAAATCAATTTTCGAGAAGTATCTAGCACCCTTCAGTTGATCGAACAAGTCATCGATCGTAGGTAAAGGATACCTATTTTTTATTGTAACTTTGTTCAACTCCCTATAATTAATACAAAGACGCATCGATCCGTCCTTCTTCTTAACGAATAACACTGGCGCTCCCCACGGCGAAACGCTCGGTTGAATATATTTCTTATCTAGCAACTCTTGAAGTTGAACCATCAGTTCCTTCATTTTGATTGGAGCCATTTTGTACAGAGCTTTTGAAATTGGAGTAGTTCCCGGCTCCAAGTCGATCACGAACTTTATTTCCTTATCTGGCGGAAGTCCTGGCAAATTGCTAGAAAACACGTCCACAAACTCCCTAACCACATATATCTCTTCTATCTTCGGGCCCTTTTTACGCGTATCTACTATGTAGGCTAGATATCCTACACAGCCTTGCGTCAAAAGTTTTTTGGCTTGCATGGTCGTCAGATAACTTGCTTATCTAGACAATTTATTGCCATAGAACACTAATTTTGACGGAGTCGTAAGCTTTATCGACTTCTTCTGACAGTCGATTATCGCCCCATGGTTGAACAACCAGTCCATACCCAGTATGACATCGAATTCCCCAAGTTTTATCGGAATCAAATCTACCCTCAGCTCCTGACCCTTAATGTCCAATCTACAGTTCTTGTAAATGAACCTAACATGAATAACCTCCCTATTCGCAATTGCTATGTTCAAGGGGTAAACTAACTCCTCTATAGGTAAGTATAGGGTTTTAGCAAAATCATCAGATATGAATGAACAAGTAGCACCCGAATCAAATAATACATATGCATTTATACTATTGACCGGAATAATACCTGCCACCACATCTTTTGATTGCACAACATCTTGCACCGTCATATTGAATGTCCGAGCAGTGGGTCGAATAGCCTGCAATGGTGCAGCGATAGTCAAGTTACTGCCGCCCCCATTCCTCCACTCCCTGTTGACCCTACCGTCAACTTCGTTGGGCAACTGCGAGCCATGTGATCCTTGGATCCACATGTGTAGCAAGCTCCCTTCTTTGGGTTCGGGAAATTCGGCACAATGTGGCCTACCTGACCACAGTTGAAGCACACCCGCTTCCCCTTCATGCACACGCCAGTGTGATTCTTTCCGCATGTAGCACATGCTTCAAACTTCCTCTTCTGTTGGCCTCCCTGCTGACTTCCAGCAGAGGTGTTGTCGTTCCACTTCCTTTTCTGGTTGATAATGCCACTACCCCCAGCCTTGGTCTCTGTCTCATTCTTCTTCTTCTTATCTTGATTAAACTTCGTCACCGCGATGCTTCCTCCCTCAGCAAGAATAGCCTTTTCCAGCATAGCTACAAACGTGTTCAGTTGGAATATGGAGACCTTACTGTAGAGCCAGGGCTTCAGTCCCCACTCAAACCTCCTCACTTTCCTAGCGTCAGTGCTGACCTGGTAAGTAGCGAACCTGGCCAGCTCGTTGAATTTCGCTGGCATATTCGGACACCGTCATCCCTCCCTGTTTTAGATCTAGAAATTGGACCTCCATCTGGTCCTGCGAACTAACAGGAAAGTACATTTCAAAGAACATCTCTTTGAAATGCTCCCACGGTATCACCCCTTTACCCTCTCTGGTCTTGTTGGCTTGCCACCAGAAACTAGCATCTGACTTTAACATGAAAGTTGCGTATACTGTCTTCTGGTCTTCACCTACTCTACCTACATCGAAGAACTTCTCCATTTCCATTACCCACGTCTGGGCATCTATAGGGTTTGTCGATCCCTTGAATTCAGGCGGTCCTACAGCCTTAAACTCTTTAAACGTCGTGTCATGCACTTGCGGCTGATTCGCAAGCGCTCCTATCAGTAGGTTCACCAACTGCTGAACCGAGTTGGGATTCGTCCCATCATTATTGTTGTTGTTGTTCGTCGAACCCTCGGGGTTTTGACGTGTAGGTCTTCTTCTAGGAGGCATTTTCTGTTAAAAAATAATATTATTATTAGATCCTTTACTAAATTTTTAAATATTCAAGTTCATACTTAAACGTTTGAATAACTCAGTTCACATAGAACACATAACACCTCAATAAACTTCTTTTATTCATTACTCGTAGTTTAAAAATATCAATTAGATAGCATTTCTGCTATTTACATCATCTTTCCTGAACTAAAAAGTTTGCAGAATTACATTATTAACTCATCCCATTCTTATCTCAAATTATGGGATTACATTATTTAATACCAAAAAGCAACACATAAATAAAAGCTCTACTGCCTAGGCATATTAAGGCGTAGCACAGCCACTCTGCGTTCCTCTTTCATCACCCGAAACACCGTCCTTCGGTCCACTACATACCATGGCAAACCTTGGAACTGAGCTGGGTAATAGAAAACACGATCATGGGCCCTATCTACAGCCGTGTGGAAAGCATAGTCTGTCTCCCTCAGCTTTGCCCTCTTGGCTTCAACCTCGTCTTTAGCTTGATCGGCTCGTTGAGTAGCCCTTAAGCTTATCTCCTCAGCTCTGGCACGTTTGGTCGACTCCTCCTGGATGTCTTGCTTCAGCTTCGCTATCTTGGCTTGAGCCGCATCTCTATCATTCTCTATGTGGATTAACTTCCACTGCGCTTCTCCTAGCTCACTATCCATCTCTTCGATAGTCTCGCCCCGTTGCTAGATGGCTTCTTCGAGCTCTCCGACTCTACCATGTAGCTCTACGTTACTGTCGTAGACTTCCTCTTACATATCAGCACTAGTAGAGTGAGGTGGGAATTCCTCTTTGGGATCCTCTTCCTCCTCTGACTCATCCTCGTCCTCTTCCTCTAGAACAGGTGTCAGCTCACGCTTCCGACCAGCTATAGTGATCACTGGAGATGGCTCTCTCCTAACCAGTTTCTCCCAGACAACATAGATGTCTCAAGGCTCCTCCTCTCTAGGCACCTGAGGTATATCCTCTCTAGCCTGATTGGACTCTCCAATGTTCGTCATCCTGACAAAAGAATTTTAAAGTTTAATTATTACGGGATATCGAGTCGTCACTTTTCGGATACTAAAACGTAAACACATAGCACATAAGGTAATTTATTATCTTTATCTATCACTACTATCTTTTCGATCTTCCTACAAGGCTACTACCCAAGGTTTTCCCCCCACCTAAGGTTCATAACCTACTACTTTGATACCAACCTGTGACACCCCCAAATTCGGGTACTTTATTTCTATATGATTTGGTGTTCACTTTCTAAATATAACATACATCTACCCAGTAATAAATAATTTCAAAATAAATTACAACTCTTATAAATAATAAAATCTTCATTATAAAAAGGATTACAACTTTTCAAAATATAATTCCTAGGGTTTAATCTAACATTGACATAAACATATAATGCGGAAATAAAACATAACTCAAGAAGTCTTATTACAACTTCATTCAAAATAATTAAACAAGTCTTCACTTGTTTAGCTTTCCTTTGCCTTTACTCGTTGATGGGGCATCAACGCTATCAACCTTAGCTGCAATGGTTATTAAATGCAAGAGTGAGAAAACAACAGCTCACTAGAATACAACAATATTTAAGACATAAAAGAATATCTTTAAAATTTTGAATACTTAACTTTTATCAACAATAAAGAATTGAATTATAATTCTTTCCTCAATACTTAGAATTCGAATATAGAACCATCTGAGAGTCATAAGACCTTGAACTTTTGTCCTAGGTTATAACATTTCTGTTTAAAACCTTTAACAGTCAATAAGACTATGGACCTTAACTCGTACTTAGGAGAATCAGCCCTTCGTACCATGTATTGTGCACAAACATCTTAACGCTTTCACATAGTAACCTCCCCTAGTAAATAGGGTTGTTCATCTCAGTATTTGAGTACAAGTCCGCACCAAAGAAGGTTTGGTTTGGATAATCTTAGAAGGGTAATTTAGAATTCAACGTTCATCAACTAAAGAATAGTTGAATCGACATTCAAGAACTTAGAATAATACATAGATAAAAGAATTATGAATTAACATATGCTTTAGAATTAAACTTAAAGCATTTAAAAGATAAGCTGGACCTTGCTTGAACAATAAGTCAAGGTCACTTTAATTAAATAAATACTTGTCCAACGCAGAAATAAAAAGGACATTCTCAATACATTACATAATTGGAATATTAAAAACTTGCATAGAATTAACGAGTTTAGGGTTTAGAATACTTGCCTCAAGCGCAAGCTACTAATACCACTCACGTTCTAACACTTCTTACGCATATATTTTTAATCACAATAACCTAAATTAGTTAACACGTAACTAATTCACATAATTTGTTAACCCATCTAGGTTAACTCATTTTTATTTAATTATTAAGTTAATAATTAATAACCACATAATTTAATTACATCATATATGCATGCTCACATTAATCAAATTATAATTAAATAATTATAATTTAAATATTTAATATAATTATAATTACTCAAATTATAATCACATCTTATTTTAATTAAATTATAAATAATTTATAATTTATAATTAATTAAACTACATCATGCATTCACTAAATTATAAACACACAAATTATAATTAGGCATGCAAATATTAAATTATAATACAAAATTTATAATGTATAACTAATCATGCATTATAATACACAAATTATAATTTAAATCATCATTTACTTGATTAAAAGAAATCAAATAATATTTATTATAATTTAACAAAATTATAATTTAAATTATACCTTTATTGTAATTATAATTATTCAAAATTATAATAACATATTATATTTTACCAATATAATATATTAGAAATTATTTAGCATTTTAATGTATGCTTAATCATGCCATAAAAGTTATTACATAAAATTAGTTTTGCAAAATACAAAAGAAAACAACAAGTTTCCTTTTCTGCCAACCCCCCCCCCCCCCCCCCCCCCCGTCGGGGATGGGGTTTCTCTTTTGACAGGCCCGCCGGGGCAGGCCCCCTACAGCGAACGCAGACAAGTTCGCGAACTGTGCAGAGAAAAAGCCAATTTGGCTTATTTTTTCACACCAAACTCTAATTCCAGTTCATGCAATTCATATCAATTCATAAAAAAACATAAACTTAAAGCTTCTAATATGATTCCAACATACATAAACATGCTCCTAGACACAAAATCATTTTAAACAACAAGAACCTATGTTTTAAAAACTCTAATTTTTATATTTTTCAAAAACTCATAGTTTTCACAAAACAATTCACTGTAAATCCAATTCTAACCCAATTCAACTCATAATTCTTGCAATATTTTCGTAATTGAAGATAACATCATGATAAATTGTAAATAGGCATATTAACACATAAGAAATCCTCAATTTTCATTTAAAACTCAACCAAAACATATGAACTTACAAGAACATCAATTTTCCATTAAAACATGTTTTATAACCAATTGAATTTCTAAAACTTGTCTATGGCATACAATCCATTTATAAACAATTTGTAACCAAGATTTCTACTTATCTACATCAATATCACATTTACATGGAGAAGATTTTCATAGAGAACTCAACATAAAGAAAAATAACTATATAAAGTTTTAAAAACATAAGGTAGCGATTATACCTCTTTTTGCTTAAATGATTGAAGAAGAAGAAGATGATTTTTGATTCTTTCAAGCTTCTCAAGCTTTTCCTTTTTCTTTCTCTCTATTTTCTTCTCTGATATTTCTCTACTCTCTCTTCTCTTCTTTGTTCTTAGTTTAGGCTTATAATAAAACTAACGTAAAACTATATACGTATACTAATATAACTGTTATAATAATAATATGTATTAAGGGCAATTACTCCTCCAATTAAAATGTCAGTTATAGAATTTCAAAAGCTTTTGGCTTATTTGGCAACAGATGAATTTAAAAACTAGTTTTATTAATTTAAGCATGGTTTGGGTAAATTAGGTTTAAGCTAGTGCAAGGGCCCTGTTTGACAAAACCTTTTTAAAACAAAAGTAAGGGCCTTGTTTGGTTAAAATCATTTAAAAACTCTTTTCTTTATTTGAATAAATCATTATAAAACATATTTTAATGTTACACTTTAATTAATTAAATCTTTAACATTCTTATTTAATCAATTAAAACTAACATCAATTAATCACACAAAAATTGCCACATAGTCATAATTACTCGCTAATTATAATTCATGTAACACTTATCACATAATTCATCTAATTTAATTCTCTCAATTAAATTAGAACTATACTATAAAATTAATATACATCAATTAAATAAATTATTAAATATTCATTTAATTAATATATAACACTTAATTATACTACTCCACAACAATCACATAATTTATTTATTCAACTCAATAAATAAACCACATAAAATATTTATTGAACTCAATAAATATTTAAAATTATAATATAAAAGCTCAATCGTTACACTGGCGGTACCCAAACTCTGCTCTCAAATCTCAGCAATCCCTCACTGTCTATCTTAAATCTCGGTTCGGTTCCTTCAGATATCTTCTTCCTTACCTTCTCAAATTCTTTGTCCTGAAGTTGAGCTTCCTTAACCTTATCCAATAGAGTTGTACCAGCCTATATCTGGAACAGCTTCTCGTCAATCTCCATCGGATACTTTACTTCCAATTCCAACTTCTCCATTGCCGAAATTAGCTCCTCCTGAGCTGTCAACATCATCAATTTCTCCTGACCCTTTCTACTTAAGGCGTCGGCAACCACATTTGCTTTACACGGATGGTATAAAATCTCGCAATCATAGTCCTTAATTAACTCCAGCCACCTTTTCTGGCGCATATTCAAGTCCTTCTGTGTAAAAATATATTTCAGACTCTTGTGGTCTGTATATATTTCACACTTCTCCCCATAGAGATAGTGTCTCCAGATCTTTAAAGCAAATACCACTGCAGCTAACTCCAAGTCATGGGTCGGATACCCCTTCTCATAGTCCTTCAATTGCCGTGACGCATACGCAATGACCTTGCCATTTTGCATAAGCACACAGCTAAGTCCTTTATGCGACGCGTCACTATAAACCACAAAATTTCCTATGTCATTCGGAAGGGATAACACGTGTGCTGAACTCAACCTTTTCTTAAGCTCTTGGAAGCTTTCCTCACACTTCTCCATCCAAACAAACTTCACCAATTTCCTAGTCAAATTCATCAGCGGAGTTGCGATCTTGGAAAAGTCCTGAATGAATCTTCTATAATAGCCCGCTAATCCAAGATAACTTCTCACATCCGACGGTGTTTTCGACTGATCCCAGTTCAATACAACTTCAACTTTGGAAGGATCTACCGAAATTCCGTCCTTATCAATCACATGTCTGAGAAATTGTACCCGCTCAATCCTAAATTTGCATTTTAAAAACTTGGCATACAACTTCTCCCTTCGCAATGCCTCTAACGTTACCTTCAGATGCTCTACATGTTCTTCCTTGGTCTTTGAGTATACCAAAATGTCGTCGATAAAGATCACCATGAATTTGTCCAAAAATGGCTTGACCACTCCGTTCATTAGGCCTATAAATGCTGCAGAAGCATTCGTTAGACCAAATGACATCACCAGAAATTTGTAGTGACCATATCGAGTCCTAAACGCTGTCTTCGAAACATCCTCTGGCCTCACCTTCAGCTGATGATAACCACTCCTCAAGTCTATCTTTGAAAAGTATCTCGCTCCCTTCAATTGATCAAATAGGTCTTCGGTCCTCGATAATGGATATCTATTCTTAATGGTGACCTTGTTTAACTCTCTATAATCAATCCCAGGTTATACTAACCTTAAATCTCAAATGCAGAAACATAAACAAATAAATAGTCTTACACAACTTTAACATAAGTCTTAAACAATGACATATCAAATAAACAACAAGTCTTCATCACTTGTTAACCTTGCCCTTGCCTTTGCTAGAAGAAGTCTCGTCGGATATAAATGAACAAGTAGCACCTGAATCAAATAATACATAAGCATTAACTTTATTGATCGGAATGATACCTGACACCACATCGCAAGACTGTACAGCATCCTGCACTGTCATATTGAACGTCCTGACAGTCGATCGGTTGGTTGTAGTCGGTCCCGTGATAGTTAGAGCATTGCCATCGCTGTTTCCCTTGTTCCCTCCTGTTCCTGCCCCTCTAGATCCTTTCTTAGGACAGTCCCTAGCCAAGTGATCATTTGAGCCGTAAGTGAAGCATGCGCCCTTCTTTGGGCTAGGACAGTTAAGTGCTATGTGGCCTTCCTGATCACAATTATAGCACACTCATTTTCCCTTTATACAGATCCTTATGTGAGCTTTCCTGCAGGTCCGATATGATTTAATTCTCTTCTTCTGACCTCCTTGTTGATTACCAGTTAACGAGTTGTCGATCCACCTCCTCTTTTAATTGTTATTTCCTCCCGTGTTACTGCCACTAGCCTTGGTATTCCCTTCACTCTCATTCTTCTTCTTCTTCTGATCCTGGTTATACTTGGTCACGGCATCGCTACCACCTTCAGAGAGGATGGCCTTCTCTAATACTCTAGCAAAAGTGTTCAACTGGATCATTGACACTTTGCTATAAAACCAGGGCTTCAGGCCCTGTTCAAACCTCATTGCCTTCCTCTTGTCGGTGTGCACTTGATATGTGGCAAACCTAGCCAACTCATTGAATTTTTCCGCATAGTCTAGGTATGGACATATTTCCCTGCTTGAGCTCTAGAAATTGTACCTCCATCAGGTTCTGTGAGCTGGTCGAGAAATACATCTCGAAAAACATTTCTTTAAACCTCTCCTAGGTTATTACGCCTTCTCCTCCTTGGACTTTGTTTGCCTGCCACCAAAAGGTGGCTTCTGATTTTAACATGAACGTTGCGTAGGCGGTCTTCTAGTCCTCCCTGACTCTAGCAACGTCAAACACTTTCTCCATCTCCATAACCCAAGTCTGAGCTTCTATCGAGTTTGTGGAGCCTTTAAACTCTGGCGGTCCCACCGCTTTGAATTCCTTAAACGAGGTATTTGGTGGAGCTTGAGGTTGATTGTTAATTACTCTGGCCAGTAAGTTCACCAACTGCTGCACGGGGTTAACGTTAGCATTGGCGTCATTGTTGTTCGTTGACCCTTCTTGGGTCGGTTGACGGTTTGGTCTTCTTCTCAGCCGCATATTCTGTTTAAGATATACGCTAATTAGATCTTATTCAATCTTTAAATATCTAAGACTTAGCTTAAACATTTTTAACAAAATCACTTAACACATAACATCTCAAATAACTCTGATATTTTATTTAATCAAAAGTTTTAACATAATACGATAGCATCACTACTATTTACATCAACTATCCCGAGATAAAGAATCTACAGGATTTAAATAATCAAATATTCTTCTATTTATAAATACATCAGAATTTACATTATTAACTACCAGATAGGTTTGCACATAATCAAACTGTTCCTATCACTTCCTGCTAAGGCGTCGAACAGCTTTGCTACGCTCTTCTTCCATAATACGGGACATCGTCCTGCGATCTAGCATGTACCATGGTAGACCTTCAAACTGAACTGGATATCTCATAACCCGATCTTGGGCCTCATTAATTGCATTTTGAAGCGTATAGTGATAGTAGTGTGCATACAAGCCAATCATGAATGATGATAAAACACATACTTTGTAAATAATCTTATTTATTTATTAATAAAATGTTAATTTAAGGCATTTAATTATCTACATGGTGCTGTTTTTATAATATGTAAATAACCCATAGTTTTAAGCAATGCTTTTAGAATCATGGTGAGATCATGCTAATGAGATCTAAATTCTTAGAAAGCTTTAAAACTAAAATAGTTCTCAATCGTGGGATTTCTAAAATGGGGATTAGTAAATCTGGCTAGATTGGTACATATGTTACTTACTCATTGGATGAGGATGATTGATCTCATAGTCATTTATGTGGAGACACTAAAGCAAGTATGTAGGTGCTTATTGGAGAATACGTTCACTGAACATGACTCGCTATGGAATATCTAATGGAGTTTTACTCGCCTGTCAATAGAAATTCCTAATGTGGTAGTAGTACAAGTGATCCTTGGACTTGAGATCATCATAGTATCTTGTGTGTAACAAATTATACTTTGACTTATTCCTTAAGGCCTTTTAAGGCATATATAGGGTATACTTGGGTATAATAAGTTACATATGGAGAAAATGAATGATCAATAAAGAATCTGCCACCTCTAGTAAAAGAGGAGATATGTCCTATGTGATTCGTTAAATGACAACCCAGGAATCCTTGGCCAAGGTGGAATGAAATTAGAAAGAGGTTTCTAATTTGCATTATTTGGAGTTGTGCATTTTTTAATCGAAATACATATGATTAAATAAATTAAGACTTGACAGTAAATCCATGTCTTATATTTAATTGGGACATTGTATGGTGGAAGGATTGAATTATACGGTAACTATTAACTCACAGGTTCTTTTATGATTAATGTTGAAATCTATATTATCTGAAAAGTCGTTGATCGCTAGGGAGGCTTATCCCTATTGTAGAATAAATGTTATTTATTTAAATAAATTATTAGTTTAATTTATTTATTTAAATAAGATTAGAATTGTTCTAATTGATTTATTCACAACCGGTTTAATATGGAGAACCTAAAGGGTCACACTATAAAAGGAAGAAGAATTATTTAAGAAGAAAATGGCATGATAGTAACAATGCATTAAGTGTAATTAATTTAATCTATGGTGATAAAATAAATTAAATAGCTTAATGTTTATTATTTAATATTTTAGAAATATTAAATATAAATTAATAAGAGGAGTCTTATTAATAATATTATTATTATTATTATTTTAATTCTAAAGGAGTTTAGGAATTAATATAATATCAGTACTCTCTCTCAATCCTAATAAAAGATTAGGATATAAATTAATTAAAAGTGTTTAATTAATTAAATAAATAAAACCATATTCTAATTAGATTAGGAGGGTTATCCTAATATCTATATAAGAGAGTCTTATATTAGAAATAAGGAACGTGAATATTTCCAAAGGTTGGGAGTATACATATTCTATAGAGATAGAAACAAGGGTTAAGCCAATAACCCATCTTGACAAGAGTTGTCTACCTATTTATTTGTATATCGCTTGTTGTGCTATCCACAAGGTTATATACATTTGAAATGAGATCCTTAATCTCACTAGCAAATCTTTAATTAGATGTTGCCGAACTATATAAGTGAGGGTAATATAGTTTGATGAAAATAGTGGGAGATACCAATTTAAAATAAAGACCTAAATTTATTTTGATATACAAAGTTAATAAAATGAATGTTTGCTAAAAATGTTGTCTTTTCACATGCAGAATTTTAAAAAAATGTCAAAATCACTAATCTCACTACGAAGCATACTTGATGCAAACAAGCTTACCGGGCCGAATTATGAGGACTGGCTAAGAAATCTGAGAATTGTTCTCACTGCTAAAAGATTTCTTATGTCCTAAATTCAACTATCCCTGAATCTGTTTCAGAAACAGCCTCTGAGGAAGAGATTGCCACTTTCAATAAGTGGCAAGATGATGCATCTGTGGCTCAATGCATCATGCTCGCATCCATGAATAACGAGCTTCAGCGTCAGCACGTAAATATGGATGCTCCTGCTATGCTGCTTAACCTCAAGGAGTTGTATGGTGAACAGAGTAGGACTGCTAGATATGAGATATCTAAGGAGCTCTTCTGATCTCGGATGGCCGAGGGCATTGCCGTCGAGACTCATATTCTAAAGGTAATCAATTTGATTGAATGCCTTGGACAGCTTGGGTTCATCATGGATGGGGAGTTGAGTCAAGACTTGGTCTTGCAGTCACTCCCTGAGACCTTCTCACAGTTTGTGGTTAATTTTCACATGAATAAGCTAGATGTCAGCTTGCCTGAGCTGCTTAACATGCTAAAAATTACAGAAGGTCACTTCTCATCCAAGAAGAACCATGTCTTGATGGTGGATTCTTCCAATAAAAGGAAGAGGCCCAAGGTGTCTTCTGAAAAGAAGAAATCCAAGAAGGCTAAGGGAAAGGGGAAAGAAAAGGAACAAAAGAAACCTGAACCAGCTAAAGAAATGTGCTTTCATTGCAATGAGTCGGGACATTGGAAGAGGAACTGCAAGAAGTTCCTAGCAGAGAAGAAGCTTGGAGAAGCTTCGACTTCCAATCAAGGTTTGTTTATGATTGAAATTAATTTTTCTGAAAGTCATAATTCTACTTGGGTATTGGATATCGGCTGTGGGTCTCACATATGTAACACTGTGCAGGGACTGGTCAGAAGTAGAAAGCTGAACAATGAAGAGGTGATCCTACGAGTGGGGAATGGAGCAAAGGTTACTGCATTAGCTGTAGGAACTTATTGTTTAGCAATGCCTTCGGGCAAGTCCATTTATCTTAATAATTGTTATTATGTTCTGAATATTATTAAAAATATTATTTCAATTTCTGTATTGGATATGGACGGATTTAGCGTTGTTATAAAGAATAATAGTTGTTCCTATTTATAAAGATAATGTTTTATATGGTTTTGGAAATTTGCGAAATGGACTTTATATACTTGACTTGCAAGAAAATATATTTCAAATTGAACAAACTAAGAAAAGAAAAAGAGATGATATTAATTATACCTATATGTGGCACTGTAGACTCGGTCACATCAATGAAACAAGATTATCCAAGTTACATAAGGATGGGCTCCTAGAGCTATCCGATTATGAATCATATCCAACTTGTGAATCTTGTCTCGTGGGTAAAATGACTAAATCTCCTTTTAGTGGAAAAGGAGAAAGAGTTACAGAGTTGTTGGCATTGATTCACACAGACGTTTGTGGACCTATGACAATAAGTGCACGGGGTGTGTATTCTTATTTTATTACTTTCACTGATGATCACTCAAGATTTGGATATGTGTATTTAATGAAATACAAATCAGAATCACTTGAAAAGTTCAAAGAGTTCAGAAGTGAAGTAGAGAAACAAACGTGCAAGAGTATTAAGATACTTCGATCAGATCGAGGTGGAGAATACTTAAGCGGTAAGTTTCTCAATTGTCTCAAAGAAAATGGTATAATCTCACAGTGGACTCCTCCAAGTACAACACAGTTAAATGGAGTATCTGAAAGGAGAAATCGAACACTGTTGGACATGGTTCGATCTATGATGAGTTTTACCGACCTTCCAATTTCCTTCTGGAGATATGCCCTAGAAACGGCTGCATACCTACTTAACAAGGTACCTACCAAATCCGCCCCAAAGACTCCATATGAGATGTGGAAGGGGAGGAAACCAAATCTTAAGCATGTTAAGACTTGGGGTTGCCCAGCTTATGTCAAAAGTTTGAAAATGATAAGCTACAAACTAAATCCGGTAAGTGTAGATTTGTGGGATACCCTAAAGAAATCGTAGGGTATTATTTCTATCATCCAACTGATCAAAAGGTGTTTGTTGCGAAACATGCTGCCTTCTTGGAGAAAGAGTTTATCCATGAAGGGGTCAGTGGGAGTAAGATATATCTTGAAGAAGTTCAAGAACCACAAATTACCATGGATCAAAGTCAGGTACCTAACCAAGTAGAAGAACCTATTGTATCACACCCCGTTCATAAATCTGGAAGAGTACCGAAGATACCTGAGAGGTATAGATTCGTTATAGAGGATGACAATGAGGTACACATCATGACTGATGATGATCCATTGAATTACGAACAGGCTATGAGTAATAAAGACTCAGGGAAATGGCTTGAAGCCATAAAATCCAAAATGGACTCCATGTATGAGAACAAAGTACCTGACTTTGGTTTCACCACCTGAAGGCATTAAGCCTATTGGGTGTAAATGGGTTTTTAAGAGAAAGACTGGAGCAGACGAGAAGGTAGAGACCTATAAGGCCCGACTGGTTGCAAAAGGTCTTAAACAAAGACAAGGAGTTGACTATGATGAAACCTTCTCACCAGTAGCCATGCTCAAGTCCATTCGGATTTTGCTTGCTATTGCAGCTTATAACGACTATGAGATCTGGCAGATGGACTTGAAAACGGCCTTCCTCAATGGAAAACTTGAGGAGGATGTGTATATGACACAGCCAGAGGGATTTATTTCAAAAGTTGGAACAAATCAAGTCTATAAGCTACAACGATCCATTTATGGGTTGAAGCAAACTTCTCGTAGAGGGAACATTCATTTTGATGAGACAATCAAAGAGTTTGATTTTATCAAAATCGTGGATGAACCATGTGTATACAAGAAGGTTAGTGGGAGCGCAGTATCATTCCTTGTATTATATGTTGATGATATATCACTGATAGGGAATGACATTTCTATGTTACAATCAATTAAAATCTGGTTATCTAAAAACATCTCCATGAAGGACTTGGGTGAAGCATCCTATATTTTGGGGATAAAGATCTATAGAGATAGATCTACAAGGATGCTCGGCTTATCCCAAGGAACGTACATTGATACGATGCTAAAGAGGTTTAGCATGGAAGATTCCATAAGAGGTCTCATGCCGATGAGCCATGGAATACATTTCTCCAAGAAACAGGCCCCAAAAACACCTGAGGAAAGAGACCGTATGAGTAAGATCCCTTATGCTTCTGCAATAGGATCTATCATGTACGGTATGATATGTACTAGACCGGATGTTACTCACGCACTTAGTGTAACAAGCAGATACCAGTCGAATCCAGGAGAAGAGCACTGGAAGGCAGTAAAAAATATCCTAAAGTACTTGAGAAGGACTAAAGATATTTTTCTTGTCTACGGTGGGTCTGAATTAAAACTCAAGGGATTCACGGACTCATGTTTTCAAACAGACGAAGATGACAGTAAATCTATTTCAGGGTATGTGTTTACCTTAAACGGAGGCGCAGTGAGTTGGAAGAGTTCCAAGCAGCAAACAGTTGCTGATTTAGTGACAGAGGCAGAGTATATAGCTGCAAGTGAAGCTACAAAGGAAGCTGTTTGGATGAAGAAGTTCATAGCTGAACTTGGTGTGGTTCCTAGCATTGGAGAAGCAGTTCAGTATACTGTGACAACACCAAAGCGGTTGCACAGGCTAAGGAACCCAGGTCTCATCAGAAATCCAAACACGTGTTGCGACGATTTCACTTGATAATGGAGATCATTGAAAGAGGAGACGTCACCTTGGAGCGTGTGGACTCTCAAGACAACATTGCAGATCCATTTACTAAAGCTCTAACACAACAGCAGTTTGATCGTCACTTAGAGAAGACGGGTATGAGATACCATGGCGATTGGCTTTAGTGCAAGTGGGAGATTGATAGTAGTGTGCGTACAAGCCAATCATGTATGATGATAAAGCACATACTTTATAAACAATCTTATTTATTTATTAATAAAATATTAATTTAAGGCATTTAATTATCTACATGGTGCTGTTTTTATAATATGTAAATAATCCATAGTTTTAAGCAATGCTTTTAGAATCATGATGAGATCATGCTAATGAGATCTAAATTCTTAAAAAGCTTAAAAACTAAAATAGTTCTCAATCGTGGGATTTCTAAAATGGGAATTAGTAAATCCGGATAGATTGGTACATATGTTGCTTGCTCAGTGGATGAGGATGACTGATCTCATGGTCATTTGTGTGGAGACACTAAAGCCAGTATGTAGGTGCTTATTGGAGAATAAGTTCACTGAACGTGACTCGCTATGGAATACCTAATGGAGTTTTACTCGCCTGTCAATAGGAATTCCTAATGTGATAGTAGTACAAGTGATCCTTGGACTTGAGATCATCATAGTATCTTGTATGTAACAAATTATACTTTGACTTATTCCTTAAGGCCTTTTAAGGCATATATAGGGTATGCTTGGGTATAATGAGTTACATATGGAGATAATGAATGATCAATAAAGAATCTACCACCTCTAGTAAAAGAGGAGATATGTCCTATGTGATTCGTTAAATGACAACCCAGGAATCCTTGGCCAAGGTGAAATGAAATTAGAAAGAGGTTTCTAATTTGCATTATTTGGAGTTGTGCATTTTCTAATCAAAATACATATGATTAAATAAATTAAGACTTGACAGTAAATTCATGTCTTATATTTAATTGGGACATTGTATAGTGGAAGGATTGAATTGTACGGTAACTATTAACTCACAGGTTCTTTTATGATTAATGTTGAAATCTATATTATCTGAAAAGTCGTTGATCGCTAGGAAGGCTTATCCCTATTGTAGAATAAATGTTATTTATTTAAATAGATTATTAGTTTAATTTATTTATTTAAATAAGATTAGAATTGTTCTAATTGATTTATTCACAACCGGTTTAGTATGGAGAACTTAAAGGGTCACACCATAAAAGGAAGAAGAATTATTTAAGAAGAAAATGGCATGATAGTAATAATGCATTAAGTGTAATTAATTTAATCTATGGTGATAAAATAAATTAAATAGCTTAATGTTTATTATTTAATATTTTAGAAATATTAAATATAAATTAGTAAGAGGAGTCTTATTAATATTATTATTATTATTATTATTTTAATTCTAAAGGAGTTTAGGAATTAATATAATATCAGTACTCTCTCTCAATCCTAATAAGATTAGGATATAAATTAATTAAAAGTGTTTAATTAATTAATTAAATAAAACTCTATTCTAATTGGATTAGGAGGGTTATCCTAATATCTATATAAGAGAGTCTTATATCAGAAATAAGGAACGTGAATTTTTCCAAAGGTTGGGAGTACACATATTCTATAGAGTTAGAAACAAGGGTTAAACCAATAACCCATCTTCCTGAGTTCTTCATCTTCCTTGGTGGATCACCGTTAGAGGCCAAACATTTGGGTGGCTGACATTGATCAAGGGAAGGAGCCACTACAGAGGAATCAAAGGAATCAAAGCAGTAGAACTTGTACTTGAGGAAGCTTGGATCTTCAAAATGTATAATTCCATCATCTCCTTCTATGTATCGACTAATAATTGATGCACAAGAAAGATCATGGTTAAGGGTTTGTAAGAAAATTTTAAAAACTGATTTTTCATCCCTTCCGCTGCGTTTATGTAATTTGATTGCATGCTTACGTTTCTAGCAAACCCAATATATAGTGCGTCTCCTCAAGCTTGGCCTTCTTCACCCAATAGTTATCTTTTGCAAGATCTGCACGTCGTGAATCCCTCACCCAGGCCTCCTCTGCTATGGTAAGCCTTGCTGATTTCTCTTTCAATTCATTCTTTAAATTCTCTATCTCCTCTGACTTCTGTTTATTTTGGCCCTTCTCATGAACCAAATCCCACTCTACGTCTCCCAGACGTGTGTGAAGAGCCTCAACCTCACCATCCTTCTGTTTGATGGTAGTCTGTTGAGTAACCGTCTTCTCTCTCATCTCCTGAATAGTATCTCGTAACTCAATGTTACGGTCATACAGTTCATCGTATATCTCAGCACTGATAGAGTTCAGTGGGAACTCTTCAGGGTCTTCATCCTCCTCCTTAGCTGCCTCAGCCTAAATCTCAATCTCCTCAGAGTCCTCCAGGTCAAACACCGGCTCATGCTTCCGACCAATAGCTGTGATCGAAGTAGATGGCTCTCGTCGAACTAACTACTCCCAGACTATATGAATGTCTCAGGCTCCTCCTCAATAGCCACTCAAGGTACCACCTCCCTAGGCTGACTAGATCCTCCAATATTCGACATCCTGACTAATCAAATTTTAAGTCTTAGTTATTATGTGATGCTAATCGATACCCTCGCAAGTATATAAGCATAAGCACATAGCACATAAGTTAATTTATTATCTTTCTTAGAACTCGATAGGAGTTATCATTACTATGTTCTTGAAGGCTACTACCTTAAGGTTTTCCACACCTAAGGTTCATAACCTACAGCTTTGATACCAACCTGTGACACCCCCAAATTCGGGTACTTCAATTTCCACGGGATTTGGTGTTCACTGTACAAATATCATCTATCTATCTACCCATAATAAATGTAAACCATGCAATAGATAGAAATAAATCCATCATATCCCCTTATGGGGTTACAACATCTGAATAATAATTCATAATCAATCTCAGGTCATATTGTTGATCGAAAAACCGATCACTAAACACGCGCAAGTATACGCGGTCTAACAAGTAATACAGTGATAAGGAAAGTGTCGTACCCACGAGGAACTATCACTAATATTTACCAAATACCAACTTTGTATCGCTTAAGTCTTATTCGAACAGTAAACTAATAGGAGTGTGGTTAAACTAGTTATAACTAATTATTAAAGCAGGTAAACGGATAACGAATGATAATCGAAGGAATTATAAGCTAAGGTTACAACTTCACCCCACACAGGCATTCCATCGAACACCTGGCGTGCTATGCTTCATCAAACTTCCTACCCTTCTCTCTTTAGTCTTAATGGTCACGACAGTTTGTCGACCGAGAACACACAGGTGCTCATACACCTCTGTCGAGGTATGCACAAACATATCCTCTCCATATCCACCTGATAGGGAATAGAATAGAAAAGAACATCCAAACTAAGTCATAATCCTACACATGTC
This sequence comes from Panax stipuleanatus, assembly GCA_020205555.1. Taxonomy (NCBI): domain Eukaryota; kingdom Viridiplantae; phylum Streptophyta; class Magnoliopsida; order Apiales; family Araliaceae; genus Panax; species Panax stipuleanatus. Next base: position 112,623,635 of record CM035120.1, read on the forward strand.
TATGCGAATTAACCTAACAAGGATTTAAGCATAAGTTCTCAATTTGGTCACACGTGGCACACAGATATATGTCTATTCTACGCACACTTATGCAGTCGAAACTCATAACCACATGCCAATATATTTAGGTGTAAATATATAATCCTTCTTTTGATATCATATAGATTTCCAAAATCATCACTAATGTCTTAGTGAGAATCATTAAGCATGAATATATTAAACCAAACCATATGGTGCCAACCAAAGAGATAAGACAGTCAATTTAACTAACAAAGGGTTCCGTTATAACCTTAGAGCCAATACTTAGTTCATAGCTATTGAACAAAATATAAATAGCAATAAAGACAACATTTATGGATTACAAAATTAGAGGAAATAAATGGATAAGGATAAACTCTGTCAAAGCTCTCCAGTCTCCAAACATTTCGCTCCTTTCAAGCTCTCCAATCCGTGTAGCTCACTGCTCTTGTTGCTCCAAGGAAATCCCAGACTTTATCCTCGTCTACCTAATCTATATTTACAAACATTACCTAATAACTAGAGAGAGAAAGTACAAAAGAGATCTAATCTATCCTAAGCTAAGCTAACCGATTCTATCCCAGTCTTCTTTCTCTGCTCTTTTTCTTCCTCTCCAATACCTCTCTCCTGTTTGCCGAGGCTCACCTCATATATATATATATATATATATATATATATCTAATTTTTTCTTTTTCTAGGTCAAAAGCAAGCCCTTCCTGCCTTCGCACCGGAGGTCGCGCTGCGGCGCGGGCAATAGGCTTATAAGTGGCGCTGCGGCGCCACGTTAAAATCAAAAGACCGGAGGTCGCGCTGCAGCGCGAGTCCATAAAGGAACTGTGGCGCTGCAGCTCCAGAATGACATCAGCAAGGACCAGGGGCAGCGTCGCGTCGCGAGAATGAGACTAGGCATTGGCGCTACGGCGCCAGTATATGTAAATTCTCCGTTTTGTCCCCTGAAAGCTAGAAAAGTCCTGTAAAGCCTGCAATACATCGGTTAAGCATAATAATACTATAAACATATAAAACTATATAAAAACTACGAAGATCAGGCAACTATTTAAGCCATAAAGTATCCGATTTGCAGGTATAAATCCCACTCATCAAATACCCCCAAACTTAAGTCTTTGCTTGTCCTCGAGCAAACTATCTAACACAAACTCACAATAGAAAACACAAGCGAAATAAAAATATCACTGTATACTAGTATCATGGCTTCTAAGCTCGATCATAGCTACTCCCAAAGAACAGGGCAAACACAGATATTAGTAAGAGTTCATTCAGCTTCAAGCATAAGACTGTATTCAATCCATTCTATGTGTGTGTGTAGGGACCAACCATCCTAACTAATCATTGCTCAAATAAGATCGCACAGTCGATTGTTAATACCAATATGCACACTCCGTAACTTAAACATTCAACAAGCATTAAGAATAAGATGCAAGTGCAGAAAAGGATCAAAAGACTCTAGCATAAAGAAAGTAAAATCTGACTCGGACAGTACTTAATTACCTTAGGCTAATCAGAGCTACCCATTAACGAGCTTTTGATCAGCGACTCCCAAGCCAGATGACTTTAGGGCACTAGGTGTGGAACACCCCTATGAATCTAATAACTCGAGCAGCAAAGGCCACGTAATTAACATAAGCCAAATTAGACTTTACGAAATCTAAAGATTATTTGGCGAGTGCATTTTATGCTCCATCTCAACATCGGTCCTGTGTTTATGGATGAGTGCGTTTTACGCTCCATCTCGACCCACCGCAAGACTTTCGATATTCAATCTCCTTTTCAAATTTTTATTTTTATTTTACAACATGCCAGAATCCAAGATCCAAAACTGTATATGCGTCGAAGTCTTTTATTACCTAGTAAAAATGAAAGTTTATAAAAATGAACAACTCTCAAAGCATAAACGGCGAACTACATTCGAAAAATAACTAGTAAACATAGTTGTTCGGTGCTTGCTAAGAAGGACGGATCAATAACAGTCTCAACTTATCGATTGAACAACCCTTAGCTCATACATGCTTGACACGACTCTAAGAGATAAGCATAATTACTTGACACTTGTCATTAGCCACAATCAAAAAATTAGTGAAAAATATACCACCCTTGCATAATAGCGGCTCAAAATAGGGTAATAAAGCCATTAACATGGCACAAGCATATAAATCTGTAAAAGCCCCAAAAAGATGGCTATAACCACAAACATGCTAATAATAATCAAAGCGTTAATAAATAACCAAAAATTGTTCATGGCATCCATCATAATAAACCCAAAACATAATACCGCAGTTCAAAACGACTGCACTACAATCTTGATAAAAACCTAAGCAAAGTACTAAAATAGCAACCTATCATGGAAATAGACAGAAATAAAATAGATAATAAACCATAACACCCCCAAACTTAAGGTGAGCAATGCCCTCATTGCTAAACATATATCAATCTAAACAAGAGGGCTTCCCTGAAGTCTTGTCACTCGGTAGCAGCAGCGTCCTCGTCAGCTTTGGCGGGTGGTGATGGTGGAGGGTATGCTAGGAAGACAGGAGGCTCTGGGAACTAGAATGGCGTGAACTCAGAATCCTCGCCACTATACACGGTGTATATGCTCTGCATCGTGTTGACCAGCTCAACCTGATACTGCATCGCTATGTCTTGCCTCAAGGCCACCGCTGCTATGTGCCTCTGCTGCCTCTGAGCATTAGCGTCCTGGTTCTGATGTAGCAGAGTGAGGGATGCCATAATTTCTGCCAGTAGTCCCTGTGAGGCTGGGCCTACGTCTGGTGGCTGCGAAGGCTCTGCTGTAAGAGGTGGCTCAGTAGGTGGCCCGAATCCTTCGCCTCTAACATGAGAAATAGCCCCGTCCCACACATCGAAGCGTGAGATGGTTTGATGGTCAATGACTAACATGGGCAGCAAAGCTATCTCTTCTGGCCCCCAATGGATACCTGCCCTCTTGCACAGCCGGGTGATAAAGGATGGATGTGGAAGTCCCGCAGAGATGTTACTCTTGATCGCCTTCAAGATGGACTCATGTATAAGAACTCCGATGTCCACGTTCAGACCCGTGACAATGGCAAATAATAGGATCGCTCTATCCTTAGTCACGTTGCTTAGGTGACGAGTCGGGATCATGTTGGCACAAATAAAGCTGAACCATGCCTTCCTATAGTGACTGAGTGCAGCATGCGGGAAACTGGTCCTCTCACCCGTGAAGTCATTTGTCTTCCATGTAGTCCCTGGGCTTGCAGAGCCTCCTAATAATATCCTCGAGGTCATAGCTGCGGAGTCCTTACTCCATATAGTCCTTACCCTCGAAACCGGGTGTCGCGAACAGTGCATTGATGGCTTGGCTTCCAAACGCCACTGACCGCCCCCTGACTTGGACAACAGCAGGACCCTCGGCACTAGCATTAGCGTAGAACTCACGAACCACAGAAACAATGGCCGATTCGGGTGGTTTTGTGAAGTACACCCACTGGCGACCCACAATCATGGCTAACAACTCGCCATCCTTTGTTTTGTCAGGCCTCAAACCCCGTTCAGGAATCAAATTCCGTGCGGCAAAGGAGCTTTTGTATCGTTTCCATGCCTCTTCGTTAACAAATTTGGTGTTGTCCCATGCCGTTGGTGCACGAGGAACCGCCGATGCTCAGTCGCTGCCTTTTTGATGCCATGTCAAAAAAAATTTAGTTGGCGTGAACAAAAACAGTACCTAAGCAATGCCACTCTCTGTAGAAGCAACCCTTAAAGAAATAGGTAGCAAATCCCCAATGAAACCCACTAATTGTAAGCCAAAACAGTCAAATTTCTCTCTTAGGCAAATTATCAAACACCTTGTGTGCGTTCTGAAAATCCACTTTGGACAGCCCTTGCTTGACAGTGCTCTTTCCCGATTTTCGTCAGTGGAAATCACCAAAATCACACAACAAGAAAAACACCAACAAAGCACCAACACAACAATTCTATCAAAATATCTTAGTGACTGGTTGAAATCCAAATAAAATACCTTGAAGGGGGAAAAACCCTAGTTTGCTGCTGATCTTCTTTTGGATTCTCGCTTGACTTGAGGTTGGTCTGATTTTGTGAATGTTGTCGTGAGTCGGCTGTGTTATGCAGAGGGTGGGGGTTCTGTGGAGAAAAGGGACGGTTGGGTTGCTTGTACTGCCGAGATGGGTCGAGAGAAATGGGAGGTAATGGGCACAACTGCTGGCTTCAGTTGTGCTTTTTTAAAAACCAAAACTCGCTACCGGCGCTGCGGCTCGGGAATTCCTTTGTTGATTGGCGCCGCGGCGCGACTTGGCAGTAGCTTTGTCTGATTTTGGCACTGCGGCGCGAGTCCCCCTTTGTTCCTGGGCGCTGCGGCGCCAGGATAGGAAATTTGCATTTTTATCATGGTGCTGCGGCACGAAGTTTAGTGTATATTCTGGCGCTGCGGCGCCAGCCTTGTATCTAAGTTTTTTCCTACACAAAAACCAGTATTAGCACATATATTATACAGATATCATGCTAAGTAAACAACATGCTTGATACTAATTTCTAACTAAGATATACACTAGCAACATACTAAATAACATGCTGCCTGCATCCTATAATCACAAAAACATATGCATTGGCAACGATGTTTACATGGTAAAAAGAAAAGACACAATATAAACTAGACATAAGTAAAGAAAATAGAGAAAATTGATACTGAGATGGGGTTGCCTCCCCACCAAGCGCTTGTTTTAAAGTCGTCGGCTTGACTATACCGATGCCGCTCAATCCTAAGCAAAATTGACCATTTCATGCCGCCTATTTGTCAACTCCTTTAAATTTGTGGTGGACATGGATGATTGATCATCCTCGTTTTCTTCACCCATCGGCACGAAGAATCTTTCACCACTGGAATTATCCACTAATTCGCCTTTTTCATCAAGTTCAAAGCGTTCTTTGTGCACTAGCGGGCCCTCCAGGGTTTCCATAATCGTGAGTGTGGCTTCCGGTTGTTGATTAGTCTTGACAATACAACCACTCTTTATCCTCTTCTCTCCAACTTCAGGCTCCACCTGTTGGACAATTTGCACCATGACATCTCCCTCAACAACTTTGTGAGACTCACTGCCTTCTCCATTCGTATCCACCGTGCAATGCTCTACTACTTCATCGTTGAGATCGGTTATGACCGGTAGATTGCCCTGCGATAGATTTATGATGGCATTGACTAGTTGTCCCAATTGATTTTTGAGGCTTTGCAATGCGGCGTCTTGGCTTGCCATTCGAGCCTCATTTCTTTCTATAAAGTTGGTGAGGAGCTCTTCAAGCCTTTTCTCTTCTGTTAAGTTTGCCGAAAAGCTCTCATTGGGTTGGAATGTCACCTTATACTACGGAGGAGATGGACATTCAAATTGATTCGGATAGGAGTAATTCAGATCATGATATTGCTCTTGACTGTAGTCCCAAGAGTTTGGATAACCCTGACAGTTTGGATGATAGTAAATCGGTTCAATGTCAACTCGTTCCTGACAGTAGGCATTCTGAGTGGACTGACACTCAAGATTATCAAAAAACCTCAAGACATTTGCAATTTGAACTAGCAATTGCTCGAGTCCTTCTTCCGAGCTTGGTTGCGTCGTCCTCTCATAAGGCCATTGATAACATTGATCGTCCATAACCTGTAAACTTAAAAATAAAAAGGAAGATCAAACAAATAAAAGAAATATATACGCGTTCAAATTAAGACTAAATTGATTTAAATCAATATTGGACAATATTAGAATAATAGTTCCTCGGCAACGGCGCCAAAAACTTGTTGGTCGGAAAATCGATCACTAAACACGCGCAAGTATACGCGGTCTAACAAGTAATATAGTGATAAGGAAAGTGTCGTACCCACGAGGAACTATCACTAATATTTACCAAATACCAACTTTGTATCGCTTAAGTCTTATTCGAACAGTAAACTAATAAGAGTGTTGTTAAACTAGTTATAACTAATTATTAAAGCAAGTAAACGGATAACGAATGGTAATCGAAGGAATTACAAGCTAAGGCTACAACTTCACCCCACACAGGCATTCCGTCGAACACCTGGCGTGCTATGCTTCATCAAACTTCCTACCCTTCTCTCTTTGGTCTTAATGGTCACGACAGTTTGTCGACCGAGAACACACAGGTGCTCATACACCTCTGTCGAGGTATGCACAAACATATCCTCTCCAGATCCACCCGATAGGGAATAGAACAGAAAAGAACATCCAAACTAAGTCATAATCCTACACATGTCTATGCGAATTAACCTAACAAGGATTTAAGCATAAGTTCTCAATTTGGTCACACGTGGCACACAGATATATGTCTATTCTACGCACACTTATGCAGTCGAAACTCATAACCACATGCCAATATATTTAGGTGTAAATATATAATCCTTCTTTTGATATCATATAGATTACCAAAATCATCACTAATGTCTTAGTGAGAATCATTAAGCATGAATATATTAAACCAAACCATATGGTGCCAACCAAAGAGATAAGACAGTCAATTTAACTAACAAAGGGTTCCGTTATAACCTTAGAGCCAATACTTAGTTCATAGCTATTGAAAAAAATATAAATAGCAATAAAGACAACATTTATGGATTACAAAATTAGAGGAAATAAATGGATAAGGATAAACTCTGTCAAAGCTCTTCAGTCTCCAAACATTTCGCTCCTTTCAAGCTCTCCAATCCGTGTACCTCACTGCTCTTGTTGCTCCAAGGAAATCCCAGACTTTATCCTCGTCTACCTAATCTATATTTACAAACATTACCTAATAACTAGAGAGAGAAAGTACAAAAGAGATCTAATCTATCCTAAGCTAAGCTAACCGATTCTATCCCAATCTTCTTTCTCTGCTCTTTTTCTTCCTCTCCAATACCTCTCTCCTGTTTGCCGAGGCTCACCTCATATGTATATATATATATATATATCTAATTTCTTCTTTTTCTAGGTCAAAAGCAAGCCCTTCCTGCCTTCGCACCGGAGGTCGCGCTGCGGCGCGGGCAATAGGCTTATAAGTGGCGCTGCGGCGCCACGTTAAAATCAAAAGACCGGAGGTCGCGCTGCAGCGCGAGTCCATAAAGGAACTGTGGCGCTGCAGCTCCAGAATGACATCAGCAAGGACCAGTTTAAAATAATTGGTTTGGATAAGCTCGTTAATAGTTCTAGAATTTAGAACGTTCATCAACTATGGACTAATCGAATCAATAAGGGTTCGCTAGTCTTACAAGGTTCAACAATAAATGATATTCAAATTGAATAATAATTTCTCAAGAGCATACAATCAAATAAGTATTGTATAACTAGAATCATGCTTTTAAAGTTAATATAATATCTCATATGAAATCTCAACTTGACTAACAAATATAAGAACTTGTATCATGATAATATTTCAAGAATAGAAAACTTGCTCAATAAAAGTAAACTTTAAGTTTAGTAACTTGCTTGACATAAGAATAAGGAATAGAACGCTTATTCAACTTAAAGAGTTTAGATAAGAAAACTTGCTTAACAATAATGAGTTAGGAATAGAATACTTACCTCGTGCACAAGCTATAATTGTAGTTACAATTCAATTCCTTAACGTCGTACACATTACATTATGCATACGATGTCGATTAGTTCCATAACTTCTATGTTCAACTGTTGAACTTTTCATTTAAGTTCAACTTACAACTTGGTTCCAAGTGATAACTTATTAACTAATCACATAACATAAGTATGAATTCACAATATGTTTATCAGATAGGTATAATCCTTTAAACAATCATAATCAAGTTTTACAATCACTATATTCAAGTTCGCACTTAGTTTGTTAAATTGAACCTTCACATTATCTTATACATGTCAACAACTTAGTTTATTAACATGAACTTCAAATCATATAATATGTGTTAATAACATGTTATAGCATAGCATTACATGTTCATCAAGTCCTCAAGTATGTTATAGCATAGTATTACACTTGGCACGACGTTTCAACGTTCATTCATCGCACGCCTGATTCTTCCCTCTTGCGTACGCTTAACATGCTTATATAACTTGTCTAAAACATCATTGATTAATGTTAAACATCATTGTATTTCATAATATTCATGTTTTATAGCTTAGAAAAACATCTTTTATTGTCGAGAGCACTACACTTGCGGTACGTGCATGTTCGACGCCCTCCGATTGCCTCCGAATACGCATCAGTCACAAAGATGGACATTTTGACCCATGTTAGCGACTTCAAATCGAAACACTTAAAAAATGAAAGCTGTAGTTCTACTCGTTATCTTCACGAATCATCCTGAATTGCCTTAATCGGAGTTCGTATGAAGAAGTTATGCTTATTTTACTATAGTAGGTCAAAATAGTCTCGGTTTACACTTTGTACACTCCGGACAGCACCCACCCCCGCTGAGGTAGGGATTTAGGCCTACACAGCCCCGCTGGGGCGGGGCCCCATGCTGGAGGAACTTTGGTTCGCGATTTTGATAGTTCGTTGGCCCAATTAATTCCAATTAAATACAAATTAAACTAGTACTATGATTTCTATGAAGTATAAACTTCATAGAAACATCATAATATGTTACTAACATGTTTTTAACATCTTAAGTCATGCAATTACTCGAAATGAAATCTTGAAATTTCACTATTCTTGGTGTTCTTGACGGTTTTGAAGAAAAAACATGAAATTTAACGTCACGGATTCGTTATAACTCCGAATCCGTTCGTTCAAAGTTTGTTATCTTTGGTTTAACATGTATTATCATAATTTACTGACAAATTTAAGTTAAACAAATAATTCATGGCATAAAATTGTTCGTAAGGGCCATAAGGGTCATATATACAACTTTTATACTCTATAACTTTTGAAAAACCCAATTAAAATATAATTATATAAAATTGATGATTTGAAAACATACATAGATGGTAGAGAACATGTTATGATTATATCTTAATATTTATATACACATAAATTATTAATTCATGCATTGATCACAAAATAATTATTTTATAGAGAACTCAAAATAGTCGTTAATGGAAAACTCTGATTATAGCATGTCTATATGAAATTCATTACTCTAACACATGAATACATGATATAAACCATATAATATACACATACTAACATATATATCATCATATACCCACCAATTATAAATTTCATCAATCACAGAGGACTTGAATAGTTTTCATAAAAATATAAGAGCGTAATTTAAGTTTGGGTTGAAGAGATTACCCTGCTAGATTGTGATGATGATGAACTCTCTTTTGATTTCTACAACCCTTGATCTCTTCAACTCTTTTGCAAAGTTCTCTCAAACTTTCTCTCAACTTCTTTTAAGTTTCTCTCTTCTCTTTCTTCTGATATGAATATAAAATAGAACTGGTGTATATATGATATATGTATATAATGTTTACGTGAAAAGAATTCGTGAAATCATGGGTCATTAGTTAACTCCCATTATGGGTTAACTGACCAACCTCCTATAAGGCCATGTTTGGCTAGCTTAAAGAGCCTTTTCTCATTTATTTTAATTAATCTCTTATAATAAAGTTTAATAATGTCACACCCATTTAAGCAATTAATCAAATATCTTATTTAATTCAATTAATTAAAATAGAATAATTCCACATTAAATCACATAGTCACATAATTAAAATTTCTCATTTATTAATTATGTCAAATCATTAAATCTCTAATTAATTAGACTACATTATGCTTATTTAAATAATTCATTTAATCAAATAAGCTCAATTAAATACATACTTTGAATAATAAAATTCTCCACATTAATTTAATCAATCTAACATATATAATTAAATTAATCTACCACAAATTCATCAATTAATTATTTAACTCAATAATTAAATCATCAAAAAATATTTATTTAATTCAATAAATATTTAAATCATATTACAAAATCTCGTTCGTCACACAATTCAAGGACAAGGGGACAAAGGAGGAAAGAATCCTTTGAAACTGGCTGTACCAGAACTATTGATGTTGCCATTCAGATCGCAGTATCCTTTGATCAGCCTGAAAAGAGTCCCATGGAACTATGGGGAAAAGGAAGGATCAACCTCAAAACATACGGCCGCTATTTCAAAGGAAAACCCGCTATATCTACCTCAGCGAATGATAAAGCCAGTCATCAAGACTAAGGGTAGAGTGCCCGAGGAAAAGATTGAAGAATTCCTCAGCAAAATGGGGCATAATGAAGCCAAGGTGGTGCAAAGATTAAAAGAGGCACCTCGACAGATATTCATTCTGGATTTGGTCTTGTCTTCGGAAGATCATCGTAAAATCTTAATGCAAGTACTGGAAGAAATGCATCTGCCGAAGGCTGTAGATACATAAAAGTTTCGTCACTTGATAGAGCACATTTTCAACAGCAATGTGATATCTTTCACTGATGTTGACATACCAGGGGAAGGGACTGGTCATTGCAAGTCATTGCATATAGCAGTGATGTCCTCTAGATATGTGATAGGGGGCGTGTTGATAGATGGAGGATCTTCCCTAAAAATTTGTCCCTATGACACTTTGGAAAGAATGAAGATCAGTCCAAATAAAATCCGGAGCAACCATATAGTCATAAGAGCCTTTGATGGGTCTCGGTGAAATGTTGTAGCAGAAATCGAACTCCTTGTGGAGATTGGTCCACATACCTTCTACGTATCCTTCCAAGTGCTGAACATCACCACGAGATATAATTTATTATTGGAAAGACCGTGGATCCATATGGCAGGAGCAGTCCCATCCACCCTTCATCAACAAGTCAAATACATCATCAATGGCAATCTGATCACTGTTAATGCCGAACCAGAGTATCCAGTATATGTACAAGATGATATGCCTATGATCAGCCTCAACGAAGGAGTTGAGCCAGCAAGTTTTCAAGCCTTCGAAGTGAGTAACACTCATTATCGACCTATTGGGGCTTTAGCCTTGAAGCCAACAATTTCTTCCGAAGTGATGTCTGTCGGTAAAGAAATGATATCTTTGGATTTCTATCCCTGCAAAGGGCTAGGGAAAAATCAACAAGGAATCAAACATCCAGTTCAGATACCTATCCAGACAAGGAAGGCTGGATTAGGCTATTCCTATGGATCAAATCACAAGAACCCGCACAAGCATCAGCCGGTGAACGTATCCACCATTCTGCTACCAAATCTCACAGATGTCAGATTCGTGAAGCCAACAAGGAATGTTCCTGCTTCTGTGTCAGGTATACTGATCCCTAAGGTCAAACCGGCCAGCGGGAAATAAATCCAAATTCTTGTTAAGGAAAACAAGTAAAGGAATAAGAGGTTCCTACAAGAAGTGCAAGATCAATTTGCAAAGATGTATTTTCTGGCACATACTGAGGGTATGAACTATGATATCCCAAATGATGACTATTCAGAAGACCAAATCCTAATGCCTCGCATCAATAGGGATAAGGAGAACAGTTCCAAGAAAAGCACTGACCCTGATGTGAATTCATTCATGGTCATCATAAAAGAGGAGGAGGATAACATCGACCCCTTCCTTATCTCAGTCAACAAGGACCTGACCCTAGACAACTGGAGCAACATTCCGTGCATCACTCATAAAGGGTAAAAGGGCAGAGAGTCCATCTACCTTGAAGTGTAGATATTATATACTGCTTACTTTTGTTGCATAGTACTAGCAGTTACTTTTGACATGCTTTCATTGATTCTTTGTATGATTAAATAGGTTCATATATTAAATAAAAGCATTTTGTTTTCAGGACTCCAAATTTGGATTTGTTTAACCTTGCCGATGAATTGCCAAGTCTCAACAGTGACTACAACTCTGATGTAGAACTGGACTTTGATTTGATAGGGATTGATCAAGAAGAGATCGATGACTATGAGGTTCCTGAGGAGATCAAAGAATGGGTCAAAGACAAACCCAAACCAAACCTCGATCAAACCACCACAATCAATATCGAAACCTCAAAAAATCCTAAAGAAATCCAAATAGGCAACGACCTTACCCCAAACCAAACCACAGACCTGATTGAACTCCTAACTCAGTTCTAAGATATGTTTGCATGGTCACATGAAGACATGGTTGGCTTGTCCATTGACATTGTCATTCACCGACTGCCCATCAAAGAGGGATTCAAGCGTGTCAAATAGAAACTCAGGAGACTAAAGCCTGAGTGGAGTTTGAAGGTGAAAGAGGAAGTTGTCAAGCAATTCAAAGCAGGAATTATCATGGTTTCAACCTACCCTGAATGGTTGTCCAATATAGTTTCTGTACCTAAGCCTGGAGGGAACGTACGAGTATGCGTGGATTACCGGGATTTTAATAAAGCTCATCTCAAAGAAGACTTCCCAGTACCTTTCATCCACATACTGATAGACAACACGGTGCAGTATGGCATGTACCCATTTGTCGACTGGTTCACCGAATATCACCAAATTATGGTTGCCGAAGAATGTGACAACTCCAAATCCGGGTACTTCAATTCCACAGGATTTGGTGTTCACTGTCCAATAATAACACATCTATCTACCCATAATAAATGAAACTCATAATTAGATAGAAATTCTCCCCTTAAGGGGTTACAACATCATAAATAAATACTCAATCCCCAGGTTATCTAACCTTAAAACATCAATGCGGAAACATAAACAATAAAGTCTTAAACATAATAACATAATTCTTAACAAAATATTCACGGCAATAATAACAAGTCTTCATCACTTGTTCATCTTTCCGTTGCCTTTACTAGTGGAAAGCTCTGCAGTTCTTTCAACCTTAGCTACAATGTTATTATGCAAGAGTGAGAAACGATTACCCACAAGTATAATAATATAATAATAATAATAACATGTAAGAAATCAATGAGTTCTAAATAATAGAAAGCTTGGCTTTTGAATCAAGAATGAATAACAAGAATCAAAAGTATATCTGAGGGTCACAAGACTATGTCCCAGGCTATTAAGTATTTCTACTTTAAACATTTAACCGTCGTAAGACTATATGGACCTTACTTCTCGTACTCAAGGGGATCAGCCCTTATTAGCATGTATGTACACATCATCTCAACGCTAACGCGTAAATATTCCTCTATAACGGGTTGTTCATCTCAGTTTGACATTAGAGTCCGCACCAAAGGAAGTTTGGTTTGGATAAGTCTCAATAATAGTTCTAGAATTTAGAACGCTCATCAACTATGGACTAGTCGAATCAAGAAGGGTTCGCTAGTCATTTAAGGTTCTATAATAAAAATGATACTTAAATCAAATAATAAATCTCAAAGGTACACAATTGAATAAGCATTGTATAACCGAAGTATTGCTTTAAAAAGAATTAGAACATCTCATATGGATTCATGAACTTGAATAAACAAGAGTAAGAACTTGTTTAATGAAAGAATAGGATTTATAAATTTAAGTAATGATAAAAATTAGGGATAGAAAACTTGTTCAATTAAGAGTAGAGTTAAGAAACTTGCCTCGTGCGTAGTTTAGACAATTATTTTTCACGTCCCTCAATTAATCCTACATACCATTACATTCACAATACCAGTTAATCGTAACTCAACTAGTATCATGATTATATTATCTTAACTCTGAATCTGATTATATTAATCAAATTCACAAATGTTAACTCTTAAACACATTATTAGACTTCATAAACAACAAGTTTAAAACACGTATTCGACTTATCAATTAATCATGTAAAATATCATTGACAAGTTAATAATCTGTTTTAACATCTCAATATATGATTAACACATTTTCAAGTTCATTACATTAGGTTTTAAATTACATTATTGAACTTGAATACTTAAATAAAATTTTATGGGCCATTCTGCTAGCCGGCGCTGCAGCGCCCAATTTGAACTGGGGACCGCCACTGCGGCGCCGAGGCCACGTCAGCAGGCTACTGGCCTAGCGCTGTAGCGCTTGGTTCCTTCACAGAACCAGCGTTGTGCCACATCAGCCAACACACTGAGCCTGGCGTTGCAGCACTCAGTTTTTTCACAAAACCGGCGCTGCGGCGTGACGACGCAGTGAGGTGTTGACAGAGTTCGTGAAGAATACAGAAAGAGCCATTTTATGTCAAAATCATACTCAAACAACAAATTTAATGCTACCCATACGTTCTGAACTTAACAGAAACATTATATAACATTCTTAGCATATTTTTAACAACTTAAATTACATAAACAACTAAATTAGAACACATAATTTTAATGTTATTGCTATTTTTCCAAGTTTCGTCAATTTTCATGAAATCACACATTACAGATTTGTTATAACACCAAATCTGTCCGTTTAAGTTTCGTTCTATTCGTTTTTACATGTATGAACATATCCAATCTTCAATTTACAGTTTAATATACAATTGAAGCATGAATTTTTGTACATATACGCTATATTCAAACATATATCTCTGTAAACTACAAAACTTCAATGTAAACAAAATTTCACGAATTTGATTACTCTAAATCATGAATAAATGATATAAAAAATGTTATAAACATCTATTAACACATACACAACCATATTTCCAATAATCATCCATAGAATTCCATTACAGAAAACTTTTTAGAAAAACAAATAAAACTTTAAAACTAAGAATTTTACCTTGAATCCTTGTTTAGATTAGCTAGAAGATGGTTACAAAATTTTGATTGCTATTCCTTCTTGTTCTTCCAAAAATCTTTTCTCTCAATTTCTCAATTTCACTCTCAAATTCTCTCTAGAAATCTCTCTGTTTAGTTTTCTGATTGATATGATATAATAAATGAAGGAAATATAACTTCTACGTATAATATAACCGGTGGAACATGAGTAGCGGTTAAGCGCATCAAGCCTTAATTGCTCCCATGTTCTTAAGGCCATATTTGGTTTGATTCTAAAATACTCCTTTTCCATTATTTTAATTAACTTATTTATTATATAGTTTATTTGTCACACTTTAATTAATTAAATAATATTATTTAAATTCAATTAAATTAAAGACAATATTACACATTAAATTAAATTATCACATAATTAAAATTTTTATTTATTAATTATGACAAATCATCATGTAATATCCGAGATTATTATGTCTTTTAACAATTATCAATAAACGAATTTATGTGAAATTTTGGTGTGTTTTCTGTTATTTAGATGTATATGCATTATACATACATGTGTTATTTTATGATATGTGATGAGGAGTATTTAAATGGTTGGTTTAGTTTAATTCAACTATTTAAATTGGTTAAGTATGGAATTAATTCTATTAATTTCGTGGGATGGCTTTAAAGCATGATTTTGAGTTTGGAGCGGAATTTAGAGACGCGGACTGCGTATTTGAGTCCGAAACTTCGAAATTAGTCAGGACAGACTATAACTACGAAAATGTGTCACAGTTGACTTTTTGGTCAAAGTCAACCACGAATTTTGGAGATGAATTTGACAAAACGAATAGTCCCATGACGTCCGGGACGTCGATTTTAGTAGGAGTCGATATAAGTATCGAAACATTTGGCTACGGAGGGCAAAAGGGTCAAAATGGTTATTTAATTGATTATAATAATAATATTTTTAGCCAATCAGCAGCTGGAGGGGGCCACGTGACCAGCATATTGGGACAAGGGAGGGTGTATATACGTATGTAGTAATATAGAGGGAGAGGGAGTTACAACTCCTTAATAAACCAAACCTTTTCATTTTCTTTAACTCTCATTTTCTTTGATTTAATTAGCAAGTGATCATGGGATATATCAAGGGTCTTTCAAATGATGATTTGAGAATGCAAGTTACAAGTAAAATCCATGCTAAGAATATATATATATATATACTCTCCACCTCTATATTCTTCACGTTGACAAAATTTCACCAAGAGAGCTAAAGAAATTGAGTGAACGAGAGTGGAGAGTTAGGGAGGATTTCTGGAGTTTTGGGAGAGTCTAACAAGCAAGGCTATCGGATTAAACAAGGAGGAATTCACATTCAAGGTAAGCCATGAAACCTACTTTTATGTTCTTGAAGGAAAATAGTGAAAAATGCATGAATTAGCATGGTAGATGTCTTATTTTGGAATTGTAATGCCATGCTAGTGCTTGTTTTTGATATATAGTTGTAGAGAATGAAAATTCTGGTATTCATCATGTTTCAAATTCGTAGAGAATCGTAGAATTCATGTATGCATGCTAACTATTTGATAAAATACCACTAAGATGCTAAATTCATCAAAACATGAAAAGTTAGTGAGTTTGATTATTGTAACATGTGTATATATGTTAGTATATGTGATCTGGACAGTAGGAATCAACCTCATGCATGCTAGAATCAAAATCATGGTTTTTGTCAAAGGTGGGTTAACTTAGAATCTGTGACTTTTTGGGTTTTTCGGAGCCTTGGAATCATAGCTTCTGCGACTCGTTGGTTGTATGTGTTAATTTTGTCAAATACTATGTAGTATGATGTCTCACCTGACCAATTTTCAAAAGAAACGGAGTTAAAATGAGCAAGTTATGAATTTCGTAAGCAAGCATGTTGGTATAAAAATCTGCATAATTCTGGGAATTTCCAGAAATTTTCTAAGTCTGGAAGGCAGTCTGGCACGCTTATCTAGGCTACTGGATCGAGGTCTTAACATGTTAGTTTCATGTATGTTGTATTTTTGTAAAATACTATGATGTATGGAGTGTATGGTGTCCAAATATCATGGTCATACAACCTGTAAACAAGTGGGAATTAAATTGCAAAGTGGGCTGCTCGAAAACAAAAATCAGAATTTGAGCCTGATGAGCAGAGCAGCTGCGCCTTTCATAAGGCTTATACCTGCGCAGCTGCGCCACACAAAGATGGATTCCGGGTTGGCCAGACAGCGCAGCTGCGCCGGTAACACGGCTTGAGGCTGCGCAGCTGCGCCGGTCCGGGTCGGGTCTGATCCGGGTCGGGTCGGGTCGAACCGGGAAAAATTCCAGAAACTTATTTTTACTCAGATTCTCATATTGAACCACTTTATCTATATGACGCAACATGATATATGATTAAATTAGTTTGATGATAGCATACGTGGTAGTTGATTAATGAAATTATAATGAAAGGAAATCATTTTCTTTCGAATTAGAGTTCAAGAACCTAATGGCTTAATGTGACACATATGATTAGGTTACGTGAAGGTTAATTGCTAGCTTTAACGATAGAAGACGTATCAGGCAAGTTTCCTAGCCCTAATTTCTATTGGGTATTTATTCAATCCTTACTTATTTTATCTCAGTGAGGGTAAGTATTGGACTTATGCTAGCTATTTATTCGTGCAAGTTCCTTTGTTGTGAAGTTATACAACTTCAATTATCTTGCAAGCTTATCGATGATTACTCAGTTATTATTCTAACAACTATGCTTATAAGTTTCATGTCATTATCGAACTGTTTCTAAATATGTTTCCTGGCCTTTGTTTTCGGCTAGTTGTTATTGATGAAAAATGATTTAATTCAAATCTTTCGAAGCTATTTAATGTTTACCAATCCAAATTGCTTTGGTGCGGTCTCGCATGAATACTAAGATGAACAACCCGAATAAATGGGCAAACAGATGTCGGACATATAGTCCCATTTATGCTTATGCAGTTTAAACTTTATACTTGTGCACAATGTAGGGTACGATAGGCTGATCACCTGGAGTACTTGCAGAGACCGTTTACAATCTATTTGATTGTTAAACCGTCTGATGGTTTTCGATGAAACAAAGCAATGTTCAGGGTATTTAACACCCCTTAGTATGCTATGGAGAATTCTAAACTCTTATCTTTGATATTCTTGTTTAACACTTGATAATTCTTTCAACTGTTGAGATATTGTCATACAGATGTTTTTACTCCTGATGTATGTTTTCAAACTTCTTTATATACTTGCTGGGCAATTTGTGCTCATTCTTGCTTAAACCTTTCAGTTAAGGATGAGAAGGCTGAGGGCTCGGGCAAGGACAAGGGGAAGACTAAGATGAAATGATGCTAGTTACCTTATAAAATAAGTTATATTTCCGCATATGATGTAATGTAGCGATAAACGCTAAGTTTAAGTTTTGGTTTATTAAAGGTTGTAAAGACTTGGGATTTTATTTTGAGTAAGTACGTAATAGTTCTAATATTACTATTATTATTGCTGGAGTTTACTTAGATAGATGAGGATGTATGTTGTATCGTGAGCACCATGTCCTGTAATCGATGTTACACGGATTTGGGGGCGTCACACATCAAATATCTAATTAATTATTAAATTAATTAGAATAACATTATAATTATTAAACAACTCATTTAATTTAATAATCTCAATTAAATTCACACTTTGAACTATAAAATTATTCCACATTAATTTAATCAATGTAACACATTAAATTAAATTAATCTACCATAATTCCATCAAATAATTATTTAACTCAATAAATAAATCAACAAAAATATTTATTTAATTCAATAAATATTTAAAATAAATTATAAAAATCTCGTTCGTCACAAAGAAGATAGGCAAAAAACAGCCTTTATCACCTCCTGAGGAGCCTTCTGTTATAAGCGATTGTCTTTCGGCATTATCAATGCTGGTGCTACATATCAGCGAGCCATGATGGCCTTTTTCATGACATGATGCACAAGGAGATAGAGGTGTATGTGGATGATATCATCGTCAAATCCCGAAGGGAAGATGACCACATCGATCATCTCGAAAAGCTATTCAACAGGCTTCGCAAATACGACTTGAAGCTGAATCCGGCCAAGTGTGCTTTCGGTGTCAAATCCGACAAATTATGGGAATTTCTGGTAAGCAACAGAGGCATTGAGCTGGATCCCGCCAAGATTAAAGCCATCACTGAGATGCCTGTACCCCAAACAGAAAAGGAAATACAGGGATTCCTTGGGAGAATCAATTTTATAAGCAGATTCATCTCTCAACTCACAGCAAATTGTGAGCCCATCTTCAAGCTGTTGAGGAAAAATTCCTCCAGAAAATGGAATGAAGATTGTCAAAAAGCCTTCCTCGCCATCAAGAAGCAACTGGTGGAAGCTTCTGTTCTGGTACCACCAAGGGACAAAGTTCCCTTATTCATGTACATATCGGTCAATGCCAACGTTATGGGCTGTATGCTAGGGTAGAATGATGATAGAGGCAAGGAAAGAGCTATCTATTACCTCAGTAAAAGATTCAGCAGTGATGAGCATAAGTATACCTTGATTGAAAAGACCTGTTGTGCTTTAGCATGAGCTATCTTGAGATTACAGCATTATCTTCATGGGCATACAACATACCTCATATCCCGCATGGATCCTCTAAAGTACCTATTCAGCAAGCATATGTTAAATTGTCGATTTTCCAAATGGCAATTGATCCTCCAGCAATTTGATATCATCTACGTAACTCAAAAGTCCATCAAAGGTCAAGGAATTGCAGATCAATTGGTCGAAGCAACATTAGGGAATTTTGAACCCTTGGAAACCTATTTCCTAGATGATGGAATAATGATAATTCAGTAAAACCCTCGAGAAGATACAGGCCAATTCTGGACACTGTACTTCGACGGGGCTGTAAACATGGAAGGTGCAAGAGCAGGGGCAGTTCTTGTATCTATCACGGGAGAATAATATCCCATGGCCATCAAACTGCAGTTTGTCAACACTAGCAACACATCCGAGTATGAACGTTGTATAATGGGATTGAAATTGGCCCAGTCCATGGGTATTCAATAGTTAGCAGTCTTTTGGAGATTTCGAGTTGGTCATCAGATAAACCACCGGGGCGTACCACACCAAGGAATTGCATTTGCTGCCCTATCATCGGCAGGTCATCAAGATGGCTATGGATTTCAAAGAAATAACCTTCATCCACATCCCTCGAAAATAGAAATGTTAAATCACGATTCAATTAATTCGTCCCGTTACATTCTCCCCCTTTACAAAGATTCTGTCCCCAGAATCGCTTACACATAGATTAAGCAAATAAATGAGGGTAAGTTTTCATCTTGTGTTATTCGAGTTCTCACGTAGTTTCTTCAGTGTTGTGATTCCTCCAAATTACCTTAATAGAAGGTATCACTTTGTTTCTAAGAACTTGTTCTTTCCTGTCAACGATCTGAAAATTAACTTCTTTATAAGATAAGTCTTTCTCAAATTGTAGGGGTTCATATTCTATGACATGTTTGTAATCGGTTTATACGATCGTAACATTGAAACATGAAAAACATTGTGGATGTGTTCTAATACCGGAGGTATGGCTACCTCATACGCGACTTCACCAATTCTTCGCAGCACTTCAAAGGGTCCAATGAACCTCGGGCTCAATTTCTCCTTCTTGCCAAATCTGATCTTTCCCTTCCAAGGAGATACTTCCAGGAAAACGTAGTTGTCATATTCAAATTCTTGATTCTTGCGGTGTGGATCGGCATATTTTTTATGCCTATCCTGAGCAGCTACCAATCTTATCCTGATCACCTTGACGATCTCGGTGGTCTGTTGTACCAATTCTGGTCTTAGCAATTGATGTTTGAAAGTAGTATGCATACAAGACAATTATTATGATGATAAAACATATACTTTAGAGACGATCTTATTTATTTATTAATAAAACTATTCACTTATTAAAGGCGTTTAATTATCTACATGATGCTATTTTTTATAATATGTAAATAACTCATAGTTTTAAGAAATGCTTTTAGAATCATGATGTTGATCATGCTAATGAGATCTAAATTCTTAGAAAGCTTAAAACTAAAATAGTTCCCAATCGTTGGATTACTAAAAAGGGGATTAACAAATCCGAATAGATTGGTACATATGTTGCTTACTCATTAGATGAGGATGGTTGATCTCATGATCATTTGTGTGGAGACACTAAAGCAAGTATATAGGTGCTCATTGGAGAATAAGTTCACTGAGCGTGACTCGCTATGGAATACCTAATGGAGTTTTACTTGCTTGTCAATAGGAATTCCTAATGTGATAGTAGTACAAGTGATCCTTGGACTTGAGATCATCATATTATCTTGTGTGTAATGAATTATACTTTGACTTATTCTTTAAGACCCTTAGAGTATATCAAAGGGTATATTTGGGTGTAATAAGTTATATATGAAGATAATGAATGGTCAATAAAGAATCTACCACTTCTAGTAAAAGAAGAGATATGTCCTATGTGATTCGTTAAATGACAACCCAGTAGTCCTTGGCCAAGGCAGAATAAAATTAGAAAGGACCTTCTAATTTGCATTATTTGGAATTGTGCATTTTCTAATCGAAATAAATATAATTAAATAAAATAAGACTTGACAGTAATTTCATGTCTTATATTTAATTAGGATATTGTATGGTGAAAAGATTGAATTGTACGATAACTATTTACTCACAGGTTCTTTTTATTATTAATGTTGAAATCTATATTATCTGAAAAGTCGTTGATCGCTAGGGAGGCTTATCCCTAATCTAGAATAAATATTATTTATTTAAATAGATTATTAGTTTAATTTATTTATTTAAATAAGATTAGAATTGTTCTAATTGATTTATTCACAACCTGTTTAATAAGGAGAACCTAAAGAGTCACACCATAAAAGGAAGAATAATTATTTAAGAAAGTAATGACATAATCGTAATAATGCATTAAGTGTAATTATTTTAATCTATGGTGATAGAATAAACTAAATAAGCTTAATGTTTATTATTTAATATTTTGAAAATATTAAATATAAATTAATAAGAGAAGTCTTATTAATATTATTACAATTATTATTATTTTAATTTCTAAAGGAGTTTAGGAATTAATTTAATATTAGTACTCTCATTTATTCCTAATAAGATTAGGAAGCAAATTAATTAAAGGAGTTTAATTAATTAAATTTTAATATGATTGGGAAGCCTATTTAATTAAAAGAGTTTAATTAATTAAATGAAATCCTATTTTTAATACTATTAGAAGGGTTAACCAATATCTATATAAGAGGAGTCTTATGATAGATATCAGTTGATGCAATTTTAATTGTTGGAGAGTACTCTTTTTCTATAGAGGATAGAAACTTAGGGTTTAGCCAACCACCCTCCTTCTTAATAATTCCTTTTCCAAGGTAGATCACCTCTAGAGGCCAAACACTTGGGTGACTAACGTTGATCTAAGGAAGGAATCTAACCCGAAAATTCAAGGAGATCACGAAGAATAAGAAGTTGAACTCGTACCTGTGGAAGATTCGTTCTACAAAGGTGTGATTCCATAACTTCTTATTTATCGTTTTAAATTAATAATTTGCATAAAGGATGATCCGAGTAATGGTTTTTTAAAAAAATTTAAACTCTGATTTACCGTGCTTCTGCTAATTTTTATAATTTGATTGCGCCCATAATTTTGTACAAACCCAACAGTGGTATCAGAGCCAAATATTTATGCAATTATTAATTATTTTGATTCCATATATGTAAAAATATATATTTAGAATAATTTATTGAACATAATTTTATTGTATAAAATTATTTTTTATGAAAAGAAGGGCAAGTTCGCGATTTTTTTTTTCGGTTAGTCACATTTTTTTTTCCCGATATACTGTGATTGCTTTAAAAATGGAATGGCCTGATTCACGTTATCACCTCACCTGGAGTCACCTGTGGCAAAAAAGTGATTGTGCTGTGATTTCTTTAAAAACGGAATGGCTTGATTCACTTGGTGACTTGATCTCAGATTATATATATATAATATAAGATCATGCAGGATTACAAAAAGTAATGTGAATGTTATCGTAACATATATATATACTCACTCTGTCCCAAAATAACTGTTTAGTTTTGATTTTTTAAAATCAAATTGACTATTTTTTAAAATTATTTTTTGTATCATTTTTGTCATAATATAGGTGCAGAGGTTATAACAAAAAAATATATATACAATTTACTACTTATATCAATTTTTATAATGTTAAAAATATATTTACACATGCTTAATTATTAATTTTAAAAATAGTCAATTTGACTAAAAAAAGTCAAAACTGAACAGTTATTTTAGAACGGAGGGAGTATATATTATATTATATATATATTTATAATCATATATATATATATATATAGTAATATATTATATATATATATATATATTATTCTTAATAATTTTATAATTTAAATAAAGAGTTTATTTTAATCTTGAAATTGGATTTCATGCAATTTAAAATTGTCCATTAAATGATACTCATATATATATGGAATGTTTTAATTCATGAGATGAATGTTAATTTATTGATGCATATGGTGATATGTATGATAATAAATGGGATTGATTATGGGACTATTGACCAATGTGATTGAATTTATTTTAGTTGAATACTTGAATGCATGTGTTTTATTAAATGGGGTCTGCGTACCTCGTTTTTACTAATTTTTTTTATGTAAATTTTATCTCTCTGCTATGTACCTCCTCTTGATTGCTGATCAAGGTTTCTATTTAAATTAAATAGTTTAATGTAATAGAAATAGTTAGAATTATTTTGAATAAATTAGAGACCAAGGAGCAATGAGCGCGTGAATACTCATTTGTATGGAGCCCGGGTTTCAATGTAATACTTACGTTTAAATTTAAATTCTTGCACTCCTAGATTTGACATTTTGGTTCACTTAGTGGCTCTAGTGAATCAAACTAGAATAAAAGTCCATAATCAATCCAGGTAGAATATAGTATTCTATATATGCATGCTAAGTATTATATATATATATATATATATATATATATATATATATATATATATATATATATATATATATATATATTATATTGTATGTAAACATGCTTCGCATGTTTTTAATAAAATGATGCGTAATTTATATATATATGTGCATGCGCCCTAAACAAGATGAGAAAAATAATAACAAACTTCTCAAAAAAATTATATTAAGTTTAAAGCGTTCAATGATATTTGAAATATCGAACGTCGCCTTCTAGAATGATAAATTAATAGAGTATTAAATATTTAATATAAGTTTGTTGTGCACACTCAAGGCAAGTATTAAGTATTTAAGATATTAATTTAATCACATTTGATGCTTATAAAGTTAATTGAACAATATTTTTTTGTTGTGCACACACAAGAAAAATATTTTTTTTTTGAATATATGGAGTGCTGGGTTGGACTTAACTTAAATTATTTTAGTTCGGATGTGCACAGACTTGACCATTATGATCTAAGAGGCAAAATACAAAGAGTTACATGTCGATGTAATTGACAAGAGTTGTCTACCTATTTATTTATATATCGTTTTTTGTACACACACAAGGCTATATATATTTGAAATGGGATCCTTATTCTCACTAGCAAATATTTAATTAGATGTTGTCGAACTATATAAGTGAGGGTAATATAGTTTGAAAAAAATAGTGAGAGATACCAATCTAAAATAAGACCTAATTTATTTTGATATATAAAATTAATTAAATGAATGTTTGCTAGTTTTTCACATACAAAAATTTAAAAATGTCGAAATCACTAATTTCACTGCGTAGCATACTTGATGCTAACAAACTTATTAGACCGAATTACACGGACTGGTTAAGGAATCTGAGAATAGTTCTCACTGCTGAAAAGATTTCTTATGTCTTAAATTCATCTGTCCCTGGAACTGTTCCAGAAACAGCCTCTGAGGAAGAGATTGTCACCATAACAAAGTAGCAAGATGGTGCATCTGTGGCTCAATGCATCATGCTCGCATCCATGAATAACGAGCTTCAGCGTCAGTATGAAAACATGGATGCTCCTACTATGTTGCTTCACCTCAAGGAGTTGTATGGTGAACAAAGTAGGACTGCTAGATATGAGATATCTAAGGAGCTCTTTCGATCTCGGATGACCGAGGGCACTGTCGTCGAGACTCATTTCCTAAAAGTGATTAATCTGATTGAACGCTTTGGACAACTTGGGTTCGTCATGGATGGGGAGTTGAGTCAAAACTTAGTCTTGCAGTCACTCCCTGAGACCTTCTCGCAATTCATAGTAAATTTTCACATGAATAAGTTAGATGTCCGTTTGCCTGAATTACTTAACATGTTGAAAACTGCAGAAGGTCACTTCCAATCCAAGAAGAACTATGTCTTAATGGTGGATTCTTCTAAGAAAAGGAAGAGGCCCAATGTATTTTTTGAAAAGAAGAAATTTAAGAAGGCTAAGGGCAAAGTGAATATGAAGGATCAAAAGAAACCTGATCCAACTAGCAAAGGAATGTGCTTCCATTGCAATGGGCCAGGTCATTAGAAGAGAAACTGCAAGAAGTTTCTGGCAGAGAAGAAGCTTGGAGAAGCTTCGACTTTCAATCAACGTTTGTTCATGATTGAAATTAATTTTTTTGAAAGTCAAAATTCTACTTGGGTATTGGATACCGACTGTAGTTCTCACATATATAATATTGTGCAGGGACTGGTAAGAAGTAGAAAACTGAACAAGGATGATGTTGTCCTACGAGTGAAAAATAGAGCAAAGGTTGCTGCATTAGCTGTAGGTACTTATTGTTTAGCACTGCTTACGAGCAAGTTTATTTATTTAAATAATTATTATTTTGTTCCGAATATCATAAGAAATATTATTTCTATTTTTGTATTAGATATGGATGGATTTAACATTATAATAAAGAACAACCGTTGTTCTATTTATAAAAATAATATTTTATATGGTGTTGGTAATTTTTGAAATGGACTTTACATACTTGGCTTGCATTAAAATATATTTCAAATAGAAAAAATTAAGAAAAAGAAAAGATATAATGTTAATTATACCTATATGTGGCACTGTAGACTCGGTCATATCAATGAAACAATATTATCCAAGTTGCATAAGGATGGGCTCTTAGAGCTATCTGATTATGAATCATATCCAACTTGTGAATATTGTCTCATGGGTAAAATGACTAAATCTCCTTTTAGTGAAAAAGGATAAAGAGTTATAGAGTTTTTAGCGTTGGTTCACACAGACGTTTGTGGACCTATGACAACTAATGCATGAAGAGGGTATTCTTATTTTCTTACTTTTACTGATGATCACTCAAGATTTGGATAAATATATTTAATGAAATACAAATCTGAATCATTTGAAAAGTTCAAAGAGTTCAGAAGTGAAGTAGAGAAATAAATGGATAAGAGTATTAAGATTTTTCGATCAGATCGAGGTAGAGAATGCTTAAGCAGTGAGTTTCTCAAAGATAATGGTATAATCTCACAATGGACTCCACTAGGTACACCACAGTTAAATAAAGTATCTGAAGGGAGATATCGAACATGTTGGACATGGTTTGTTCCATGATGAGTTTTACCGATCGTCCATTTTCATTCTGGGGGTATGCCTTAGAAGAGGCTGCATATCTACTAAATAAGGTCCTCTCGAAATCCGTCTCTAAGACTCCATATGAGATGTGGACAGGGAGGAAACCTGGTCTTAATCACGTTAAGATTTGGGGATGTCCATCTTATGTGAAAAGGTTTCAAAATAATAAGCTTGGGACAAGATCTGATGAGTGCACGTTTGTGGGATATCCTAAAGAAAGTTTGGGATGTTATTTTTACAATTCTACTGAGCAAAATGCGTTTGTTGCGAAACACGCTGCCTTCTTGGAAAAGAAGTTTACCCTTGAAGGGGCTAGTGGGAAGAAAATAGATCTTGAAGAAATTCAAGAACCACAAACCACTACAGATCGATTGGATGAACCTGTCCAAGTAGAGACACCTATTGTACAACACCCTATTCTTAAATCTGGAAGAGTACCAAAGATACCTGAAAGGTATGAATTCGTCATAGAGGATGACGATGAGGTACACGTTATGAATAATGATGATCTATTGAATTACGAACATGGTATGAGTAATTAAGACTCAGAGAAATGATAGATGACCATAAAATCTAAAATGGATCTTTGAAGCAATGCACAAGACCATTTAGATTTTACTTGCGATTACAGCTTATTATTACTAGATATGGCAAAATGGACGTTGAGACACCCTTCCTCAAATATACATTATTAGAGGAGAATGTATGTATGATACATCCAGATGAATTTGTTTCAATGGTTGAAGCAAATCATGTATATGAGCTACAATAATTCATTTATGGGTTGTAGCAAGCTTCTCAAAGATGGAACATTCATTTTGATTAGACAATCAAAAGAGTTTGATTTTATCAAAAACGAGAATGAACCTTGTGTGTACAAAAGGGTTAGTGGGAGTGCTGTTTCATCCTTGTAATATATGTTGATGATATATTACTGATAGGGAATAACATTTCTATGCTACAATAGATCAAAATAAAGTTGTCTAAACTTTCATCCATGAATGATTTGGGTAGAACATCTTACATTGGAGATATAAATCTGTATAGATTGACTTAAAAGGATGTTCGGCTTAACCTAAGGAACGTATATTCATTAGATGCTAAAGGCATTTAGCATGGCAAACTCCAAAAAGGTGTCTCATGATGATGAGACATGGAGTGTATCTCTCTAAAACTATCCTCAATAAAAGAGAGATCGCATGAGTTACTATCATGTATGCAATGAAATATACGAGACTTGATGTTGATCAATCAGATTCTGGAGAAGATCATTGTAGGACAATGATAAACATCGTAAAGTACTTAACTGACAGTAAAGATGTCATCATGACACATGATGGGTCTGAATTAAACAAGAGGACTAAACAGACTCAAGTTTTCAGACTGACCAAGACGACAACAAATCCACTTTAGGGTAAGCCGTTACCTTGAAAGGTGGTGCAGTGAATTGGAATGGTATCAAACAACAAAAGGTTACTGGTTTAGTGACAAAGACAAAGTATATAAACTATAAGTGAAGGTGCAAATTGATGTTTCGGATGAAAAGTTCAGTACAGAACTAGAAATAGTTCCGAAGTCTCATCTTGAATCCAAACATGTGTTGCGGCACTTTGATTAAAGAAATCATTGAAAGAGGAGAAGTCACTAGAGATAGTGAACTCTCAAGACAACATTGCATATTCATTTACTAAAGCTTTAACACAACAGCAGTTTGATCGTCACTTAGAGAAGATGGGTATGAGATACCAAGGCGATTGACTTTAGTGCAAGTGAGAGATTGAAAGTAGTATACATACAAGCCAATCATGTATGATGATAAAGCATATAGTTTGGAGACGATCTTATTTATTTATTAATAAAATTATTCATTTATTAAAGGCTTTTAATTATCTACATGATGTTATTTTTTATAATATGTAAATAACCCATAGTTTTAAGCAATGCTTTTAGAATTATGATGTTGATCATGCTAATAAGATCTAAATTCTTAGAAAGCTTAAAACTAGTTCTCAATCGTTGGATTACTAAAATAGAATTAGTAAATCCGGATAGATTAGTACATATGTTGCTTGCTCATTGGATGAGGATGGTTGATCTCATGATCATTTGTGTGGAGACACTAAAACAAGTATATAGGTGCTTATTGGAGAATAAGTTCACTGAACGTGACTTACTATGGAATACCTAATAGAGTTTTACTTGCCTGTCAATAGGAATTCCTAATGTGATAATAGTACAAGTGATCCTTGGACTTAAGATCATCATAGTATCTTGTGTGTAATGAATTATACTTTGACTTATTCCTTAAGACCCTTAGTGTATATCAAAGGGTATGCTTGGGTGTAATAAGTTATATATGGAGATAATGAATGATCAATAAAGAATCTACCACTTCTAGTAAAAGAAGAGATATGTCCTATGTGATTCGTTAAATGACAACTCAGTAGTCCTTGGCCCTGGAAAAATGAAATTAGAAAGGAGCTTCTAATTTCCATTATTTGGAGTTGTGCATTTTCTAATCGAAGTACATATAATTAAATAAAATAAGACTTGACAGTAATTTCATATCTTATATTTAATTGAGACATTGTATTGTAGAAGGATTGAATTGTACGGTAACTATTTACTTACATGTTCTTTTATGATTAATGTTGAAATCTATATTATCTGAAAAGTCGTTGATCGCTAGAGAGACTTATCCCTATTGTAGAATAAATATTATTTATTTAAATAAATTATTAGTTTAATTTATTTATTTAAATAAGATTAGAATTGTTCTAATTGATTTATTCACAACCGGTTTAATATGGAGAACCTAAAGGGTCACACAATAAAAGGAAGAATAATTATTTAAGAAGATAATGACATAATCGTAATAATGCATTAAATATAATTAATTTAATCTATGGTGATAAAATAAATTAAATAAGCTTAATGTTTAGTATTTAATATTTTGGAAATATTAAATATAAATTAATAAGAGAAGTCTTATTAATATTATTATAATTATAATTATTTTAATTTCTAAAGGAGTTTAGAAATTAATTTAATATTAGTACTCTCATTTATTCCTAATAAGATTAGGAGGCAAATTAATTAAAGGAGTTTAATTAATTAAATTCTAATATGATTGGGAAGCCTATTTAATTAAAGAAGTTTAATTAATTAAATGAAACCCTATTTCTAATAGGATTAGAAGGGTTGACCAATATCTATATAAGATGAGTCTTATGATAGATATCAGTTGATGCAATTCCAATTGTTGGAGAGTACTCCTTTTCTATAGAGGATAGAAACTTAGGGTTTAGCCAACTACCCTCCTTCTTGATAATTCCTCTTCATTGGTGGATCACCTCTAGAGGCCAAACACTTAGGTGGCTAGCGTTGATCCAAGGAAGGAGTCTAACCCAGAAATTCAAGGAGATCACGAAGAACAAGTAGTTGAACTCGTACCTGTGGAAGCTTTGTTTTACAAAGGTAGGATTCCATAACTTCTTATTTATCATTTTAAATTAATAATTTGCATAAAAGATGATCCGGGTAATGGTTTTGTAAAAAATTTTAAACTCTGATATACCATGCTTCCGCTAATTTTTTCAATTTGATTGCGCCCATTATTTTGTTCAAACCTAACAATGTTCGCCAACTTCATCCCAACACAATGGAGTTCTGCACTCTGATATACAACGCTTCGTAAGGCGACATTCCAATACTTGCGTGGTAACTGTTGTTGTAAGCGAATTCCACTAACGGTAGGTGATCATCCCAATTTCCTTTGAAATCTGTGATGCTTGCTCTTAACATATCTTCCAATGTCTGGATTGTTCTTTCACTCTGTCCATCGGTCTGAGGGTGATATGTCGTACTCATTCTTAACTGTGTTCCCATGTATTCCTGTAGTCGTTTCCAAAAATTTGATGTGAAGCGCGGATCTCGATCGAAAACTATTGACACTGGAACTCCGTGCCTTGAAACAATCTCCTTGACATACAACTTTGCCAACTGATCTAATTGAATCTGATCTTGATCAGTAAGAAGTGCGCTGGTTTCGTCAGTCGATCCACGAAAACCCATACTGCGTCAAAACCTCTCTGAGTTGTCGGAAGACCTACTACGAAATCCATTGTAATATGTTCCCATTTCCATTCTGGGATTTCTAATGGTTGTAACAACCCACTCGGCCTCTGATGTTCTGCTTTAACTTTCTGATATGTCAGGCATTTGGCCACATAATCGGCAACATCCCGTTTCATTTTCGACCACCAGAAATGCTGTCGGAGATCTTGGTACATCTTCGTACTCCCTGGGTGAATTACATACCTTGATCTATGAGCCTCGCTCAAAATTTCCTCTTTAATCTCTGGTACTGGCCGTACCCAAATTCTTCCCTCGAATCTTAACAGTCCTTCGCTGTCCACTTCGAATTTTAGTTCATTGCCTTCAGATATCCTCTTCCTAATCTTCTCACACTCCTCATCCTGAAATTGTGCTTCCTTAACCTTATTCACTAAAGTTGTACCAGTTCCTAGTTAGAACATTTTTTCGTCAGACTCCTTAGGATATTTTACCTCCAACTCCAGTTTTGCCATTGCTGAAATTAGCTCCTCCTGGGCTAACAACATCAATTTCTCTTGACCCATTATGCTTAAGGCGTCGGCAACCACATTAGCTTTACCCAGATGGTATAAAATATCACAGTCATAGTCTTTTATCAATTCCAACCATCTCCTCTGACGCATGTTCAAATCCTTTTGTGTAAAATTATATTTCAGACTCTTATGGTCTGTATATATTTCACACTTCTCCCCGTAGAGATAATATCTCCAGATCTTCAGAGCGAACACTTCCACGGCCAACTCCAAATCATGGGTCGGATACCCCTTCTCATAATTTTTAAGTTGACGTGACGCATACGTAATGACCTTGCCATTTTGTATAAGCACACATCCTAGCCCTTTATGCGATGCATCACTATACACCACAAAATTTCTTGTGCTATCCGGAAGAGATAACACATGTGTCGTACTCAACCTCTTCTTCAGATCTTGGAAGCTTTCCTCACACTTCTCCGTCCAAACAAATTTCACCGATTTCCTAGTTAAATTCGTCAGCGGAGTCGCAATTTTGGAAAAGTCTTGAATGAACCTTATGCAATATCCTGCCAATCCGAGAAAACTTCTTACTTGCAACGGTGTCTTCGGCTGATCCCAATTCATCACAGCTTCAACCTTTGAGGGATCTACCGAAATTCCGTCCTTATCAATCACATGTCCAAGAAATTGCACCCGCTCTATCCATAATTCATATTTTAAAAATTTAGCATACAACTTCTCTCTTCCCAATGCCTCCAACGTCACCTTCAGATGTTCTACATGCTCCTCATTGGTCTTAGAATACACCAGAATATTTTCGATGAACACCACCACAAATTTGTCCAAAAACGGCTTAAACACACTGTTCATTAAGTCTATAAATGCTGCAGGAGCATTTGTTAGACCAAATGACATCACCAGAAACTCGTAGTGACCACAACGAGTCCTGAATGCTGTCTTCGTAACATCTTCCTTCCTCACCTTCAACTGATGGTACCCACTTCTTAAGTCTATCTTCGAGAAGTATCTAGCTTTCTTCAACTGGTCAAGCAAGTCGTCAATTCTTGGCAACAAATACTTATTCTTAATTGTGACCTTGTTCAACTCTCTGCAGTCAATGCAAAGCCGCATTGATCCATCTTTCTTCTAACGAACAACATTGGCGCTCCCCACGGCGATACACTAGGCTGAATATACTTTTTATCCAATAGCTCTTGCAGCTGCACCATTAATTCCTTCATCTCCTTCAGAGCCATACGGTACTGGGCCTTCGATATTGGGGTAGTTCCTGGCGCCAAATCGATCACGAATTCTACTTTCCTATCTGGCAAAAGTCCTGGAAAATCATTCGAAAATACGTCCACAAAATCCCTAATGACAGGTATCTCTTCTAGATTCGGACTAACCTTTCTGCTATCGACTATGTAGGATAAATATCCTACACATTCTTATCTCAATAATTTTATGGCCTGCATCATCGTCAGACAACTCGTTTGTCTAAGCGACTTACTGCCATAAAATACAACCTTTGACGGAGTCATAAGGTTAATACACTTCTTTTGACAATCAATTATCACCCCATAATTGAATAGCCAATCCATCCCCAAAATAACGTCGAATTCCCCAAGTTTAATTGGGATAAGATCTACGATCATCATGTTTCCCTTAATGTCCACCCTACAGTTCTTGTGTACAAACTTAACAGGAATCACTTCCTTATTCACAATTTCTATGTTCATGGGGTAATCTAATTCTTCGTTAGGCAATTCTAGATTCTTAGCAAAGTCATCGGATATAAATGAGCAAATAGCTCTCGAATCAAATGACAAGTAAGCATTTATATTATTGATTGGAATGATACCTGACACCACATCACGTGACTGCACAATATTTTGCACGGTTATATTGAAAGTCCGGGTGGTAGGCCGGTTGGTTGGCGTCGATCCCGTGATGGTTAGGGTGTTGCTACTGCTGGTTCCTCTATTTCCACCTACTCATGCCCCTCCTGATACCTTCTTAGGATAATCCCTTACCAGATGGTCCTTTGACCCATACGTGAAGCAAGTGCCCTTCTTAGGGTTAGGGCAATTTGGTGCTATGTGGCCTTCCTGACCACAATTGTAGCAGACCATCTTTCCCATCATGTATACCCCCAGGTGATGTAGGACAAGCCTCCACTCTCTTCTTCTGATTCCCTTGCTGATTCCCAATCGATGCACTGTTATTCCACCTCCTTTTCTGACTGCTGCCACAACCAGTATTGCTACTACTAGCTTTGTTATTTTCACCTTCATTCTTCTTCTTCTTTAGTTCTTGATTATACCTGGTCAGAGCATCGCTTCCACCTTCTACGATAATTGCCTTCTCCAATATTGCCGCAAAAGTGTTCAACTGAAATATTGACACTTTGCTGTACAACTAGGGCTTTAACCCCTGTTCAAACCTCCTAGCCTTTCTCTCATCGGTATTTACCTGAAAAGTTGCAAACCTAGCCAACTCATTAAACTTTGCAGCATAATCTGGCACAGACATATTACCTTGCTTCAGTGTCAGAAATTGAACCTCTATCTGGTTCTAAGAGCTCGTTGGGAAGTACGTCTCAAAAAATATCTCATTAAACCTGTCCCAAGTTATTACGCCCTATCCACCCCTAACCTTATTCGTTTTCCACCAGTAGCTGGCCTTTGCCTTCAGCATAAACGTTGCAAAGGCAGTCTTTTGATCATCGTTGACTCTTTCAACATCAAATACCTTCTCCATCTCCATTACTCATGTCTGAACTTCGATTGGGTTCATGGATCCCTTAAACTCTGGCGGTCCTACTGCCTTGAAATCCTTAAACGATGTGGTTTATGGAGCATGCGACTGATTGGCAAGTGCTCCAGTTAAGATATTGACCAACTGCTCAACAGGATTAGCGTTGGCATCGGCGTTGTTATTATTGTTAATGGTTGTTCCTTCCTGAGCTGATTGACGGGTTGGGCGTCTTCTTGGCGGCATATTTCTGTTTAAGATATACGTTTATTAGATCGTTACTCAATTTCTTAAATATTTGAGACTTAACTTAAACATTTTAAGATATTCACTTAACACATATCATCTCAAATAAACTCTAATAGTTTATTCATTCAAAAGTTTTAAACATACGAAAGATAGCATCACTGCTATTTACATCAACTATCCCGAGATAAAGAATCTTCAGGATTTAAACCATCATATTCCATTGTTTATAGTCACATTGGAATTTACATTATTAACTACCATAGAATATTCATATAACTCATATTGTTCCAATCTCGGCCTACTAAGACGTCGAACAACTTCTCTGCGCTCTTCTTCCATGATACATAACATCGTCCTACGATCTAGCATGTACCAAAGTAAGTCCTTGAACTGGACTGGATAGTAGACAACTCGATCCTGGGCCCTATCAATCGCTGTCTGAAACGTGTAGTCCGTCTCCTCAATATTAGCCTTCTTTGCCAGATCATCATCCTCAGCAAGATCTGTACATCGAGAAGCCTTCATCCAAGCGTCTTCTGCTCTAGCACGCTTCGCTGACTCTTCTTGCAAGTCACTCTTTAGTTTCTCTATCTTAACTGACATCTCTTCATTTTGGTTCTCTCCAAGACGTACATCGAGATTCTCAAGCTCATCATCCTTCTGCTCTATAGTAGTCCGTTGTGTAACTGACTACTCCTTTAATTCTCGAACATTATCATGTAACTCTATGTTACGGTCATACAGCTCGTCATACATCTCAGCACTGATAGAGTTTGGTGGAAACTCATCAGGGTCCTCATCCTCAGCCTCTACCTCTATCTCTTCAGAGTCATCCTCTGAATTAAGTGCAGGCTCATGCTCTTGACCCACAACAGTGATCAACGGAGATGGCTCTCTCCGAACCAACTGATCCCAGACGGTATGAATGTCTCGGGGCTCCTCCTCTCTAGCTAGTCGGCGCTCAACCTCCCTAGGCTGACTGGATCCTCCAACTTTCGACATCTTGACAATTAAAATTTAAATTTTTAGTTACTACGTGAGGCTAATCGATACTAGCGAGCACATAAGTAATCACATAAGCACATAAAGTCTTTTATTATCTTCAATGAATTCCTTAATTCATTTCTTAGAACTCGATGAGAGTTTATCATCACTATGTTATCGATCTTATAAAAGGGCTACTATCCTAAGGTTTTTCCCCCACCTAAGGTTCATAACCTGAGGCTCTGATACCAACTTGTGACACCCAAAAATCTGGGTACTTTAATTCCACAGGATTTGGTATTAACTGTCCAATAATAACACATCTATCTACCCATAATAAATAAAACTCATAATTAGATAGAAATCCTCCCCTTAAGGGGTTACAACATCATAAATAAATACTCAATGCCCAGGTTATCTAACCATAAAACATCAATACGGAAACATAAACAATAAAGTCTTAAACATAATAACATAAGTCTTAACAAAACATTCACAGTAATAATAACAAGTCTTTACCACTTGTCCATCTTTCCCTTGTCTTTACTAGTGGAAGGCTCTTCAGTTCTTTCAACCTTAGCTGCAATGTTATTATGCAAGAGTGAGCAACGATTACCCATAAGTATAACAAATATAATAATAATAATAACATGCGAGAAATCAATGAGTTCTGAATAATAGAAAGCTCGGCTTTTTAATCTAGAATGAATAACAAGAATAAAAAGTATATCTGAGAGTCACAAGACCAAGAACTATGTCCCAGGCTATTAAGTATTTTTACTTTAAACCTTTAACAATCGTAAGACTATATGGACCTTACTTCTCGTACTCGGGGGGATCAGCCCTTAGTACCATGTATGTGCACATCATCTCAACGCTAACGCGTAAATAATCCCCTATAAAGGGTTGTTCATCTCAGTTTGACATTAGAGTCCGCACCAAATGAAGTTTGTTTTGGATAAGTCTCAATAGTAGTTCTAGAATTTAGAACGCTCATTAACTATGGACTAGTCGAATCAAGAAGGGTTCGCTAGTCATTTAAGGTTCTACACTAAAAATGATACTTAAATCAAATAATAAATCTCAAAGGTACACAATTGAATAAGAATTGTATAACCGAAGTATTGCTTTAAAAAGAATTAGAACGTCTCATATGGAATCATAAACTTGAATAAACAGGAGTAAAAACTTGTTTAATGAAAGAATATGATTTATAAATTTGCATAACGATAATAAGTTAAGGATAAAAAACTTGTTCAATTAAGAGTAGAGTTAAGAAACTTGCCTTGTGCGTAGTTTAGACAATTATTATTCACGTCCCTTAATTAATCCTACATACCATTATATTCACATTACCAGTTAATCGTAACTCAACTAGTATCATGATTATTCTATTTTAACCTTGAATCTGATTATATTAATCGGATTCACAAATGTTAACTCTTAAACACATTATTAGACTTCATAATAACAAGTTTAAAACACGTATTTGACTTATCAATTAATCACGTAAAACATCATTGACGAGTTAATAATCTGTTTTAACATCTTAATATATGATTAACACCTTTTCAGGTTCATTACATTAGGTTTTAAATTACATTTTCTGAACTTGAATACTTAAATAAAATTTTCTGGGCCATTCTGCTAGCCGGCGCTGCAGCGCTCAGTTTGAACTAGGGACCGGTGATGCGGCGCCAAGCCCACGTCAGCAGGCTACTGGGCTGGCGCTGCAGCGCTTGGTTCCTCCACAGAACCGGCGCTATAGCACTGTGCCACATCAGCCAGCATTGAGCGTGGCGCTACAGCGCTCGATTTCTTCACAGAACCGGTGCTGCGGCGCCGCAACGCAGTGAGGCGTAGACAGAGTTTGCAAAGAACATAGAAAGAGCCATTTTATGCCAAAATCATACTCAAACAACAAATTTAATGCTACCCATACGTTCTGAACTTAACATAAACATTATATAACATTCTTAGCATGTTTTTAACAACTTAAATTACATAAACAACCAAATTAGAACACATAATTTTCACGTTCTTGCTATTTTTCTAAATTTAGTCAATTTTCATGAAATCACACATTACAGATTCGTTATAACACCAAATCAGTCCGTTTAAGTTTTGTTCTATTTGTTTTTACATGTATGAACATATTCAATCCTCAATTTACAGTTTAATATACAATTGAAGCATGGATTTTTGTACATATAAGCCATATTCAAAGATATCTCTGTAAACTACAAAACTTTAATTTAAACAAAATTTCACGAATTTGCTTACTCTAAATCATGAATAAATGATATAAAACATGTTATAAACATCTATTAACACATACACAACCATATTTTCAACAATCATCCATAAAATTTAATTACAGAGAACTTTTTAGGAAAACAAATAAAACTTCAAAACTAAGAATTTTACTTTGAATCCTTGGTTAGATTAACTAGAAGATGGTTACAAGATTTTGATTACTACTCCTTGTTCTTCCAAAAATCTTTTCTTAATTTCTCAATTTCACTCTCAAATTCTCTCTAGAACTTTCTTTGTTTAGTTTTCTGACTGATATGATATAATGAATGAAGGAAATATAACTTCTACGTATAATATAACCGGTGGAACATGGGTAGCGGTTAAGCGCATCAGGCTTTAACAGCTCCCATGTTCTTAAGGCCATGTTTGGTTTGGTTCTAAAATACTCATTTTTCATTATTTTAATTAACTTGTTTATTATATAGTTTATTTGTAACACTTTAATTAATTAAATAATATTATTTAAATTCAATTAAATTAAAGACAATATTACACATTAAATCAAATCATCACATTATTAAAATTCTCATTTATTACTTATGACAAATCATCAAATCTCTAATTAATTATTAAATTAATTAGAAGAACATTATAATTATTAAATAACTCATTTAATTTAATAATCTCAATTAAATTCACAATTTGAACTATAAAATTATTCCACATTAATTTAATCAATGTAACACATTTAATTAAATTAATCTACCACAATTTCATCAAATATTTATTTAACTCAATAAATAAATCAACAAAAATATTTATTTAATTCAATAAATATTTAAAATAAATTACAGAAATCTTGTTCGTCACAAAGAAGATAGGCAGAAAACAGTCTTTATCACCTCCTGGGGAACCTTCTGTTATAGGCGATTGTCTTTCGGCATTGGTGCAACATATCAGCGAGCCATGATGGCCTTTTTCATGACATGATGCACAAGGAGATATAGGTGTATGTGGATGATATCATCGTCAAATCCCGAAGGGAAGATGACCACATCGATCATCTCGGAAAGCTATTCAACAGGCTTCGCAAATACGACTTGAAGCTGAATCCGGCCAAGTGTGCTTTCGGTGTCAAATCCGGCAAATTATTGGAATTTCTGGTAAGCAACAGAGGCATTGAGCTGGATCCTACCAAGATTAAAGCCATCACTGAGATGCCTGTACCCCAAACAGAAAAGGAAATACGGGGATTCCTTGGGAGAATCAATTTTATAAGCAGATTCATCCCTCAACTCACCGCAACTTGTGAGCCCATCTTCAAGCTGTTGAGGAAAAATTCCTCCAGAAAATGGAATGAAGATTGTCAAAAAGCCTTCCTTGCCATCAAGAAGCAACTGGTGGAAGCTTCTATTTTGGTACCACCAAGGGACAAAGTTCCCTTATTCATGTACATATCGGTCAATGCCAACGTTATGGGTTGCATGTTGGGGTAGAATGATGATAGAGGCAAGGAAAGAGCTATCTATTACCTTAGTAAAAGATTCAGCAGTGATGAGTAGAAGTACACCTTGATTGAAAAGACCTGTTGTGCTTTAGCATGAGCTGCCATGAGATTACAGCATTATCTTCATGGGCATACAACATACCTCATATCCCGCATGGATCCTCTGAAGTACCTATTCAGCAAGCCCATGTTAAATTGCCGATTGTCCAAGTGACAATTGATCCTCCAGCAATTTGATATCATCTACGTAACTCAAAAGTCCATCAAAGGTCAAGGAATTGCAGATCAATTGGCCAAAGCACCATTAGGGAATTTCGAACCTTTGGAAACCTATTTCCCAGATGATGGAATAATGATAATTCAGCAAAACCCTCGAGAAGATACCATCCAATTCTAGAAACTGTACTTCGACGGGGCTGTAAACATGGAAGGTGCAGGAGCAGGGGCAGTTCTTATATCTATCGCGGGAGAACAGTATCCCATGGTCATCAAACTGCAGTTTGTCAGCACTAACAACACATCCGAGTATGAAGGTTGTGTAATGGATTGTAACTGGCCCAATCCATGGATATTCAATAGTTAGCAGTCTATGGAGATTCCGAGTTGGTCATTAGACAAACCACCGGGGCGTATCGCACCAAGGAATTGCATTTGCTGCCCTATCATCGGCAGGTCATCAAGATGGCTATGGAGTTCCAAGAAATAGGTTCATCCACATCCCTCGAAATAGAAATGATTTTGCGGATGCATTAGCAACACTGGCTTCCTTGATCCACGTATCTTATATGAGAGAAATCCCTAATATCAAATTTGCAAACTAGAAGGCACCAGCCTATGGAAATTACGTTGGAGAAGTATCAGATGAACTACATCCCATCAAACAGCCCTGGTATCAGGACATCAAAGAATATCTGCTTGATGGATCTACGCCCAGTGGGGCAGGTCAAGCTAAAAAAAAAGCATATCCATAGACTGGACATGAAGTTCTATATAAGCGGAGATGCACTCTATAAAAGAGATGCTGAAATAGGCTTGCTAAGATGCCTAGACAAAGACCAAGCCCAAAGATTGATGGATGAAGTCCACGGTGGAGTATAAGGTCCACACATGAGTGGTCCTTTACTTGCCAAGAAGATATTAAGAACAGGGCATTACTGGATCTCCCTCAAAGCCGACTGTGATGATTACATCAAGAGATGCTATCAATGCCAAGTACATGGAAATGCCATCTACGCTCCTCCAAATGAACTGCACAATATGAGTTTGCCATGACCCTTTTTCATGTGGGGGATGGACGTGATCAGGCCAATAGATTCCAAAGCCAGCAATGGTCATCAGTTTATCTTCACCATAATCGACTACTTCACCAAATGGGTCGAAGATGCTTCCTTTCCCAAAGTCACCAAGGAGGTAATCGCTAGTTTTATCAAAAAAAATGTAATCTGTCGATATGGACAACCGGAGGTGATCGTATAAGACAATGCTAAGAATCTAAACAACCAGATGATGAAGGAGTTATGCAGCAAATTCCATATCAAACATCTTAATTCTGTCACCTATCTTCCAAGATGAGTGGTGCTATCGAAGCAGCCAACAAGAATATCAAGAAGATCATGCCAAAGATGTCTGCCAACTACAAAAATTGGCCTGACTTAATGTGTCTGACTCTGTTAGCCTACAGAACGTCAATGCGTATTCTACTGGGACTACCTCCTACTCATTGGTCTATGGCATGGAAGCTGTACTCCCCATAGAAGTTGAAATGGAATTATTAAGGTTATTGGTAGATGCTTAGATGGAAGAAGACTAATGGATACAAGAGCGGTACCACCACTTATCTCTGATAGATGAGAAAAGGGCGACAACCATCTTCCGTGGTTAATTATATCAGCAAAGGATTGCTTGGTCCTACAATAAGAAAGTCCAGTTTAGGAAATTTAAAGAAAATAATTTGGTGCTGAAGAAGATCTTTGTCAATCAAGATGAAGCTAGAGGAAAATTCGCTCTAAACTGGGAAGGCCCTTTCATTATCAAGGAAGTGTTGACAGGAGGAGCCCTCAGATTGCAAGAAATGGATGGGGAGGAATTTCCCCAGCTTATCAATTCAGACACCGTGAAAAGGTACTATGTCTAAGTTACTTGTAAACAGCCATCCTGGTTCTGCAAAGAAAGAAAGAAAATCAAAAAATTGGGCATCTCTGACATAGCATCCCTCTCTGGAGATGGAGGCGTATCTCTGAGCTCCTGGCCTGCAACCTCAATGCGAGCTAAAAGATCTATCGCCATCTACAAGGTGCTACCATGGTCATTCATAAATGCACTCATATCTGTAATAATACCCTCTGTATAGGATCTGAGAGCCATAATATCAGCAACAGAAACATCCCTGGTAGCTTAGGCCTCATCTCTCTCAATAACCTAAGCATCCCTGGAAGCCCGAGCCTCATCTCTCTCAGCAAGGGCAGCATCCCGACCGAAAAGGGTCGTCAACACTAAGGCTCTATCTTGATCCCTCTCAAAGGTCAAGAGATATATCACCTGCTCCAAAGACTCTACAGAAGGAGGGGCAGCAGTAACTAAAGAACTAGGAACATCACTGATCAGAGCTGCTATCAAACCAGCAAACAACTCATCCTCGGTGGGAGAAACAGGATCCTCTATAAGCTTCTCCTCATCAGAATTAGTACTAGGCTCTGAATAAGCAACCATATATGATGCAATATCTTCCTCCAGCCGTGCATAATACTCCGAGGAAAGACCCGGGTGACTTGAGGAAAAATCAGCCCTCTCCCGATGGATCCAGTAATCATAAACTCTAGAAAAATCATCCTCTGACAAAGAT
This sequence comes from Panax stipuleanatus, assembly GCA_020205555.1. Classification (NCBI taxonomy): domain Eukaryota; kingdom Viridiplantae; phylum Streptophyta; class Magnoliopsida; order Apiales; family Araliaceae; genus Panax; species Panax stipuleanatus. The sequence goes on from CM035120.1 coordinate 112,665,149, forward strand.
GAGGCTGGTGACCGCTGATCAAAAGCTCCATCAAAAGAATGAACATTATGATACTGGTCGAACTGTCCCATGATAGCCAAAAGATGATATGTAGTCACTCCTCTCATACCAGCCAAGGGTAAAAAGTCCATAACCACTGCATATGTGACAAAGCTGTATGGGGAGCTAAATCCTGAGCAATGCAATATGCAAAAAGGATGATCCTTAATCACGGTTAGGAAGACAAACCAAGATGCGGCATCTACACAGTCAGTCAATCGAAAAGAATAAGACGCAGATATCTCATGTGTCAAGCAATATCCATGGGGTCTGAAAATGTCGATCGATCTTAAATGCATCATAAACCAGATGTATAACAATACCTGCACTACCTCTGAAGAACCTAGTAGTATGGGTATGACAAAATGAGGTTGACATCAATGTCTCCGCTAATATCATAGGAATGATGGTACGACCCTCTCTAAGAGCACTAACTACTGTGATCAAGCTAATATTCAGAAGGTCCATATATATCGGCATGTATAGATAAGCTATAATGCACATCAATAAAGTATCTACTCGGGCAGCCCGCTACTCATCCTCGATAATGGAAAAATCTCCTGAGTGCAGTAAATAGCTGTCTAGTGATCCGAAATGGTCGATCAAGAAATCCATGGATACAACATGCCCTGAGGTAATCTCGTCTAAGACAACAGTGCATCGCAAATCGGTCGAGGTTATAAACTGTCTCCTCAACTCTCCAACAGCTACCCTAGCACAGGGTCGGTCCAGCAGGAAGTCTGTGATGCGCTTATACTCCTCTAATATAGGAGTCAACTCATAAGTCCCAAACCTAAAGACTTATCTCTCAGGGATCCAGCATGATAACATGCCCTCTATAAAGCCCACTAGAACCTAGAACGACAAAAGGGCCATAGAATGTTCCAGTAGACGATCAACTGCCACTCGAGTCAAATGGGGCAGACTATCATCCCACAACCTCAACGATGAGGCTATCAAAGTAGGAGGACTGTGCTCGATCCTGGTAACGGTGGATGAAGACATCTGTAAACCGTATCATGAGACTATACTGGGGTCAACGCTAAACTCATCAATATACAATCATATCCATGATATATAATGCATGCATCATGATAAATGACAATGTTAAAAAATAATATGATGCAATAAATAAAAAGCATTATACATACATTCCTACATACATCATTATCTAATACATCATCTTTATCTGAAAGCTAAAAATAATAAGTACAGGGAAATGGGGTACATCCGCCCAATATCTAACAGAGGCCTATCAAAAGAGATAACGAGCCTATCAAAAAAATCTATGATATCAACATCCAATCGATCAACCTGCTGCAACTCTGCCTGAGTTACCGTCTCTCTGCCAATCAGGATATTGGGTCGGTATAGCGGGGGATCTCCTCCAGTAAATCTGTCAGATTATGGGCCACCTGAGGGGCCAGCGCCAGAGCTAGATGGATCAAAATAATCAGCCTCTGAGGGATCTCTGCCCAAATGCTTGATAAAAAAATATGCCCGGTCCAACCGCTGGGTCAAGTTGGTAATCTGCTCCAAATGAGTGGGCTCTCTAACATATACAATCCAGTCTGTCATCATTACAGACCCAGGAACCATGTATGCCAAGAACTGAGTGGTGCGGGTCTGAGTCCCAATGGTGCGATTGAGAGTAGTGTGTATACAAACCAATTATGTATGATGATAAAGCACATACTTTGTAAACAATCTTATTTATTTATTAATAAAAGTATTCATTTATTAAAGGCATTTAATTATCTACATGATGCTGTTTTTATAATATGTAAATAACTAATAGCTTTAAGCAATGCTTTTAGAATCATGATGTTAATCATGCTAATAAGATTTAAATTCTTAGAAAGCTTAAAACTAAAATAGTTCCCAATCGTGGGATTACTAAAATGGGGATTAGTTTATCCGGATAGATTGATACATATGTTGCTTGCTCATTGGATGAGGATGATTGATCTCATGATCATTTGTGTGGAGATGAATGATTGATCTCATGAGATGGATAATTATTTATTGATGCATATGTTGATGTGTATGAATATAAATGGGGTTGATTATGGACTATTGACCAATGAGATTGAATTTTATTTTAGTTGAATGCATGAATGAATGGGTTTTATTAATTGGGGTCTGCGTACCTCGTCTTCTCTGATTTGTCTCGATGTAAATTATATCTCCCTCCTATGTACTTCCCCTTGACTGCTGATCAAGGTTTCTATTTATTAAAATAGTTTATGTAATAGAGATAGTTAAAATTATCTTGAAGAAATTAAAGACTAAGGAGCAAGGAGCGCGTGAAGACCCGTTTGTATGGAGCCCGAGTTTAAATGTAATAGTTAAGTTTAAATTTAAATTGTTGCACTCCTAGGTTTGACTTTTTGGTTCATTTGGTGGCTCTAGTGAACAAAACTAGAATAAAAGTCCATAATCAATCCGAGTAGAATATAGTATTCTATATGTGCATGCTAAGTATTATATATATTATATTTTATGCAAACATGCTTCGCATGTTTAATAAAATGACGCGTATTTTATATATATATATATATATATATATATATATATATGTGCATGCACGCTAAACAAGATGAGACAAATAATAACGAACCTCTCAGAGAAATTATATTAAGTCCGAAGCATTCAATGATATTTGGAATATCGAACGTCGCCTTCTAGCATGATAAATTAATAGAGTATTAAATATTTAATATGAGTTTGTTGTGCTATCCACAAGGTGAGTATTGCGTATTTAAGATATTAATTTAATCACATTTGATGCTTATCAAGAAAATTGAACAATATTGTTTTGTTGTGCTATCCACAAGGACAAATATTTTTTTTTTAAAATTTATGAAAGTGTTAGGCTGGACTTAACTTAAATCATTTTGGTTCGGATGTGCACACACTTGACCATTATGATTCGAGAGGCAAAATAAAAAGGAGTTACATGTTGATGTAATTGACAAGAGTTGTCTACCTATTTATTGATATATTGTTTGTTGTGCTATCCACAAGGCTATATACATTTGAAATGAGATCCTTATTCTCACTAGCAAATCTTTAATTAGATGTTTTCGAACTATAGAAATGAGGGTAATATAGTTTGATAAAAATAGTGGGAGATACCAATTTAAAATAAAAACCTAAATTTATTTTGGTATGTAAAATTAATTAAATGAATGTTTGCTAAAATGTTTTCTTTTCACATGCAAAATTTTAAAAATGTCAAAATCACTTATTTCACTGCTTAGCATACTTGATGCTAATAAACTTACTGGGCCGAATTATACCGACTGGTTAAGAAATCTGAGAATAGTTCTCACTGTTGAAAAGATTTTTTATGTTCTAAATTCACCTGTCCCTGGAACTGTTCCAAAAACAGCCTTTGAGGAAGAGATTGCCACCATTGTAAAGTGTCAAAATGAGGCATCTATGACTCAATGCATCATGCTCGCATCCATGAATAACGAGCTTCAGCGCCAGCACGAAAACATGGATGTTCCTACTATATTGCTTCACCTCAAGGAGTTGTATGATGAACAAAGTAGGACTGCTAGATATGAGATATCTAAGGAGCTCTTTTGATCTCGGATGACCGAGGGCACCGTCATCGAGACTCATGTCCTTAGGGTGATCAATCTGATTGAACGCCTTGGACAGCTTGGGTTCATCATGGATGGGGATTTGAGTCAAGACTTGGTCTTGCAGTCACTCCTTGAGACCTTCTCACAGTTCGTTGTGAATTTCCACATGAATTGTGACACCCCCGAATCCATGTCCTTTGACCTTGGTCCGGTCGTCACGATACAATACTAACATCCACCTCTAAACAACATACGATAACTAAAAATGCGAAAAATAATAAATGTACGTCGTTCATTCAAAAGTTGTTACTAGTCCCAAGATTCGATAACCTTAATACAATCTTACAAACATACCCTAGAATGATTATTAGGGTTCAAATTACAATAATAGTAATTAAATTAAACATAAGGTAAAGTCTGCTCCTTGTAAACTATCCTACATCTTTCCTTTACCCTTGCCATTCCCTGAAGTCTCGGGCTTAACTGCAATATAAGTCATGATATAGCAAGGATGAGCAACAAGTTTGCTCAGCAAGTTTAAATATAACAATAAACAATATATCATGATGAATGGAAAATATCTGACAATGAATTTCAACAATATGAATATCTAAAGGATTCAACAATATGAATATCTGAAAGATTCAACAATATGAATATCTGAAAGATTCAACAATATGAATATTAGAAGCAAAGATAATAATTTCTTTTAGAATGACTGATAGTCAAGTAGACTTTGAACTTATAACTTTCCAATGGGTTCAATAGCTAATTGACCCTTTGGTTACTGGCTACAGAAAACCAATACTTGAGGAGATCAGCCTCGAGTATATCATATATATGCATAACACTTACATCTGTTTACTCGTATCATATATTAGATACTTGGGCACACTCCTATTATATGAGGGGTGTTCTGTTCTGTCTAAGTATCCTTACCATCAATTGGTTTGGATAGCTTTAAAGAAAACTTCATACACTTGTCTGACCGAACAAAGGTTTAGACTCTATCTGACATAGTTCAAGAAATTTAGAACTTTGAATAATGTACAAGTCCAAGACTGTACGAACTCAAATGCACTAAGTGCGAATATCAATAATATCGATGTGGGATAATCGTAGAAGAGTTAAACCACTAAATAACATGCTTGGAAATAAAGTTCAAGCATTAAGTAAACAACTTTCAATTCAACAATAACCTACTCAATATAATATGAGAAGGATAGGGACCTTGCACAATAAAAGTGCAGTTTAGAAATTTGCACAATATATGAATTTGTGTAAGTTCGGGGAACTTCACAATAATAGATCCCTTGCATAAAATAAATGCACAAGTTAGGACACTTGCATACAATATAACAATCGAATGAAGTTAGGAAACTTCCAACACAATAAAAGTAGTGTTCGGTAGGGAACTTGCTTACAATGTTCCTCGAATAACGTAAACCCAAAGATAAGATACTTGCACTATAAATGAGTGTAAGTAAGGAAACTTGCAAATAATACAAGAACGGGTTCAAAAGGAACTTGCACAATCAAAGAGTGAAGTTCGAGAACTTGCTTACAACGTTCCTCGAATAACGTAAACCCAAAGATAAGATACTTGCACTATAAATGAGTGTAAGTAAGGAAACTTGCAAATAATACAAGAACAGGTTCAAAGGAACTTGCACAATCAAAGAGTGAAGTTCGAGAACTTGCCTGTTTGGTCAGCTACAAATAAGTTCTAGCTTTAATTTAACTTGCGTTGAAACAACCTATCATTAACAAGTCGATCTTTCAATTAGCATGTATAAACTAATATAAGTCTATACCAACAAGAATCTGATTATCATATAATTCTATCACATAGTTCACGTAAGTCAATCTAATCCTGTCTTAGATTTAATAATTTTAGGTTGTCTAGTTCATAAGCATCAACATAGGCTTGAACACATATCATTCCAATTTAATCATGCAATATAGTTTAAGATACACATATTACAAGGTTCTGTTCATAATTCTAAGTTATAAGGTTCAATGCCGATAAGCCTTAAGTTAGTCAAGTCCATGCCTCAAGGTCAACTATTAAAGTCATAATACTGCATAACGAGGATAAACAATGTTGAATAGTCATGCTTGTGTGCAAACAATACATGTACACTTTAATCACATAGTTCATGCCTTAGAAATTCATTTTCTATGAATGTGCGTGCATAGTTAAAATCTATGTTTAACCAAGTGAGGTTCATGTCAATATGTCTATAGGCCTAATGAATACTAATATACATGCTCACATGATCATAATATCATTCACATGGATATCAATGCTATTTAGCTCTCACATTCTAAGTTTCTTTGAAATTTACACCAAGTCCACAAAGATAACACGGTACATGTAAAGCATCTCGTAATCGCGATTCACATGTATTAGAACGCATACATTAGTCACATATATGTATCTAAGTGGTCACAATCTAAAACACACAAGTCTTGGTTAAGTTCTCTTTGAAAGTCTTAAGTCTCTCTTTTGAAAACGTCTTAACTTACGATCAAGTATGCTAGTGTGTTCTATCACATTAGACTTAGTTCTCATGTTTATATAGAATGTGACAAACGAGAATTTTTGTAAAGTTATTTGAATATTTATGGAGATAAATAAATATTTTTAATGATTTAATTATTGAGTTAAATAATTAATTCATAAATTTGTGATAGATTAATTTAATTATATGTGTGACATTAATTAAATTAATTATTTGATTAATTGAATTAATTAAATAAGCATATGTTACTTTAGTTAATTTAATAATTAATTAATGAATTAATAAATTGACATAATTAATAAATAAAAATATTAATTATGTGACAATGTGATTTATTGTGAATTATCTTATTTTATTTAATTGATTTAAATAAAATTAATTAATCAATAAGTAAGGTGACAATTAACTATATAGTAAATTAGTTTATTAAAATAAATGGAGAAAGAAAAGAAGAGGAAGGCAAACAAGGCCTTAAGAGAGGTTAATCCGATTATTATACAACGGTAACATTTATATAATACGTATACTTATTATTTCTAAGTTATTATCAGAAGAAACTTAGAAGTTTTTCAGAGAAAAGACAGAGATAAAAAAGAAGAAGAAGAAGAAGAGATTGAGAGAGATTGAGAAAGGAAGAATTGAGAAATCAATTGTGTTTCTTTGATTTATCTTCACTACTAAGGGTAATCCCTTCTTTTCAAGTTTTCAAAATTGATATTTCTTCATTACGTGTTTTAAAGTTTTCAGTGAAAATTGGGTTATGATATGGCTTTATCTATATGGGTATGGAATCATAACGTGTTTTTCTAACATATAATCATGTTTTAAAGGATCAATTTTATTTAATTTGGCCTTAATTGAGTTTTGAAGAAAATTACAGAGTTTTTATACGTCTTTGTAAAAACTCTCTGTTAAGAATCATTTTGGGAAATTAAAGTATGAGGTTATCATATATGTGACCGTAGATGTTAGTATTATGTGTTAGATCATGTATCCGTGATTTACACTGATCACACCAAGTAATTTTGTTAATAAATGGGTTTTATGAAATTACAGAGTATTGAATATGGGTAAATAACCCATATGGGTTAAATTAATGATTGATTCATATAATTGTATTAAAATTGACGTATGAATATGATTGTATATGTTTAAACAAAGAGAATGGAATTAAAATGAACAGATTCGGTATAGTAACGAATCCGTAATGATAGATTATATATTTTTCATAAAAAACTTTACAAGTTATGAAGAACAGTGAATGTGATGATTTTAATTCGTATAATTTTATGTGTTAAAATGTTAAGAATGTGTTAGAAGTGTTATATAATGTTCCTATGAAGTTTATACTTCATGGGTAACACTACAAATCATTATATTGGTGTAAAATTGGAGAAAATGACCAAATTTTGTGTTCGTTCGCGAACTTCAGATTCTAAGATTCCGCATCCGTGCGGCCGCGCCGGGTGCAAGGCTAAACGGCTCGCGGCCGCGCCCTGTTTGAAATTTTGAAAAAAATAAAATAAAATTGCTAAGTGTTGAAAATTTGTGAAATGTGTTTTGAGTCTAATGAACATGAACACATGTTGTATAAATATGATAAAATATTGATATGAGTTTAATAATTTATGTTATGTAATTAATAAATAAATTAATTACGTGACTTAAAATATTATTTGTAAAGGTTAAATAATGTGTTATAAACATTAAGACATTATTTTAAATCTAATTAACATGAAGACATGTTATGTATGTAATGAGTTATTAATACAAGTTAATAACTTAAGTTACGTGATTAATTAACAAGTTAATTAATCAACGTAAACCATTATTTGAAAACCTAATAATGAGTTTGAAGAATACTATTGTAAATCAATAATCATATCGAACTTTTGATTAATTGATATTGTAAATGTGCGATAGGTAAGAGTAATTAAAGAAGTGAGAAATAATTATAGCTTGTGCACGAGACAAGTTTTCTATCCCTAACTTACTATTATTGTTGGGAAAGTTTCCTAAACTAAACTCTTTAAATTAAGCTATTGCTATGCTTAATTACTATTGTTGAGCAAATTCTTACTCTTGAATATCCAAGTTTAGAATTTTACATGAGATGCCATGATTCTTTTAAAAGTATCATTTAAGTGTACAATACTTATTCGATTGTATACCTTGAGAAGTTAATATTCAATTTGAATATTATTTATTGAGTTATCCAAACCAACTTTATTTGGTGCGGATTCTGATGTCAAACTGAGATGAACAACCCTAATATAGGGGATTAATGAAGATGCTTTAAGCGTTAAGATAATGTGCACAGTATCAGTACGAAGGGCTGATCTCCCTAAGTACGAGAAGTAAAGTCTATAGTCTTATGACAGTTAAAGGTTGGAAAGGTTAATATACTTGACAACCTAAGACTCGGTTCAAGGTCTTAATGACCCTCAGAAGTAATTTGACTCTCGATTAATATTCTTGATTCAAAAGTTGAGAAGTAATTTGACTCTTGATTAATATTCTTGATTCAAATGTTGAGCTTTCTATTATTCAGAATTCTTTCACTCGCATGTTATTATTCTGTCATATTTTTATACTTGCGGGCATTCGTGCTCACTCTTGCATAATAACATTGCAGCTAATAATGAACGAAGTGATGTACCTTCTAGTAGCAAGGGCAAAGGAAAAGCTAACAAGTGTTGAGGACTTGTGTTGGTGTTAAGAATGTTAAAGATCAAGATTTATGTATGATGACTTAAGACTTATTTATTTACGTTTCCGCAACAAAGATTTAAGGTTAAGTTTAACCTGGGATTTATGATGTATTTTTATTTCAGATGATGTAAGATGATGATTTATTTATCTAATAAATGAATTTCATTATTTATGGGTAGATAGTTGTATGATATTGGAACAGTGAACACCAAATCGTGTGGAAATTAAGATACCGGATTTGGGGGTGTCACAAGTTGGTATCAAAGCCGTAGGTTATGAACCTTAGGTGGGGGAAAAACCTTAGCATAATAGCCTTCGTGAAGATAGTAATGACAACTCTGATTGAGTTCTAAGAAAGATAACAAAATTACGTTATGTGCTATATGCTTATGTGTTCATACTTGTTAGAGTATTAATTAGCATCACGTAAAAAAAAACTAAGACTTAAAATTTTTTTGTCAGCATGTCAGATACTGGAGGAGCTAGTCAGCCCAAGGATGTTGTACCCCTAGAGACTAGAGATGAGGAGCCCCGAGACATACATACTGTCTGGGAGCAGTTAGTACAGCCAGAGCCATCTCCTGTGATTCCAGATTTTGGTCAGGAGCATGAGCCAGAGATTGACTCAGAGGAGGACCCTGAGGAGGTCGAGATCCCGGCTGAGGCAACCGAGGAAGAGGAAGAGGAAAACCCTGAAGAGGAAGAGGAGGAGGAAGACCCTGAGGAGTTCCCACCGAACTCTGTCAGTGCTGATATGTATGATTTATTGTATGATTGCAATGTAGAGTTACGAGATACAATTCAGGAGTTGAGGGAGCAGTCAGTTACTCAGGGTGGTGAGATTGAGACACTCCACACCCGTCTTGGCAATGTGGAGTTGGTTCATGAGAAGGGCCAAACTGAGCAGAAGACAGAGGAGATAGAAAAGTTAAAGAATGAGTTGAAAGAGAAATCTGAAAGACTCGCCATAGTGGAAGAATCTTGGGTGAGAAATGCACGATGTGCAGATCTGGCAGAGGATGGTGCGCGTGCGAAGAGAGTTAAGGTTGCAGAGACGTGCTACACATTTCTGAGGGCAATGGATGAGGCCCAGGACCGAGTTATGAGATATCCAATTCAGTTCGAGGGACTGCCTGGGTATATGTTAGATCGCAGGACTATGTCCCGCATTATAGAGGAGGAACGTAGTGAAGCTGTCCGACGCCTTAGTAGGCCGTGATAGGACAATATGATATTGTTAATGTTTAAATAATCGTAAATAATGTAAATTCCGATGTGTTTATAAACAAAGAAATATTGTGATAATGTAAATCCTGCAGAAACTTTATTTCAGGATAGTTGATGTAAATGGCAGAAATGCTATCGTATTGTACTAAAAGCTTTTGGTTTTAATAAAATAATAAAGTTGTTTAAGATGATATGGGTTAAGTGAGTATCTTAAAGTATTTAACATTATGTGATACTCTTTGGAATAGTTAACGTAAATTCCGATGTGATTAAAAACAAAGGAATATTTTGAGAAACTAAATCCTGAAGATTCTTTATCTTGGGATAATTGAAGTAAATGGCAGAGATGCTATAGTACTATGTTTAAAACTTTTGATTTAAATAAAATATCAAAGGTTATTTGAAAAGAAAAGAGTTAAAGTGGTTATGTTAAATATTTGAGTTAAGTCTTAAATATTTAAGAGATTGAATAAAGATCTAATGAGCGTATATTCTTAACAGAAATATGCCGCCAAGAAGAAGACAAAATCGTCGACAAGCCCAAGAAGGGTCAACTAATAACAACAATGATGCCAATGCGAACCCCGTTCAGCAGTTGGTAAATCTGTTGGCTGGAGCGATGAACAATCAGCCTCAAGCTCCACCAAACACCTCATTTAAAGACTTTAAGGTAGTGGGACCACCAGATTTTAAGGGTTCCACGAACCCGATAGAAGCTCAGACTTGGGTTATGGAAATGGAGAAAATTTTTGAGGTTGCCCGAGTTAGGGAGGACCAGAAGACTGCCTACGCGATATTTATGTTAAAATCAGAAGCCAGCTACTGGTGGCAGGCAAATAAGATCAGGGGAGGAGAAGGAGTAATAACCTGAGAAAGGTTTAAAGAAATATTTTTCGAGATGTATTTCCCGTCCAACTCCCAGAATCAAATGGAGGTGCAGTTTCTGGAGTTGAAGTAGGGGAATATGTCTGTGCCCGACTACACGACAAAGTTTAACGAATTGTCTAGGTTTGCCCAATATCAGGTGCATACTGACGAAAGAAAGGTTAGGCATTTTGAACAGGGAATGAAACCCTGGTTGTATAGCAAGGTGTCAATGTTTCAATTGAACACTTTTGCTGGAGTTCTGGAGAAGGCCATTCTCGCTGAAGGTGGAAGCGAAGCGGTGTCTAAGTATAATCAGGATCAAAAGAAGAAGAAGAATGATAGTGAAGGAAACAATAAGGCTAGTGGCAGTCACACAGGGGGAACTAATAATCATAAACAAAAATGGAATGACAACCCGTCGTCTGTAAGTCAGCAAGGTAGTCAGAAGAAAAAGTTAGAACCATGCCCAACCTGTGGGAAGACTCATTTGGGAGTCTGCATGAAAGGAAAAAGAGTTTGCTACTATCATCGAACTATTACATCTTTTAATCATTAGTAAAAGAATACAACTTTGTTTATTATAATTTAGAATATAAATTCTATTTATATCCAAGATCTCGGCTTTACATCATATTCGATGTTACTAAAATGCGAAATAATTTAAACTTTTCAATATCCTTTGAATAAAAATCTTTTTATTGATTTCATAACTTTGAATCAAATACAATCCTTGAATCAACTATATACTATGATTCATTCTATTAGAACTATCGTATAAAGGTTTACAACTCAACTCGATATCCTCTATGTATTATCTAATACATCTTTATAGTACGACAAGCATTAAACCTCGTAAACAAATATCAAGTACAACTACTAGAACCTAGACATGGTTCGAGTAATAATCTAATCAGTATTCTTCGTTGTGATACTATCTATCTTTATCAATCAAGAAACACGAAGTCTTTATCGTAAGTCCTTAACCTGCAAAAGTGGTTATTTGCAAGAGTGAGCTTGATAGCTCAGCAATTCTAACAATTTTCATGCATCACATAGCATACAACATTATACTCAGTTCATGCATTTATAAATAATTTATATTTACTACGCATGTTAATTTTCACATAACAAGTATATCATCAAAGATCAACTTTCAATGTCATTTATATCTCATATACAGTTCATATATAAGTTCACATTATCACAGCATAATATAATTCAACTAACAGTTATTGAATTCATATATCAAATAGGAACTGAAAGACTTGCCTGATTCGTAGTTTAACAACTACGACTTAACTGCTTAAGAATCTCTGCACTTTGTGTAATCCTACACAGTTATATTAACCATAGAGATCACACTCATCAGTTATATGCATCCACACATTCTCAATGTAATAACAAAGGTTACATTGTTGTCTAACTTGTTTCTTAGAACCTTGTTTCACTTTCTTATCATACGTTTAGTATAGCTAGGTACGCATAGGTATACCTTAACTATACTCAATTAATATCATCTTTCATATACACATGTCCGCCTACAACTAATCTATTTACCTATAGTTAGTGTAGTACATCTTCAAAACATGCTCGCACAGTGCATATCACGGTTAACTAGCGGGGTGCACATACCAATCACGACTAGAGGCATATAAGTCCTATCATGCATGTTCATAAAGTTAGAATGCCAGTAACTCTATGTTCAACCATTCTACTTTCAAAACTTCATAAGTTTTATTCTCCAAAAATCAATGTCATGCTTAACTAATCATGCAAGGCTACTTTGAATCATTTTATATCTACTTATGCCATGTACGTATGTTATCATATTTAGAACTTTAAGTACACAAGTTCCTTTAAGTTTAATTTCAAGGCTTCAAGTTTTCTCTAGAACCGCACACTAAAGTGACCAAGAGGTTCATGGTATTCAAAGGGGTTTGAAACCACATGACATACCTATTTCCATGCATAACTAGGTCATACAATCATCCTTAAAAATCAGAACATACACATCATATGTATATGTCAAGGTTCGTTTATAAAACTTTAAGTCTATTTTCAAACTACAAGTCTTTTCTATCAATAATGTATGGTAGTGTGATTAACACCTTAAACATGTATTTCATGTCAATATAAACCATACTATCGGGTTCACAAAATCAGAATATAAACATGACTTATATACGCCAAAATTCATTTATAAAACCTTAAGTTTATTTTCAAAACTATAACTTCATCGTTCACGTAAGCGATCCGAATATAATATGCATATACTAGTTTAACAAGTCCATATATATGTATTAATCATACCAGCATGCTTGTCCTAATTTCTTTCAATATCTATCACTTAGTAGACATCAAGCAGGAACAAAATCTGCAGAAACTGGGATCAGGAACAGGCGCAGCTGCGCAGATCCCCAGTTCAAAACTGGCGCAGCTGCGCAGGGCCTTGCCCAACCCAAGTCTGGTACCGGCGCAGCTGCGCCGCTGGCCAGTATAAAACTGGCGCAGCTGCGCCACTGGCCGGCCAGAGACAGAGCAGCGTCTGCTTCGGCAGTACCTCAAGCCAAACTCAGAATTTCGCAACGATTATCATTCTAAGCTACTACATTACAGTTCTATCATGATTATAAGCTAGCATAGCAACTAATAATCATACTCCAATCAAGTTATCAATAAATCTATGCTTAATTCAAGAATCAAGAAATTAGAATTGAAGAACATGGATAGAGTGTTATACCTCTGCAATATGAACTTGCTACTATAACAATTCTCCCTCACTGATAACTCTATGAATACTTACTATCCATTCTATATTTAAAGAAATCTTAGCAAGTGTTATGAGGAAGAAGGGATGCTCTATATATAGGCATTTCAGTACGCGGTTCATGGAATTGTTCACCATATCAAACCAATGGAAAGAGCAAGAATCTAATGGTTAACAAATAGTTGGTGAGGAGTTGGTGGATTCATCTTTATCTCCACTCCCCCATGATCAATTGCTAGAAATTGCTGAGTTTGATGTATAGGAATAGACTAGCTTTCATGAGTTATGCACGTGAGAGGAATTGGGCCATTTATTTAGGGACAAGGAAAGAACTCAGCAAAAGCAAATGTATATAATGTATGCCAACACTTAGGTTATATATACATTTTATATACATTTAAGTCACAATGTAATTCTAATAATAATACTATCATGTAGAAATTTTAACTTGCACATATATAAATTCATGTACATTTCATCCTACCGGATATAATTCTATCGGGTATTACTCATTATTATAACGGTTATTAATACAGTTATAATATCCTATAGAAACCATTATCAATAACAATTGCTATATGTTAATAGGGTATTCCTTAAGGTCTACCCTACATATCATGTTACATAAGCAATAATATTATGTAACTCTCTTAATGCAACCAATCATACTATATAATATATACATATAATATAGCTATATTAAAGCTTCACACTACATTATATACATATTTCATGTAACTCTATCACCTTACTATATAGCTTATATAGTCACGTCGCACTTTACACTTCGTACAACATATAGTTAACTATCATACGTTATATATTTTAATATCGTATGCTTGCACATTAATAAATTACTTATCTTATCAATTAATTAATAATAATATTAATTAATCCATTTCTCATTAATCCATGGGATTATAATTCCCACGCTAATTGATTAACACTTTATATGATTTATTATCTCGTTAAATAAATATAAATCTTTTTATATTTATAAATCATTTACTCATTAATCATCATATTATCAAATAATTACTTGATAATAGTATATTGTTCATAACAATAATTAATATTAGAAGACAATTTATCTCATCACAAATCCGATTATACTTATAATCGATTTCCTTATTATTATACTATCACTAGCCATAATAATTTAACATACTATCATAATAACAATTAACAATTAATTTAGATTAATTGTTTAATTAATAATTCCTCCATCATTAAATTAGTCAATTCATTACTGAATCTATTATTGTGCCACACAAGGCATCTCTCACAAGCTCAAACTTAAGCTTATCATTATTCTCATCACTTACTCATTTCTCACCACATTACTACTTATAACCTGTTCAATTAAATTAGAACTATTAAATCCAAGGTCCACATATAAATATTTTACAAATCGAATATTCAAATATTATATATAACCTTTACGAAAATATAATAACTCAAGCTATTAAAATGTTAAATTGCTTCAATTAATTATACTTATAATAAGTATAACCTTTACGCTTATAATAATTAATATATACTCTATTAATTATTCTAATAATAATATTCACGATCAAATAATAACTTAAGTTATTTAATATATTAAAATAACTTAGTTTCCTTTCATTAATTAAACTCCCTTGAAAATACATTTAAAATTATGTATTTAGCCATATCATAAAATATTATGTTTTCTCCAAATAAGCACATTCGTTATTAGAAAATAATTTACTTATTGTCTCATGATATTATTTTTAATATAATATCAAATAACTATATGTACGACACATGTACATATATTATATATAGAAAATAGATAATAAGTTTATTTTCTATTATAATAAATTATTTCCATCAATTTAATTACATATAGCAAATACGTTTTAATATATTTACCATATTAATTAATCATACCTATTACCTCATACAAAAAATATATAAGGTAATATTATTATTCAAAAATAACATTTCCTCCTTTTATTAAAATAATTCAATATTAGAAATTATTTTAATATCCTTTATTAGAAAAATCATTTCTCTTTCTTTTCTATAAATTGTTCCCCAAAATAATTTCTTCAATATACATTTAATCATATAATGATTTCCATCTCCCTTTAATAACGTATATATATTTAACGTTATTCGCACATTAGACTTTCTCACATATTACCACTCTAAGTAATATATATAAAAAGTATCAACTATAATTACATATTCAACACACATATTAATTCACTCCTTTACTTAAGTAAATTAAACATTGTACTATATCATCATAGTTAATTAAGATTCAATACTGACATTATATTATTCCATAATATAACTCACAACTTATATTAACTAATATTTATTCTTATTAGTTAATTCCTTAACTAACTCATGCTTCACTATCCAAACCTATTCACGGATAGCTTAAGTGCTATTAATAACCTATATTATAAACATACTAGTTATTAATACACATACTCGAGAATATGGTGATTATACATTAAGGATATTTAATATCACCAACTTACTATGATAAAATAATTCTATAAATTATTTAATATCGATAGGAATTTATCCACCTCCTTTATCTCAACTGGATCGTCTCTACGATAAGTAACAAATATATATTAATAATATATTTATAAATCACAAAAACACATATTACATAGTCCATATTACCCTATGTAATATAATACCACATACCTCATATCACATATATATATATTATTATTCGAACCCATCTCACAGTTTAAGAATTTTATTTATTAAATCCTTATTTAATAATATCTGAAAATTCGGGTTCTTACATATGTTTTATTTGATTCGGGTGCTACTTGTTCATTTATATCCGATGACTTTGCAAAGAATTTAGAATTGCTTAAAGACGAATTAGAAATCCCTATGAACATAGAGATTGCGAACAAGGAAGTAATTCCTGTTAAGTATATACATAAGAACTGTAGAGTGGATATTAAGGGTAACGTTATGAATGTAGATCTTGTCCCGATTAAACTTGGGGAATTTGACGTTATCCTGGGAATGGATTGGTTCTTCAATTATGGAGCAGTAATTGATTGCCAGAAGAAATGTATTAACCTTATGACTCCATCAAAGGTTGTGTTTTATGGCAGCAAATCGCCTAGACAAGCGAGTTGTCTGACGATGATGCAGGCCAGGAAGTTATTAAGACAGGGCTGTGTGGGGTATTTAGCCTACATAGTCGATAGTCGTAAAGAGAATCCAAAGTTAGAAGAAATACCAGTCGTAAGAGACTTCGTGGATGTTTTCCAAGATGATCTGTCAGGACTTCCGCTTGACAGGGAAGTAGATTTTGTTATCGATTTGGTGCCAGGAACGGCTCCAATATCGAAAGCACCGTACCGGATGGCCCCGGTAGAAATGAAGGAATTGATGGTACAGCTACAAGAGCTGTTGGACAAGAAATATATTGAACCGAGCGTATCACCGTGGGGAGCGCCGGTATTATTAGTTAAGAAGAAGGATGGAACGATGCGACTCTACATCGACTATAGAGAATTGAACAAGGTTACCATTAAGAATAGGTATCCGTTGCCAAGGATTGATGATCTGTTTGATCAATTAAAAGGAGTGAGATATTTCTTGAAGATAGACCTGAGAAGTGGTTATCATCAGTTGAAGGTAAGGCCAGAAGATGTCCCAAAGACAGCGTTTAGGACACGATATGGTCACTACGAATTTTTGGTTATGTCACTTGGTCTAACAAATGCACCTGCAGCATTTATGGGCCTAATGAATGGAGTGTTCAAGCCGTTTCTGGACAAATTCGTAGTGGTTTTTATTGATGATATATTGGTCTATTCTAAGACCAAGGAAGAACATGTTGAGCATTTGAAGTTGACGTTAGAAGTATTAAGAAGAGAGAAGTTGTATGCCAAATTCTCAAAGTGTGAATTCTGGATTGAAAGGGTGCAATTTTTCGGACATGTGATTGATAAGGACGGAATTTCGGTGGATCCCTCCAAAGTCGAAGCGGTGATGAATTGGGATCAGCCGAAAACACCGTCAGAAGTAAGAAGTTTTCTTGGATTAGCTGGTTACTATAAAAGATTTATTCAGGATTTTTCCAAGATCGCCACTCCATTAACGAATTTGACTAGAAAAGTTGTGAAATTCGTTTGGACGGAGAAGTGTGAGGAATGTTTTCAAGAACTTAAGAGAAGGTTAAGTACAGCACCTGTGTTGTCCCTTCTGGATGACACAGGAAATTTTGTGGTATATAGTGATGCGTCGCATAAAGGGCTAGGCTGTGTGCTTATGCAAAACGGCAGAGTCATTGCGTATGCGTCACGGCAACTAAAAGATTACGAGAGGGGATATCCAACCCATGATTTGGAATTGGCTGCGGTGGTATTCGCTTTAAAGATTTGGAGATACTATCTCTATGGGGAGAAGTGTGAAATATATACAAACCATAAGAGTCTGAAGTATATTTTCACACAGAAAGACTTGAATATGCGCCAAAGAAGGTGGCTGGAGTTAATAAAGGATTATGATTGTGATATCTTATACCACCCAGGCAAAGCGAATGTTGTTGCTGACGCCTTAAGCAGAAAGGGTCAGGAAAAGTTGATGATGTTGACAGCACAGGAAGAATTGATTTCAGCAATGGAAAAGCTGGAATTAGAAGTAGGATGTCCAATGGAGACTAACGAGAAACTGTTCCATATGCAAGCTGGTACAACTTTATTGGATAAGGTTAAAGAAGCTCAAATTCTGGATAAGGAATGTGAGGAAGTAAAGAAAAAGATATCTGAAGGGACTGAACTTAGATTTAAAGTGGACAGTGAAGGATTGTTGAGGTTTGAAAGTAGAGTTTGGGTACCGCCAATACCAAAAATCAAGGAGGACATTCTGAGCGAGGCTCATAGTTCGAGGTATTCCATTCACCCCGGAAGTACCAAGATGTATCAGGATTTACGACAACACTTTTGGTGGCCAAATATGAAGAAAGACGTTGCCGATTGTGTTGCCAAGTGTCTGACTTGCCAAAGGGTCAAGGCAGAACACCTAAAGACCAAGTGGTTTGTTACAACCTTTAGAAATCCCAGAATGGAAATGGGAACATATTACAATGGATTTTGTTGTTGGCCTTCTGACGACCCAGAAAGGTTATAACGCAGTATGGGTTATCGTCGACCGATTAACGAAATCCGCACACTTTCTTCCGATCAAAATCAGATTTAACCTAGAACAATTGGCGAAGTTATATGTAAAAGAGATTGTTTCGAGGCACGGGGTGGCAGAGTCAATTATTTCTGACCGTGATCCACGCTTCACATCGAATTTCTGGAAGGGACTGCAAGAATGCATGGGAACACAGTTGAGGATGAGCGCCGCTTATCACCCTCAGACTGACGGGCAAAGTGAAAGGACAATCCAAACCTTAGAGGATATGTTGAGAGCCTATTTTATGGATTTTAAAGGCAATTGGGATGATCATTTATCGCTTGTAGAATTCGGTTATAATAATAGTTACCACGCTAGTATTGGTATGCCGCCTTACGAAGCGTTGTACGGTAGAAAGTGCAGAACTCCACTGTATTGGGATGAAGTTGGTGAAAGGCAATTGCTAGGACCAGAGTTAGTCCAACAAACGGTAGAAATAGTTAAAGTGATTCGGACAAGATTAGTAGCGGCTCAGGATAGGCAGAAGAAATACGCCGATCCACACCGCAAAAATGTAGAGTTTGAATCAGGTAGTTTTGTATTTTTGAAGGTCTCTCCTTGGAAGGGAAAGATCAGATTTGGTAAGAAGAGAAAATTGAGCCCGAGGTTCATTGGACCCTTTGAGGTACTCTGAAGAATTGGAGAAGTAGCCTATGAGGTAGCTTTACCTCAGGCACTGGAGCATGTCCACAACGTTTTCCATGTGTCGGTATTACGGCGTTATAAACCCGATTACAAACATGTGATAGAATATGAACCCCTACAATTTGAGAAAGATTTATCATACGAAGAAGTTCCTGTTCAGATAGTTGACAGGAAAGAGCAAGTTCTCAGGAACAAAGTAATACCTTCTGTTAAGGTAATTTGGAGGAACCACAACGCTGAAGAAGCTACGTGAGAACTCAAAGAGAATATGATGAAGAATTATCCCCACTTATTTTCTTGAATAGGTGAACGTGATTCTGGGGACAAAATCTGTGTAAGGGGGAGAATGTGAAAGACGAAATTATTAATCGAACCGTGATTCTGAGGACAGAATCCTTTTAAGGGGGGAAAGATGTGACGAACGAGAATTTTTGTAAAGTTATTTGAATATTTATGGAGATAAATAAATATTTTTAATGATTTAATTATTGAGTTAAATAATTAATTCATGAATTTGTGGTAGATTAATTTAATTATATATGTGACATTAATTAAATTAATTATTTGATTAATTGAATTAATTAAATAAGCATATGTTACTTTAGTTAATTTAATAATTAATTAATGAATTAATAAATTGACATAATTAATAAATAAAAATATTAATTATGTGACAATGTGATTTATTATGAATTATCTTATTTTATTTAATTGATTTAAATAAAATTAATTAATCAATACGTAAGGTGACAATTAACTATATAGTAAATTAGTTTATTAAAATAAATGGGGAAAGAAAAGAAGAGGAAGGCAAACAAGGCCTTAAGAGAGGTTAATCCGTTTATTATACAACGGTAACATTTATATAATACGTATACTTATTATTTCTAAGTTATTATCAGAAGAAACTTAGAAGTTTTTCAGAGAAAAGACAGAGATAAAAAAGAAGAAGAAGAAGAGATTGAGAGAGATTGAGAAAGGAAGAATTGAGAAATCAATTGTGTTTCTTTGATTTATCTTCACTATTAAGGGTAATCCCTTCTTTTCAAGTTTTCAAAATTGATATTTCTTCATTACGTGTTTTAAAGTTTTCTGTGAAAAATGGGTTACGATATAGCTTTATCTATATGGGTATGGAATCATAACGTATTTTTTTTTAACATATAATCACGTGTTAAAGGATCAATTTTATTTAATTTGGCCTTAATTGGGTTTTGAAGAAAATTACAGAGTTTTTATACGTCTTTGTAAAAACTCTATGTTAAGAATCATTTTGGGAAATTAAAATATGAGGTTATCATATATGTGACCGTAGATGTTAGTATTATGTGTTAGATCATGTATCCGTGATTTACACTGATCACACCAAGTAATTTTGTTAATAAATGGGTTTTATGAAATTACAGAGTATTGAATATGGGTAAATAACCCATATGGGTTAAATTAATGATTGATTCATATAATTGTATTAAAATTGACGTATGAATATGATTGTATATGTTTAAACAAAGAGAATGGAATTAAAATGAACAGATTCGGTATAGTAACGAATCCGTAATGATAGATTATATATTTTCCATAAAAAACTTTACAAGTTATGAAGAATAGTGAATGTGATGATTTTAATTCGTATAATTTTATGTGTTAAAATGTTAAGAATGTGTTAGAAGTGTTATATAATGTTCCTATGAAGTTTATACTTCATGGGTAACACTACAAATCATTATATTGGTGTAAAATTGGAGAAAATGACCAAATTCTGTGTTCGTTCGCGAACTTCAGATTCTAAGATTCTGCATCCGCGCGGCCGTGCCGGGTGCAAGGCTAAATGGCGCGCGGTCGCGCCCGTCTGAAATTTTGAAAAAAATAAAATAAAATTGCTAAGTGTTGAAAATTTGTGAAATGTGTTTTGAGTCTAATGAACATGAACACATGTTGTATAAATATGATAAAATATTGATATGAGTTTAATAAATTATGTTATGTAATTAATAAATAAATTAATTACGTGACTTAAAATATTATTTGTAAAGGTTAAATAATGTGTTATAAACATTAAGACATTATTTTAAATCTAATTAACATGAAGACATGTTATGTATGTAATGAGTTATTAATACAAGTTAATAACTTAAGTTACGTGATTAATTAACAAGTTAATTAATCAACGTAAACCATTATTTGAAAACCTAATAATGAGTTTGAAGAATACTATTGTAAATCAATAATTATATCGAATTTGTGATTAATTGATATTGTAAATGTGCGATAGGTAAGAGTAATTAAAGAAGTGAGAAATAATTATAGCTTGTGCACGAGACAAGTTTTCTATCCCTAACTTACTATTATTGTTGGGAAAGTTTCCTAAACTAAACTCTTTAAATTAAGCAATTGCTATGCTTAATTACTATTGTTGAGCAAATTCTTACTCTTGAATATCCAAGTTTAGAATTTTACATGAGATGCCATGATTCTTTTAAAAGTATCATTTAAGTGTACAATACTTATTCGATTGTATACCTTGAAAAGTTAATATTCAATTTGAATATTATTTATTGAGTTATCCAAACAAACTTTATTTGGTGCGGATTCTGATGTCAAACTGAGATGAACAACCCTAATATAGGGGACTAATGAAGATGCTTTAAGCGTTAAGATAATGTGCATAGTATCAGTACGAAAGGCTGATCTCCCTAAGTACGAGAAGTAAAGTCTGTAGTCTTATGACTGTTAAAGGTTGGAAAGGTTAATATACTTGACAACCTAAGACTCGGTTCAAGGTCTTAATGACCCTCAGAAGTAATTTGACTCTCGATTAATATTCTTGATTCAAAAGTTGAGAAGTAATTTGACTCTTGATTAATATTCTTGATTCAAATGTTGAGCTTTCTGTTATTCAGAATTCTTTCACTCGCATGTTATTATTCTGTCATATTTTTATACTTGCGGGCATTCGTGCTCACTCTTGCATAATAACATTGCAACTAATAATGAACGCAGTGATGTACCTTCTAGTAGCAAGGGCAAAGGAAAAGCTAACAAGTGTTGAGGACTTGTGTTGGTGTTAAGAATGTTAAAGTTCAAGATTTATGTATGATGACTTAAGACTTATTTATTTACGTTTCCGCAACAGAGATTTAAGGTTAAGTTTAACCTGGGATTTATGATGTATTTTTATTTCAGATGATGTAAGATGATGATTTATTTATCTAATAAATGAATTTCATTATTTATGGGTAGATAGTTGTATGATATTGGAACAGTGAACACCAAATCCTGTGAAAATTAAGATACCGAATTTGGGGGTGTCACATAGAACACACAATCATGACCATGAAATCAGAATTCATACATGCTACGTATACGTCAAAGTTCACATTTAGAGCTTATGTTGTTGTTAGTAACGTTCACTAATGAGTTCAACATGCTAACGCTTCTTTACGAATCATATAAACACAAGTCAATGGATTATTCATGTATTTCTAAACCATACTAACATGCTTGTAAAATTAGTACCTCAATGTGTTACACACATGTCAAAGTTTATTTTCAAAACTTCCATTTTCGTTAGGAATGTGCACTAGTGAGGTTCACATGTTCATATTATATTATGAAACCCGTATACCTAAGTCAACATGCCTCTCATGCAATTCTAAGTCATGTTATCATGGTTGCAAAGTCAGAATGCTAACATGGCAAGTATACATATCGAGTTTGTTTCTAAATTCGAAGTTAGTTTATGAAACACTAAGTTTATCTCAAACCATAAGTATTTGTGCAACTATTAGTGAAACATGCTTACATTGCCTCAATATATTGATATATATGTATCACTCATGCTAGTATACTCATTCTAAACTAGTACCATAAGTTAGCATGAACAGAAAACAAAACAGAAACCAAGTGGTCTGGTGCAGGCCTGGCGCAGCTGCACCGCTGGCCAGTGCAATACTGGCGCAGCTGCGCAGTTGCCTGGGCCAACCAGGAACTAGCTGCTTCGGCAACTGCTTAGCCCAAACTCAGAAATTTTATACGAAAATTGTTTCTAACATAACACATTGCTATTCTAACAACATTAGAAGTTCGTATAACACTAAGCAACATATCCCAAATCAATTATCAACAAATACATGCTTAATTCAAAGAATTAAGGAATTAGAATTTATCAGAGAATGAAGAATAAGGAAGTAATTATACCTCTGTAACTTGCTGCTATCTTAACTCCTTTACTCAAGGATGCTAATCACAGATATATATATATATATATATGCTCTCAATAACTTACACTTATGAAAACTCAGCAATGTTAACAATGAAGGAGAAGCTCATTATATAGGCAAATGGATATCCAGTTCTTGACTTTGCCCACCAAATCAAAACAAAGGATTTCAAGAATGTACAATGGACAAGAGAGAGTTGGTGAGGGTGGGTGATTCCACCCATGAATTCCACTCCCCATCTCATGATTAGCTATGATTTGTGAGGAAATTGAGAAGATGATAGACTAGTGTAGCATGTGAGTTCACGTGTGGGAAGAGTTGGGCTCTCAACAAACCTCAGCAACTAGCATTCCATGTACTAATGTTATATTTTAGATATATATACTTATAGTATGTATTTAAGTTATACATTAAAATGGTTATTGCAATGTTGGACAACCAATTGAAATTTAGTAACTTGCTAGTGTAGTATAACACTTAGGTTATATATGTATACACCTTATATAGTTTGGGTTATGAATATAAATGTAATTTCTCATTACAATGTATCAAGTAGGTACATATACACCAATCATATAATCCATGTACATTTTTTATTAACACCAAATATAAAGTAATTGGATATTATTATTATCACAACGGTTATTATTATAATTATCATAACTTATTAAAAATCATTATCAAATAATAATCGTTTATTGATATAATGTAATAGGTATACATATTAATGTCTATCCATACCTATCATGTTACATAAGGAATAATATATATAACTCATCTAATACAATTAATCTTACCATATAGTCCATACATACAATACAAGCCATATTAATATGTCACATAGAACCTTATACAATATATAAAGGTAACTACCTTATACCAAAGGTTTAATTACCATATGTTTGTATAAAATAATTAACCAAGTAAATATAATATTATTATATTTATAAATCTCTTACTCAGTAATTATTATTAAATTATACTTTTATATTTTATTATCCTCAACAATAATAATTTTATACATTATCAATTAATTACTCAAATATCAATTAATTAATCACGATTAAATCTCTACACTATAATTAAGTAAATTTGAATATGTAATTACTAACACTTTTATCAGTACTCTGATATAAAGGTCTCAATCTACTAATTTAAATAACCATTAGTGATTCCCTTTAATAAAATCCTAGCATTTATTCGCATAGGTTCAATTCACATAATCACATAACCACATAACCACATAAGGTTTAAATAAGCTCGTAAAACTAACTCATTAAAATTTTAAATCACATATTAAAATAATAAGGAGTTTAAAATTCATGGTCGTTACATGAATAAGTTAGATGTCAGCTTGCCTTAATTACTTAACATGTTAAAAATTGCAGATGGTCACTTCCCATCCAAGAAGAACCATGTCTTGATGGTGGATTCTTCCAATAAAAGGAAGAGGCCCAAGGTGTCTTCTGAAAAGAAAAAATCTAAGAAGGCTAAGGGAAATGTGACAACCCAAAAATTTATAAGATTTTGAATTATTAAAATAAAGGTTAAAAGAATAAAACCTAGATGATAATTTGAGGATTTAATTTAAATTTTTAAGTAAGACCTATATGGTTTACTATTTGAATGAGAATAGAGAAAATATGGGTTACAAAATTTTTAAACCCTAGAAATGGAGTTATATGTATTTGAATGAATATTAAGGATAAGGTATTACGACAACTATAAATTTGATGTGAACTAAATGGTGTAAGAAATTTTATAAAGGAAATTAAAAATGTAGAAAACCTAATTTTTCTTAGTCTTGGTTGTGTTTAATCATATGTTTGTTGATTTTCGGTGAAATAGATCATGGATCATGATAGATCCATGAATATATAATGTATTGGTTTGTATTATGATGATTTAGGAGGCGTAATGTTTGATTAATCAAGAGATCTAGGAAGTTTTCTTAAAAATCACTAAGGATTGAAAATCAGATTTTTGTGAAAACGTAGTATGAAATTCAAACGACCATATCTCTCATTGTATTTTAAAATTTTGAGTGTGATCAATTTCTGGAGTTAGATATATGAGTCTTCTAACAGATCCAAGTGGAATCTTTGAAAAATTCTTTGTAGATTTCTGTATGGACTGTTTTTAGCAAAGTAGGTCAAATCTGAAAAATGACAAAAAACATTATGTCCAAAACTGCTAGGGGCATTTTCGATAACTTAATTTATGAAATAAATTCCAATCTTTTGGGATATGAAACTATATGATATAAAGTAGCTCCTGTCCAAAAATGAGCTCGTTCCGACCTAAATTGATCGAGTTATGGTAATTTCAATATTTGGATTTTTCCGACTAAAACTGCTATAACCGGAGTTCTATAACTTCGATGGCCACAAAATTTAAACTGGAAGTTCACGTTAATACGTGTAAGATCCCACCAAGAGTTGGGAATTTCTGGAGTTAAGCATGATGTAGAAAATTTCTTAAGATTCGAATTAGAAATGGATTTTTGAAAAATACTAAAGGGAGTTGAAAAATCCCAGAAAAATTCTTTTTGTGTATGGAATATATGTATATATGTTTTTCCAAAGGATAGAAAAATAATAAGCTGATTTGGTATTTCTCTGAAAAGGGTATTTCAGTTTCCTGAAATGAACAATTCAGGGTGCTGAAATTGAAACTGAAAATGTTAGGTAGGGAGTACAGTTTGGATTCAGCTTGCTAAAATGAACAATTCAGGTTGCTGAATTGGAAACTGAAATGTCAGAAAGGGAAGACAAGCTTATTTTCAGCTTGCTGAAATAATGTATTCGGTGTGCTGAAATAGTAAACAGATTACTGAGTTATAATAAGAACTTATAAGTGTTAAGTCTAAGGTTCTGCAGTCTTACTCTTTAATAGTTGATGTATAGTAACTGAGCTAAACGTTTCCTTCAGGGAGCGGAGGTATATACGAATTAGCAACCAATCTAACTCGCTGTGAAAATAGTGTAGACGCGACAAAAACTAATTTGTTGGTTGTTTGTGGGAAACCACTCAGTATACTATATTGAATACTATTAAAGACTCGATGTATGCTAGGTTTAGACTTGTTAATACGTATGGTGTTAAGGTTATCTAATATTTGACTATGTGGTTAAGTGTTAGATAGTTTAC
Source organism: Panax stipuleanatus (assembly GCA_020205555.1). Lineage (NCBI taxonomy): Eukaryota > Viridiplantae > Streptophyta > Magnoliopsida > Apiales > Araliaceae > Panax > Panax stipuleanatus. Next base: position 112,692,093 of record CM035120.1, read on the forward strand.
GTATAAAGTAATAGTATTATGGGGTAAGGTATGTTATACTAATTGAAAGATCAATCTTATAACTGATAGGTCTTTTCAATAAAGAGATTAAATTAGATTGTGTAGCAGTAATCAACGGTACATGCAAGCTTTTCTTTAACTCAAACTTGAGTTATATTTTCAAAGCATGTTCATGAATAATTAATCTTGATTATTCACATCTATACTGATTATTGATTCGCACTTAGTGCATGTTGCATATGTTCATCAGGTATGAAAGGCTAATCACCTTCATTACCCTAAGGTTAAGTTAAAGTTATTCATAGTCCTTGTTGACATTAAACATTATTGATTCAGTCATTCATTTTTTGAAATTTTGATTTATGCTCTTTCACAATTTTTATATTGTTGAAAAAGCTTATTTTTTTTCTTGCAATCATGATATATCCTTGTTGTATTTAAACTTGCTAGGCAAATTAATTGCCCACCCTTTCTATATCATGATAACAAATTTTAGATTAAGGCGAAGGCTTGAAGAAAGACAGTGGAAAAGGCAAACTCCAAGAGTAGATTATATACATTCATAACTATTTAGTTATCATATGTAAGTAATGTTGTAAACCTTTTTAATTACTTAAGATCTGTATTTAGTTAAGGTTAACAGACCTTGGGAAATGTTATAAAATCATGTGAAATAAATAATTTATGTTTATATATTCCGCATTAGTTAATGGAATATGTATGAAGATGAAGTACCGTAACGTACCAGGTCCAAGGTTCTTGGGACCCGAATTTGGGGGGGTCACAGGAAAGGTGAACTTAAAGGAACAAAAGAAACCTGATCCAGTTGGAAAAGGAATGTGCTTCCATTACAACGAGCCGGGGCACTGGAAGAAGAACTGCAAGAAGTTTCTAGCAGAGAAGAAGCTTGGAGAAGCTTTGACTTCCAATCAAGGTTTGTTCATGATTGAAATTAATTTTTTCTGAAAGTCTAATTCTACTTGGGTATTGGATACCGGATGTGGTTCTCACATATGTAATACTGTGCAGGGACTGGTCAGAAGCAGAAAGCTGAGAAATGATGAGGTCATCCTTGTTGGTCCGATTTAGATGACACAATTAACGCGCAAGTATATGCGGCCAACGAGTAATAAAGTGAAAGTACTGATATAGTCCCACAGAGAATTAATGGATAAAAGACACCAAACCACTAGCACGTAATAATTTCAGTCATATTTAAACAGCGGTAAATTATTTTAATTAAAAACTAAATTAAACTAGGCAAGAAATTGAAAGTTAAACTAAAGAATCCTAGAGTCGAATTAGATAATGAAGATAAGAGATTCCAATTTCCCGTAATGATTCGTCTAAGTTGATTCACTTCCAATTAGGTCAAATTAATCATTGTATGTGTTAGCCGAGAACACGAGAGTAAGAGAAGTCCATCTTCTGATGTACCTAAACCATACTATGTGCAATCCACAGGTGATAGACGCACGTGGACACCCACATTACCTAAACCACTACATTCCTATGTGATTTACAAATAAATAGGGTTTAAGGTCAAGTCCTCTATTGACTACGAGCGGCGCTTAGGTATATTTCTATCCTAAGCACAAATTATAAGTCCAACGCCATGTGAACCTACTATCTCCCGCTATCACGATTCGATCTAAACCTACATTTTGTCTTCCGATCCCACATAGGCTATCACAGTAATTGGTAGCTAAACAATTAGGCAATTAAAGCATACATCACAATAGACAAGCACATAGCAATCAAATAAGATCATCATGGAAGGAAAACCAACAATCAACTACTCATTAGGTTCCATTGGAACCTCAAAATATAATTTAAGGCATAGACAACCTAAATATATTATCCACAAGTTTAGTATACATTATCCAACTACAAATGATAGCAAGGAGAATAAGAGATAGAGAAATGCAAATCTTCGTTCGTTTCTCCGAGCTTGGATCTTGGTGTACACACTTGCTTCAATCTTCAAACACTAACAAAACCCTAGAAAACTAACTAACTAACCCTAATCTAACACTAAACAACTGCTGCATGTGGGATTTCTGGCCTGCTAAACGGCACGGGCACGCGTGACCCCCTTGTAAACCCAGCGCGACCGCGCGGGTCTGTGACATGCTGGATTTCTTTTTTTTCTGCTGCACTTGGCTTTGACACTCTCATGCCCTGCAAGTTAACTTCTTTTTAACCTCTATGCCTCATCACATCCCCATTTAGCCGCTTGACTCACACCTTGCCTTATCATGCCATCAATCAATCAAGCTCTTTTCAGCACTTTGCATCGTTTTGGACTCGTGGCATCCTGTTCTATAGCCTCATCATCCATGCCATCTTCATGCCTTAAGCCACTTTCTGTGCATTGCACCATAAATGCGTTATTTTGCCCTTTTAAGCTCAATGCGCGCTAAAGGAATTCCTTAACCTAAAAATCACAAAACAAAGGAAAAATATATTAAAAGCACGGGATTACTCGAGTTTAAGTATCGAAACAAGCTGGTTACTATCCGAATAAGTGGTAATAAAATGACTTATCAAATACCCCCAAACTTAAACGTTGCTTGCCCTCAAGCAACCAAAACAAAACTAAGCACATGATGTAATGCAGTATATACAATGTATGCAACCTACGCTATCATGAATGCAAATCCAAGTTCCCAGTCAGTATTGAACTTCATAATCAATTCCTCAGAAAACCACAAGATAATCAAATAGATAATCAACCCAAGCCAAGACCAGAAGGCATATTCTGCAAATCCAAAACTATCAGCACTGATGTATTGTGCGTTGTGTGCCTAGTAACCATTAGACATGATTTCAGATAAATAACTCACATACTATGCTTCTTAGGGAAAAGAATAAGTTTTAACTTAAGAAAACATTAAATCATATAAGTTCTAACTAAACCATGCATTACTAGAGTTAAGAGTCAACAGGGGGTTTTCATTAAGCTTTTATTATTCACGAGGGCGTATTCGCACTTTCCCATGTACACGATCGACTGTGCAATGCCTAGTTCTCTTAGGCTCTTCAATGATATCCATGTAGCGAGCTTTCGACCAACGACTCCGAGACCAGACGGCCTTAGGGCGCTGGGTGTAGAGACACCCCGAGGGCTTACTTGCTCGAATATCAAAGGCCACAGAACTCGACGTAGTCGAAGTGTTTATTCTATTTTTTTTCCAAAGCATTTTCTTTTATTTTATTTTATTTTCTTTTTCATAGGGGAGTGCGTTTTACGCTCCATCTCCCCACATAGCATGCAACATACCCCTGTTCCCCCAAACTTAAGCTTTTAACATTCTTAGTTATTATCATATGAGAACTGAAATTCTTTTATTAAAACATAGCTTTTCCACCAGAAGACAAGTATGTAAAAATTTAAACTTAGCATGCCATGATGGTTATTCTATTGTGCTAACTGGTTACACAGTATCTGACAGATAAGGATTTATATATATAACCATGAAATCAAGCTTAAATCTCAAATCAGTTCAAAAATCAAGGATTTTAGCTTTCCTCACAGGCAATATATATAACTAACCAACCGAAACTGGATTCATGCAGTATGCTCTAACACAGAATGCAAAAACAAAAGAGAAAATTTTAAAATTTTAACAAATTTTAACTAAATATGACCTAAGATGAAACTAAATGAACTGACACAACATGAAATGAACTACCTACATGCAAAAACAACACCAATATAAACAACACAATATGCAAAATGAAATGACTATACTAAATGCAAAATAAAACCAATACCCCCAAATTTAAAATGCTCAATGTCCTCATTGAAGGTAAAGGTAAAAAGAAACTCCCCTATTTGGCTTCTTATGCTGCATGAAATGAAGTGGCCTCCTCTTAGAAGTTTCCCCCGTCTCTCTTACTGCTCTGACAAAATAAACCCAGCTCAGCACTGTACCCAATGAACCAACCTAATTCAATATCAATCTTGCTCTGCTAATGATCCCACACTCACTGTCTCAATTGATCATGTTGAGAGGCTGAGGTGGATGGGAATTGGTACTTTGGATTGAGGAGGTAGGAGGTTTTCAAAACTAAGGCTTTTAGTGGGGGGGGGGGGGATTGAATGAGATGGAAGAGATGGGGGATTGCAAGAAGGAACTTTGAGGGTTTGGTATAAGAGGGACTTAGGCTTGGATGCTGCTGATAATTGACATGAAGCAGTGCCCCCAAAAGCTTCCAGAATTTTCCTTCAGTCAAGCCCAGTCTGTGAGAGGCGGGGCGCACCAGCTCAGGCTTATCCTAGCGCGGCCGCGCGGCATGCCAAATCCTGTTTTCTGCAGAATTTTTTTAGGCACAGAGGCTATGGCATTTGAACTTTGCTCCCAAGCAGCTTTTAACCTGAAATATGCAGACAAGACTTATTAAGCCCTATTAAACCATCAAAAGCTAATACTTAATATTTACATCAAGAGAATTAAACATGGAAAGATATATGTATTTAAATTTCCAAAAATTCTCTATGTGCGTAAATGTAACATGCTCGTGATTCAAAAATATGCAATAAATGTTTAAATCCCAAAAATAGATACATCAATGCCTAAGTCCAAAAATGTAGGCAATGAACTCATAAATCTACGAGCATTCAAAACTTTTAAACTAAATATTAACTAATAAGAATTAAACAAGGGGGAGGGAATTATGATAGAAAGCAGGTAAATGGAGAATTAAACAAAGAGATAGAGAGAGGGATGATGGGAAGTAGGTAATGGAGAATTAAACAAAGAGAGAGAGAGAAATGATGGGGTGCCTCCCATCTAGTGCTTGATTTATAGTCCTCTAGCTCGACTGTGTCTGCCCACTGCTACCCAACTCCCCGACGATACTGGAGAACCCCTCCGTCCATTAGAATAGCTGTGTGACTTTGGCTACTTCCTAGTAGGAGCGGATGCAGATTTAAACTACCTAGCATTGGATAAGTAAAAGAATTCCCCGTCCTAAAGGTTGGGGAGCTAGGCAAGGGTTCCGTTGTGTAGGTGAAATGATCGGGGTATGGAGGTATAGACCACACAATGGACTCTTCTTCTATTCTCTTCTCTTCTGACCACCATGGTGTCGAGAATATGGAATCTCTCGTGTTATCGAGATCCGTCTCTATAATGTGGCTACCAAGGGGGCAAGGATGTGCAAACTTGACTGGAGTCTCAAACATCGGCGGAGAAGGCTCTTGGGGGATTATCACTATTGGTTTATATTGTTCCACATCCCCAATTATCTCCTCTTGTTCCATTGCCTTCGCCTCGTCCAATTGCAATTGCACTTTGGATTCTCTATTAATTTCTACACCCATGTCATCGCACCACGTAGTCTGGGGATCATAACTTACAGCTTCAATCATTGGAGGTACAGGATAATGCATTGTTATCTCTTGTTCAAATACCTCGTCTTTCCTTAATACCGTGCTAATCTGCTCTACCCAAATCTAAAGATCCTCATTTGAATACTCTTGTTCAATCAAGATCTCCTCGTCCACTTCATCCTCAGAATCCATGTACTGAATCTCACTAGAGTTTCGAGGTCCTTTGCTCACGACTTCCACTACTTGAGAGAGTAGATTCTGAAGATTTTGAGTCTGTATCCCTTGCTCAATCAACTCCTCTTTCATCATGGCCATGTTATTCTGATTTGCCCAATTCTGGAGATTCTCGCTTGACTGCTCTTGCTCAACTGAGGTCTCCTATGTTGATGCTATGAAGTTTCCCCACATATTTTCCAATCCTTCCTTTTCAGTTTCAGTCTCGGGATCCATGTACTGCGGCTTGTTTGTTGAAGGATTGTTGATTAGGGCCATCTGATTCTGGAAGTTCTGGCTTGATTGCTCTTGGCTCCTAAGCCTCTCCTCTTGGCTTTCTAAGCTCCTATACATGAATTCCATTGGAGATTGTTCTCCTTGTAAACATGGGGATTGATATGGGGGTTCTGGTGCATAAGTTGGACTTGGCTCATATTGTTCTTGATAGCTCACAGTATGGTTTTGCATCCCTTGTTCATCCTCTATCATCAAGGCCTTGCTAATCTGCTCTGCCCAGGTCTAGATATTCTTGACTGACTTTTGTTGCTCAATTAAGATGTCCTTTAGTGATATGTCACCTCCTTCCTCCAATCTTACTTTTTTTGTGTCACCCTCAAAATTGTGTTGAGGCTCGTAAACTGGAGTCTGGAAGGTGCATTCTGGGGCTTATGCGGGATTTGGATCCCAGTGTTGGTCTTGATAGTAGTCTGATGAAGGGTTTGGGTAATACCCCCAATCTTGTTGATAAGTGGGATAAGGTTCGGTGTAGGAATAACCACCCCCATACTGCTCCTGTCCATAACTGATAGGTTCCTGATGGCTCATATAAGCTCCAGCACCACAGTTATATGAAGTCATTGGCTCTCGACTCTGTTGGACTGAAACAGTATCCAACTTTCTCGAGAGCTCCTCTAACTGTGCTGAGAGTGTGGCAATTGGGTCGAGTCCATCAGTGCTTGCTACCCTTGGTTGCTCTTGTCTTGTACAGTTCTATGGATAGAAATTTAAGTCCATTGTACCTGAAAAAGAATATGAGAAGAGAATTAAATAAAAATAAAAATAAAATATTTAAATTAAGACTAATTTGATTGAAACTAATGTTGGCAAACAATTATCCAATTAATTCCCCGGCAACGACGCCAAAAACAAGTTGGTTCGATTTAGATGACACAATTAATGCGCAAGTATACGCGGCCAACGAGTAATAAAGTGAAAGTACAGATATCGTCCCATAGAGAATTAATGGATAAAAGACACCAAACCACTAGCACGTAATCATTTCAGTCTTATTTAAACAGTGGTAAATTGTTTTAATTAAAAACTAAATTAAACTAGGCAAGGAATTGAAAGTTAAACTAAAGAATCCTAGAGTCGAATTAGATAATGAAGATAAGAGATTCCAATTTCCCCTAATGATTCGTCTAAGTTGATTCACTTCCAATTAGGTTAAATTAATCATTATATGTGTTAGCCGAGAACACGAGAGTAAGAGAAGGCCATCTTCCGATGTACCTAAACCATACCACGTGCAATCCACAGGTGATAGAAGCATGTGGACACCCATGTTACCTAAACCACTATAATCCTATATGATTTATAAATAAATAGGGTTTAAGGTCAAGTCCTCTATTGACTACGAGCGGCGCTTCGGTATATTTCTATCCTAAGCACAAATCATAAGTCCAACGCCATGTGAACCTACAATCGCCCGCTATCACGATTCGATCTAAACCTACATTTTGTCTTTCTATCCCACATAGGTTATCACAGTAATTGGTAGCTAATCAATTAGGCAATTAAAGCATACATCACAATAGACAAGCACATAGCAATCAAATAAGACCATCATGGAAGGAAAACCAACAATCAACTACTCATTAGGTTCCATTGGAACCTCAAAATATAATTTAAGGCATAAACAACCCAAATATATTATCCATAAGTTTAGTATACATTATCCAAATACAAATGATAGTAAGGAGAATAAGAGATAGAGAAATGCAAATCTTCGTTTGTTTCTCCTAGCTTGGATCTTGGTGTACACACTTGCTTTAATCTTTAAACACTAACAAAACCCTAGAAAACTAACTAACTAACCCTAATCTAACACTAAACTACTCCTAATCTATACAAGAAAAGAAAAGGAAAAGAGATGAAGAAACTAAGCTAGGGCTCAACCCTTAAGGGGTTCGCTCGACCAAATGGGGCAACAGCCCTTATATCTCTCTGCCTCTGCCGATCTTCTAAAACAAAAGTCAAATTTGGTCAAGTCGCTATCTGGCGCGGCCGCGCGCGTCCAAGCCTTCTTCCTGGCGCTGCAGCGCGGCTGCTGCATGTGGAATTTCTGGCCTGCTAAACTGCGCGGGCGCGCGTGACCCCCTTGTAAACCCAGCACGGCCGCGCTGGTCTGTGACATGTTGGATTTCTTCTTTTTCTGTTGCACTTGGCTTTGACACTCTCATGCCATGCAAGTTAACTTCTTTTTAGCCTCTATGCCTCATCACATCCCCATTTAGCCGCTTGACTCACGCCTTGCCTTATCATGCCATCAATCAATCAAGCTCTTTTCAGCACTTTGCATCGTTTTGGCCTCGTGGCATCCCGCTCTATAGCCTCATCATCTATGCCATCTTCATGCCTTAAGCCATTTTCTGTGCATTACTCCATAAACGCGTTCTTTTGCCCTTTTAAGCTTAATGTGCACTAAAGGAGTTCCTAAACCTAAAAATCACAAAACAAAGGAAAAACATATTAAAAGCACGGGATTACTCGAGTTTAAGTAACGAAACAAGCTGGTTACTATCTGAATAAGTGGTAATAAAACCACTTATCAATCCTACGAGTGAGAAATGGAGCAAAGGTTGCTGCATTAGCTGTAGGGACTTATTGTTTAGAAATGCATTCGGGCAAGTCCATTTATTTAAATAATTGTTATTTTGTTTCGAATATCATTAGAAATATTATTTCTATTTTCGAATTAGATATGGAAGGATTTGACATTATAATAAAGAACAACAATTGTTCTATTTATAAAGACAATGTTTTGTATGGTGTTGGTAATCTGCGAAATGGACTTTATATTCTTGACTTGCATGAAAATATACTTGAAATAGAACAAACTAAGAAAAGAAAAAAAGATGATGTTAATTATACCTATATGTGGCATTGTAGACTCGGTCATATCAATGAAACAAGATTATTCAAGTTGCATAAGGATGGGCTCTTAGAGCTATCTGATTTTGAATCATATCCAACTTGCGAATCTTCTCTCATTGGTAAAATGACTAAATCTCCCTTTAGTGGAAAAGGAGAAAGAGTTATAGAGTTGTTAGCGTTGGTTCACACAAACGTTTGTGGACTTATGACAACGAATTCACGGGTTGGGTATTCCTATTTTATTACTTTCACTGATGATCACTCAAGATTTGGATATGTGTATTTAATGAAATACATATCAGAATTATTTGAAAAGTTCAAAGAGTTCAGAAGTGAAGTAGAGAAACAAAAGGGCAAGAGTATTAAGATTCTTCAATCAGATCGAGGTGGAGAATACTTAAGCGGTGAGTTTCTCAATTGTCTCAAAAAAATGGTATAATCTCACAATAGACTCCACCAGGTACACCACAGTTAAATGGAGTATCTGAAAGGAGAAATCGAACATTGTTGGACATGGTTCGATCCATGATGAGTTTTACCGATCTTCCAATTTTATTCTGGGGTTATGCTCTAGAAACGGCTGCATACCTGCTTAACAAGGTACCTACCAAATCCGCCCCAAAGACTCCATATGAGATGTGGAAAGGGAGGAAACCAAATCTTAAGCATGTTAAGACTTGGGGTTGTCCAGCTTATGTCAAAAAGTTTGAAAATATTAATCTTAAGACTAAATCCGATAAGTGTAGATTTGTGGGATAACCTAAAGAAATCGTAGGGTATTATTTCTATCATCCAATTGATCAAAAGGTGTTTATTGCAAAACATGCTGCCTTCTTGGAAAAGGAGTTTATCCATGAAGGGGTCAGTGGGAGTAAGATATATCTTGAAGAAGTTCAAGAATCACAAATTACTATGAATCAAAGTCAGGTACCTGACCAAGTAGAAGAACCTACTGTACCACACCCTATTCGTAAATCTGGAAGAGTACCGAAGATACCTGAGAGGTATGGATTCATCATAGAGGATGATGATGAGGTACACGTCATGAATGATGATGATCCATTGAATTACGAACAGGCTATGAGTAATAAAGACTCAGGGAAATGGCTTGAAGCCATGAAATTCAAATTGGACTCCGTGGAAGAAAACCAAGTATGGACTTTGGTTTCACCACCTGAAGGCATTAAGCCTATTGGGTGTAAATGGGTCTTAAAAGAAAGACTGGAGCAGAAGGCAAGGTAGAGACCTATAAAGCCCGATTGGTTGCAAAAGGTTTCAAACAAAGACATGGAGTTGACTATAATGAAACCTTCTCACCAGTAGCTATGCTCAAGTCCATTCAGATTTTGCTTGCGATTGCAGCTTATAACGACTATGAGATCTGGAAGATGGACGTGAAAACAGACTTCCTCAATGGAAAACTTGAGGAGGATGTGTATATGACACAACCAGAGGGATTTGTTTCAAAGGTTGGAACAAATCAAGTCTGTAAGCTGCAACAATCCATTTATGGATTGAAGTAAGCTTCTCATAGATGGAACACTCATTTAATGAGACAATCAAAGAGTTTGTTTTTATTAAAAATGAGGATGAACCATATGTGTACAAGAAGGTGAGTGGGAGCGCAGTTTCATTCATTGTATTATATGTTGATGATATATTACTGATAGGGAATGACATTCCTATGCTTTAATCGATTAAAATCTGGTTATCTAAACACTTCTCCATGAAGGACTTGGGAGAAACATCCTATATTTTGGGGATAAAGATCTATAGAGATAGATCTAAAAGGATGCTTAGCTTATCCCAAAGAACGTACGTTGATACGATGCTAAAGAGGTTTCGCATGGAAGATTCCAAAAGAGGTCTCATGCCGATGAGCCATGGAATAAATCTCTCTAAGAAACAGGCCCCAAAGACACCTGAGGAGAGAAACCGAATGAGTAAGATTCCTTATGCTTCTGCAATAGGATCTATCATGTATGGTATGATATGTACTAGACCGGATGTCGCTCATGCACTTAGTTTAACGAGCAGATATCAGTCAAATTCAGGAGAAAAGCACTGGAAGGCAGTGAAGAATATCCTAAAGTACTTACGAAGGACTAAGGATATATTTCTTGTCTACGGTGGGTCTAAATTAAAACTCGAGGGCTTCACGGACTCAAGTTTTAAACGGACCAAGATGACAATAAATCTGTTTTGGGGTAAGTTTTTACCTTGAACGGAGGCGCAGTGAGTTGGAAGAGTTCCAAGCAGCAAACAGTTGTTGATTCAGTGACAGAGGCAGAGTATATAGCTGCAAGTGAAGCTGCAAAGGAAGCTGCAAAGGAAGCTGTTTGGATGAAAAAGTTCATAACAGAACTTGGTGTGGTTCCTAGCATTGGAGAAGCAGTCCCCGTATACTGTGACAACACCGAAGCAGTTGCACAGGAAAAGGAACCCAGGTCTCATTAGAAACCCAAACACGTATTGTGGTGATTTCACTTGATCAGGGAGATCATTGAAAGAGGAGACGTCACCTTGGAGCGTGTGGACTCTCAAGACAACATTGCATATCCATTTACTAAAGCTTTAACAAAACAGCAGTTTGATCGTCACTTAGAGAAGATGGGTATGAGATACCCTGGCGATTGGCTTTAGTGCAAGTGGGAGATTGATAGTAGTGTGCATACAAGCAAATCATGTATGATGATAAAGCATATACTTTGTAAACAATCTTATTTATTTATTAATAAAAGTATTCATTTATTAAAAGCATTTAATTATCTACATGATGCTATTTTTATAATATGTAAATAACCCATAGTTTTAAGCAATGCTTTTAGAATCATGATGTTGTTAATGCTAATGAGATTTAAATTCTTAGAAAGCTTCAAACTAAAATAGTTTCCAATCGTGGGATTTACTAAAATGTGGATTAGTATATCCGGATAGATTGGTACATATGTTGCTTGCTCATTGGATGAGGATGATTGATCTCATGATCATTTGTGTAAAGACACTAAAGCAAGTATGTAGGTGCTTATTGGAGAATAAGTTCACTGAACGTGACTCGCTATGGAATACCTAATGGAGTTTTACTCGCCTGTCAATAGGAATTCCTAATGTGATAGTAGTATAAGTGATCCTTGGACTTGAGATCATCATAGTATCTTGTGTGTAATGAATTATACTTTGAGTTATTCCTTAAGGCCCTTAGGGTATATAAAAGGGTATGCTAGGGTATAATGAGTTACATATGGAGATAATGAATGAATAATAAAGAATCTACCACTTCTAGCAAAAGAGGAGTTATGTCATATGTGATTCGTTAAATGACAACCCATGAATCCTTGGCCAAGGTGGAATGAAATTAGAAAGGAGTTTCTAATTTGCATTATATGGAGTTGTGCATTTTCTAATCGAAATACATATAATTAAATAAAATAAGACTTGACAGTAAATTCATGTCTTATATTTAATTGGGACATTGTAAAGTGGAATGATTGAATTGTACGGTAACTATTAACTCACATGTTCTTTTATGATTAATGTTGAAATCTATATTATCTAAAAAGTCGTTGATCGCTTGGGAGGCTTATCCCTATTCTAGAATAAATATTATTTATTTAAATAAATTATTAGTTTAATTTATTTATTTAAATAAGATTAGAATTGTTCTAATTGATTTATTCACAACCGGTTTAATATGGAGAACCTAAAGGGTCACACCATAAAAGGAAGAAGAATTATTTTAGAAGATAATGGCATAATCGCAATAATGCATTAAGTGTAATTAATTTAATCTATGGTAATAGAATAAATTAAAAAACTTAATGTTTACTATTTAATATTTTAGAAATATTAAATACAAATTAATAAGAGGAGTCTTATTATTATTATTATTATTATTATTATTATTATTATTATTATTATTATTATTATTATTATTATTTTAATTCTAAAGGAGTTTAGGAATTAATTTAATATAAGTACTCTCACTCATTCCTAATGAGATTAGGAGGCATATAAATTAAATGAGTTTAATTAATTAATCCCAATATGTTGAGAAGTCCAATTAATTAAAAGAGTTTAATTAATTAATTAAATAAAATCCAATTCTATTGAGATTAGTAGGGTTAACTAATCTATATAAGAGAGTCCTATATCAGATATAATAACTAAGGTGATTCTAAGAGTTGGAGAGTACCACATATTTTCTACAGAGATTAGAAAAAGGGTTTAACCAACCACCCATCTTCCTGAGCAATTCTTCTTCCTTGGTGGATCACCTCTAGAGGCCAAACACTTGGGTGGCTAACGTTGATCAAAGGAAGGAGCCACTACAGGAAATTCAAGGAGATCAAGGAGAGCAAGGAGTAAAACTCGTACCTGTGGAAGTTAGATTCTACAAGGGTATGATTCTGATTCATCCTTACTTTTCTGTTATTGATAATTGAGCAGAAAGTATGATCATGGTATGGGTTTGTATAAAAATTTAAAAACCTATGTATCACGCTTCCGCCCTTTAGTTGTGTAATTTGATTGCATGTATGCGTTACGTACAAACCCAACAGTGATGAGTCCATCAATGATAGAATGCCTCATGAGTGTAAGGGCCCTCTAGTAATATAAAGCTATCTAAGCCCGCTAGGAGAATCTCTATGACCGGCTAAGATAAAGACCAATGACGTCTAGCAGGAGAAAGAAATGGAATACAAATCTCCTGTACAACACTCTTGATGGCACGCTCTCTTAAGTAGAGCTCCCAGCCTCCCTCCCTCAAGAAAGGGATCCGACAAGTGGATAATATATACTCCATTCCAGTCGAAAAACCGTTCTCAAAACCAACTGTCAAATGATCGAAGGTATAAGGAACCCATGTGACGACATCGGCGGTCAACAACTCCAATTGCAAGCGAAAATGGGTAAACCCCTCCGCCATAGGGACCTCGGCCAAGGTGGAATAATGTCAGCGCCATTCCCGCAGATAGGTCTTCAGACCTAAAGCAGTAACTAGGCGTAGGCAAGGGAGCCTCTCATATGCCCAAAACTGGAAATGCAAAGATCAAATGTCCTTAATGATAAAGATCGACAACTCGAAGAGGGAAATTGAGAGATAAAGGAGAAATTACTCACCAGCAGAATTGGGTAAAAGCCTAGCCAAGCCTCTGTCACGCCCTCTGAGCGTAGGTGCATCCCTCGAAGGAAGTAGGTGACAGTGAATGAGCCCCAATCAAAATCTCTGATGCAGCCCACATCCTGAGTGGCACTGACCAAAGCGAAAGAAACAGTCGAGGAGTTATCCGCTAGGAAATAAGCCCTGCTGATAACCAAGAACAATCTCCGAAGGATGCGATCTCTATCCCTCTGATCATCAGGCAGAGGCTCAGACAAAACCCCATTCGCAGCATCAACACTTAAAGGGCCAGAACAGACAGCCCGACCCTTGAGGGCCGTAGCAAGAACTCCCAAGAGGGATCAAACTGAAGCTGGTGAAATGTTAGCCACTAAAGGCACCGACTCCCCTATAAAGTCCATCCTAGTGATGAACCGCTAGTCAATCGGTGTCGTCATCACCTTATAGTCCAGAAGATAGATATACTAAGTATGGTAGAACCAGCGCTCAGAGAAAACCCTCAGATAACCCCATGGGCAGCGATGGGGTGGAATGGAAAAGAAGGCCTCAAAGCCCCAAGAGTGGACAATGGATGGTACTCCGGATGAAGGGTCCGGTACAAAGAGTGAATACTGAACCAGTTCCCCCTGGGCTGAGTAAAGCTTCGAACCTACATCAAGTTCAAAATTAAGATCAAACCATTGCCCCAAAAGTGGAAAAAAAGAAAAAAAATGAAATAAAAACTGCTATTACCTCGTTCACGTGAAGATAAATAGACGGATGTCATCTCAAATCATCCGGCAGATCTGGAACTGTCACGCTAATAGCTGGAAGCTCCCGATGGGGAGTAGAAGAAGGAGGGACATGATCCTCAATCGGAACATCCTCCTCCTCATCTATAGCCTCTGTCCTATCAACCTGAATGGGACAAATCATTGACTCGGTCAATCGGCGAGGCTACCTGGCCGGACGAGGCAAAGGGACAACATAAGCCCTCCTCCTAACACCTGAAGAAACCCAACAAAAACTGCTCGGTCTATTTTGGTCCGTAACCTGAACAAAATCTACAAATCACCTCAAAAAGGGTGAGGTACGCTTCAAAATTAAAGTCAATAAATTCAAATCATTGCATCATGCATAGCCTATGTGAAAACATGCATTAGTTTAACATACTTCCCAAGTAGAGTTAAAATTACATGCATATTAAATGCCTAGACTCGTAAAAAAATTCGCCATAGTCTCCTTTGTAAAACGGACTATCTGCATGCACATATGCATGACTAGGTGGTCATTCAATAGCACACCAACCCAAAATCATGAGAATTTCATATATATGAAAAACATTAGTAGACACTCAAAATTTTCATCAGTCCTATTATAGACACTCGAATTTTTTGCATTCCTGTTACTAACCTTGTAGGAGGGCAGAACCGTCTATTTTAACTCAGCCTCGGTCTCAACCTGGGAAGTATAGATCAACCCCAATCTCAACTCGATAAGTACAGGTAAGCCCCGGACTCAACCCGGGAGGTACAGGTCAGCCCCGGTCTCAACTCGGGAGGTACAGGTCAGCCCCGATCTCAACCCGGGAGATACAGGGCAGCCTCGGTCTCAACCTGGGACGTACAGGTCAGCCCCGGTCTTAACTTGGGAAGTATAGGTCAGCCCCGGTCTCAACCTGGGAGGTACAGGTCAGCCCCGGTCTCAACCCGGGAGGTACAGGTCAGCCCCGGTCTCAAACCGGGAGGTACAGATCAACACCGGCTCAACCCGGGAGGTACATGTCAGCCCCGATCTCAACCCGAGATTTACAGGTCAGCCCCGGTCTCAACCCAAGAAGTACAGGTCAGCCCCGGTCTTAACCCGGGAAGTACAAGTCAGCTCCGGTCTCAACCCGGAAGGTACAGGTCAGCCCCGGTCTCGACCCGGGAGGTACAGGTCAGCCCCAGTCTCCACCTAGGAGGTACAGGTAAACCTTGGTGTCAACCCGGGAAGTACAGGTCAACCCCGGTCTCAACCTGGGAGATACAGGTCAGCCCCGGTCTCAACCCGGGAGATATAGATCAGCCCCGGTCTCAACCCGGGAGGTACATGTCAGCCCAGATCTCAAACCGGGAGGTACAGGTCAGCCCCGATCTGAACCTAGGAGGTATAGGTCACCCCCGGTCTCACCCGGGAGGTACAGGTCAGTCCTAGTCTCAACTCGGGAAGTACAAGTCAACCCCGGTCTCAACCCGAGAAGAACAGGTCAGCCCCGATCTTAACGCGGGAAGTACAGGTCAACCTCTGTCTTAACCAGGAAAGTACAATTCAGCCCCGGTCTCAACCCAAAAGGTACATGTCAGCCCTAGTCTCGACCTGGGAGGTACAGGTCAGCTTCGATCTCAACCTAGGAGGTATAGGTCAACCCCTGGTCTCAACCTGGAAAGTACAGGTAAACCCCGGTCTCAACCCAGAAAGTACAAGTCATCCCCGATCTCAACTCGGGAAGTATAGGTCAACCCCGGTCTTAACTTGGGAGGTACAGGTCAGCCCCGGTCTCAACCTGGGAGGTACAGTTCATCCCCGATCTCAATCCGGGAAGTATAGGTCAACCCCGGTCTCAACTCAGGAGGTACAGGTCAGCCCCGGTCTCAACCCGGGATGTACAGGTCAGCCTCGGTCTTAACCTGGGAAGTACAGGTCAACCCCGATATTAACCCGGGAAGTATAGGTCAGTCCTGGTCTCAACTCGGGAGGTACAATTCATCCCCGGTCTCAACCCAGGAGGTCATGTCAAGCTCCGGTCACAACCCGGAAGGCCAACTCAACTTCAGAGATAACCCCAAAGCGTCACATCATCTCTAGAGAAAAACCTGGAAGAACCAAGTCTGCCTCAGAGACAACCTTGAGGACAAACAGAATTGGCTGGGATCCAAGCCTCGGAGACAACCCCGGGAAGTCAGCAGAAGGCCATGCCAGCACTGAAGGCAAACCCGGGAGGGGAAAATGGTTATTTTACCAACTTCAAGATGATTCGGTCAAACTTGAGTCGAATTAATGCCACCAAGGTTAGAAAGAACCATAACAATGATCCCGAGTGGAAAAAGCGCAAGACAGCTCAACAGATAAATTGCGAGGAATCAAAAACCTAGTTATGAACCATCTTTTTGGACTTGGAAAAAGTTTACTCCCATGTCATTGCGACACTCTCGACGAGGGCTTTTCAGAAAGGTACATCACGCCTCCAACGAACGCTCGGATCAAAAGTTAGAAAGTTTTGAATTCGACCTCACATTGATCGGAGTGCACATACTTTGATGCAATGTGACCCTCCATGTGGGCCCTGACAAGTGGAGCTGCATCTCTACCTGCTGCCTGCTGTAGGTAGAGCCGCTTCCACCGGGTCTATATATATGAGTGCACCCCCAGCTCATTTTATATAAAAAAAACACTTTGAACCTCTACCCGTTTGGTTTCTCAGCCGCACTCTTGTACTCCAAACCCAAATTTTATTACTCTAACACGTAGATATACTCATATACTAACATATATCAAAAATTAACTGATAGAAACGGACGTTTAAAGCCTACGATTTGGCAAAAAGCCCGTGTAGCAATCCATTATGAGTAGTTTTATGATCAGAAAGTTTATATTACTTCATTGCACTTTTATACACTTGCACGTTAAGTTTCACTTTCTGATTATGCCCAAAATTCAGTTTCGTGGCCGTTTTTGCTTACTTTTTGTACATTTTCGTATATAAACTCATTTTTTGACATTTTTACAGCTCGGATCGTCGATCCGTAGCTTCTAACAACTTATATATATAT
Source organism: Panax stipuleanatus (assembly GCA_020205555.1). Taxonomy (NCBI): domain Eukaryota; kingdom Viridiplantae; phylum Streptophyta; class Magnoliopsida; order Apiales; family Araliaceae; genus Panax; species Panax stipuleanatus. Next base: position 112,709,713 of record CM035120.1, read on the forward strand.
ATATATATCACAACTATAGCAAGAACTATAAGAAATGATAATAGTTTTACTAAAACATAAATTTTATTGATGAAACAATACATACAAACAGATAACTGAAAATAAAACTTACAAGTTGACTCGATTATAGAAATCCTAACATTGCTTACTAAGAAGAAGCATAAGAGGTTTAAAGATTTATCAGATACGAATCTGAGTCTTTCTAAAACACTCTATTGGATTTCTAATTCTGCCTCTCTCAAATGACTACGCATTCCTTTTATAGAATAAGGAGGGCATAACTATAATAGACTTTAATAATTACAAACAACTTTAACTATTGTTGAACAGTATACTTTTACAAAAGTAAATTATTACAGACGCGTTAATCATAACTTTTGACTACGTACAGACTCGATAATTCAAAAGAAAATACAACTTTTAACCATATGGCAGACAGTGGAAACATGACTCCATAAAACGACAAATGACGCATGCCTTTGCTTTTGACTGCTTTATTATTGCTTTCGGCTGCTTTTGAAAAAGAGCAACATGCTGATGATAACTTTGGATGAGTCACTGGGGATGACTCAAGTTAGTGGAGCACATCCTAAGCAAAAGGATCTTGAGCATCTTGAAGGTCGATGCTTCCATACGGATCCTCGGCGCTGGCTGCCTGTTTACTGGAACTGGAGGAGGCTGATGAACTGATTGAAGGAACATCATCTTCTTTATGGAGCTTATTGTGAATGAGTTGAGCCAACATTTTTAACTCTACATTTGTACAATGATTAATATCTGAAAAATCCAAATTTATCTGAGAGGATTTTTTAGATTTATTAGAAGACTCCTTAGGAGAAACGGATTTAATAGGAATGGGATTAACTGGAAACTCTTTCTGAACTTGACCAATGATACGATAAATATCAAATTTATCCCACCATTTGACGGAGAAAGTTCAAGTTACAAAAGTTAATTGACTATTAGAAGAAGGATTAACAATTTGACCACTTGGAGATTGAAAAATGGATTCAACAATAGGAGAAAGAAGACCATACTGCCATTTGAGAATTCATAGAATTTTATATTTACTAACAAATTGGAGAAGTACAGGAATACAATCAAATTTTTGATTGTATGGACTTCTACAGCAGAAATAATTAACAAGAGGTTTAAGCTCTGAGGGAAAGATATCGAAACTAGATCCGAATCTAGACCACCAAAGGGTAAACCGGAGGGGAAGCTGACTTTTGAATTTGTGGTCGAATTGAATAAACCACAAATGACTGAAGGAAGGATTTTGGAATAAAAAGATTTTATTCCATGCTTCCATATAGTCATAATAGCAAAATTGGCTATTAAGATTATCTAACTGTCTGAGATCAGATGGATGATTGCCCCAATCAAGCATGGAGATAATCCTCTTAATATATAAGGAATGAAAAATAACTTTGGAATTATCATTGTTATCATAAATAAGTTTAATAAGGATTGACTCAGTTTAAAGGAGGATTTCCTTATAATACGTAAGGGATTTATAAGAAGTTAATGGAAGAAAATGCCAACCAGCTAGGAAGAACTGGGAGGCCAATTTGACTGAATCGTCTTTGGGTTTCATATGAGGTTCTATATGAAACAGATTGACTGTATACATAGGAACATACTGCGAATGCAGTTGACTAGGATTAGGATTTGTAGAGGAAGAAGATGGGGCAAAAGGATCAATTAACTTGGGAGGTTGGGCCAAAACCGTGTTATAGGGCTTTGGAATAGTACCAAGTAGCTGATATCTGTTTGCTACATCGACTGCAGTAACTGGGCTAACTGGGTGAGGAATTATGGCTCCTTTGGGCCTTGGATTACTTGGGCCTGGAGGGGGCCGAACAGAAGAGTTTACCACCTCTCACGCTCATGTTTCTTTAGTACCTGAATTAATAAATTCTCTAGTGAGAAAATCTGTAATTGAATTTTGACTGCCCTTAATATATTCAATGTCAAAATCAAAAATACTTAATAATGATTGCCATCTTGCAAAAATATGCTTAGCAGCTATATTTTTAACATCTTTTTCTAGAATATATTTAGCAGATTTGCAATCAATTCTTATTAAAAATCTTTGGTTTAGTAAATCATTTTGAAATTTACTAATGCATAGAATTAATGCTAAGATTTCCTTTTTAATCGTGCTATAATTACTTTGAGCCGAATTCCATGCACCAGAATAAAATCGAATAATTTGCTCAGCAGAAGAAGGGGTTAATTTCTGTTTTAGAATGCCACCGAATCCAATTTTAGAGACATCAGTTTCAACGATTTTGAATGCAGATTCTTTAGAAATGCCAAGGCAAGGCAATACCTTAACATATTTTTTAACTTGCTGGACGATGGAAGTATGTTCATCAGTCCAAGGAGGGGGATTCTTTTGTAAACGAAGAAATAGAGGTTTACAAATTGTTCTAAGATTTTGATAAAACTTACAAACATAATTTAGAGATCCTAAAAAACGTTGAAGCTGTGTTTTATCGATTATTTTATCAGGAAATTTATCTACAAACTGAATAACTCGCTGTATGGGCCTAATAAGACCACGATGAATATCATGACCAAGGAATTTAACTCTAGTCTGGAAAAAACGGCATTTAGTAGGGGAAAGGACTAAACCATTGACTTTGATAGTTTTGAAGAACGAATTCAAATGTCTGAAATGCTCTTCAATTGAATTGGAGAAGACAAGAATATCATCAATGTAGACAATGATAAAATGGCTAAATGGATTCAAAATTTCATTAAGAATATTGTGAAATTCACTAGGAGCATTCTTGAGACCGAATGGTTGAACAATCCATTCATAATGACCAAAAGGAGTTGTGAAAGTAGTTTTGTATCTCTCACTAGGATGAATACTGACCTGCCAAAACCCTGATTTAAGGTTAAATTTACTAAAAACGGTTGCTTTACTAAGTCTGCTAAGAAGGTCTTCCTTGTTAACTAACAGATACCAAATCCATTCTAGAGCATTGTTAAGAGGCTTATAATTAATAACTAATCTGGGGACTCCTCTTTCCTTTTCAGCTTCATTATTAACATAAAAAGCTGGACAGGACCAATGAGATTTACTAGGTTTAATTAAACCTTTTGCAAGCAAATCATTGATTTCTTGTTTGCAAAGCTCCATTTGTTGGTGATTCATTTGTATAGGTCTAGCCTTAGTAGGAATTAAATGTTCTTTAAATTCCTTAGCATAAGGTAACCTAACAACATGCTTTCTTCTGTGCCAAAAAGCATTGGGTGAATCAGCACAAATGTTTTTTACCATAAAATTTCTAAGTTCTTTAATCTTATTCTGAACCTTTTCCTGAAGAAGAAGATCTTCCACTTGTTTATAATTAATCTCTTGCTTCAAGAATTTTAGTTGAGAAGTTTTACAGTTTAACAAGTTTAAAGATTTTGAAATAGACTCATCTTGAATAAATTTTAAATCTTTTTCTTTGGGTTGAGTAATGAAATTAAACACTACCTTTTGACCCAAATGTACAGTGGTTAAACTTACTAGTAGTGAATGGATATAACAAATATATAAACGGAAGACCTAAAATGACCTTATCCGTCAAGTTGTGAATTAAAACAAAAGCTATTTTAAAACACATATTATCCTGACAAATATGGACTTTAGGAAGTTTATATTTTATTTCCATTTTACTATCATTAGCAGAGTTTAATTTTTTATTAGTTTTCTTATAAAACTTAGTAGGGATTAACCCTTCTTGAATACAATTAAGATCTGCACCAGTATCAACTAGGGCAGGGAGTGTAATTGTAAAAGTTTTATCGATAACTAGTTTGATAATGATATACCATTTTTGGATGGTAATATCCTTTAATCTTTTCAAGGAATAACCTTGAACCATAAGAATCGAGTCATCCTTCGCATTAGAGGGTTCAGCTTCATCTTCTGAAGATGAGGATTCAGAGATATGAAGATCTGAGCCTTTAGTTGCTAGATTAGACACCTCTTTTCTTAGATTAGAGATTTTAATTTTTAACGCTGAGATTTCTTTTTTAAGTTTATTGACTTCTTGGTTTAATTCAGGTAGGGTAATTTCTCTGTCAGGAGTTTTAAATCTTTCTAATGTTTTATTAAGACTGATAATAGGTTTTCTTTGCCCTTAATGACCCTATTTTTCCCAAAATTGTTTTTAGTTAGCAATTCTTTTAATTGTTTCATGTATTGTGTTTTTAACTCAGGATCAGTAATTTTACCAATTAGATCAATTAACAAAGAGCTTTCCTCATCATCTTTGTTAAGAACATTAATAGTTTTGTTATAGCAATCAGATATGCAATTATCAGTACACAGGGTGACTTCATTTTCCTCACTTTCAGTTTGATTATCTTCATGATTATTAGAGGAATAAGGAATATCAGAATAGTCGTTATTACTATCGACCTCATTCTCTATTCTTATTAACTCTAAAAGCTTATCAGCTTCTTCAGCTGAAATGTTTAACTGTCTCAATTTTTGTTTAATCTTACATTCGCTTTTATAATGACCCTTTTGACCACAGTTATAACAAGTAATTTTACTCTTACCTTAACTCTTAGACTTGTGAGAAGATTTTTTATTATGAGTTTTCTTTTTTGACTTAGGCTTCTCATAATAATTATCTTGATTTTTAGACTGACTGGTCCTCTTTCTATGATGCTTACTACCTTTACGTTTTTCAATATATTTTTTCCGATGCTTTCTTCTAGAGGGAGCAACAGGAGGTAAACCATATTGTTTGCAGAAAGTACCAAGTTCATATTTAGCCTTATTTTTGTCTTTACTAGCATGTTTAGCAAGTTTATAATCAATACACATCTTTAGAATAATTTTTTGGATATAATTGATTATATCACCATAAGTCAGGTTATCATAATCAATATAACCCAAAGTTTTACTAAGTTCTTCTCTAACTTTGTGAGTAAACAAATTAAGAAGACCGTTAACAAATTTTTCTTTCCAAAAAGGTTTGTTACTATGACTTCTCATCATGACTCGAGAAATAAAAATATCTTTGTACCATCTAAAATCACTTAGAGTGGGACAAGTGAGATTACTTAACTGATCATGAATTCTTTCAGTGATGTTACTAGGAGTTCCAATAAAATATTTTATTATGGTAAATATTAAAGTATTAACACCATCAAGAATACCAAAACCAATATCTTCTCTAAAGATTGGTTGACCATCATCATCCAGTTGGTGCGTATGAATTATATTATTTCTAGCATTTTCATCAAGGTGCTTTTCCCACCAAGAACGAAGGACACCAATAAATCCATTAGTTAATATTTCAACAATTTCAGGCTGAGTCAAGCCACTAAATGCTGTAATATAACTATTGGCAACCATGGACAAATGATTCATTTTAGTAAGGATCTGATGTTCACTGAATCCGTCGATATTCCACTCATATATTTTATTAGATGAAATAGAAAATTGATTATCTAGATTCTTTTTCTCAAATTGAAGATCAGGAGGAGTTGGTCTAGTATACCAATTTTTTGTTATACTAGTGTTATTGAAGGTTAACTTCTTTAACTGATCATTAAGATCGGGGAAGGAAGCTGTTTCAGATCTATTATCTGATTGACTAATACTTTCATCTTCAGATTCTTCAATCTGATCAAGGATAACAATAGTACCACTAGCTTCTCCAGAACTCATCTTTTTAAGTAGTTTATCAATAGTTTTAACTAAATCAGAATCTTTATTAGGCAATCCAAAACCTTCACGTTTTTCTGAGAGCGTTAATAAAGGTTGATCAATCTTTTTATCAGGATTTTTAACCACAAAATGGTTAAATTTTTCTTCAATTTTATCTAGCTGTTTTCCAATAGTGGCTAAATACTGATTCGTGAAATTATTTTGTTCAATAATTTTTTTTTTCATCAGTCTTGCCATCAGCCACTTTAAATAGACTGGCAACCACTGATGTATTTTTAACATGTAAAAGTACAGTTTCCAATGGAGGATGGGAAGCCAAATTTTTTGACTTGTCCTCTTTTGTCCACTAACTTTTAGTCAAAACCTTACAATTAGAATGATATTTATCATACCAATCATAAAAAGTAATGTTCATTTTTTCATTGTTAATAATTGTTTTTCATTTTTTAACAATTCTATCTCTATCTTGCTTATCGTAATTGTTAAGAAAAGCATGTCTCTTGTCTTTGTTAGATTTGGAATTAAAATCTTCAACCAGAGTGTTCCAATCTAAAACAAATTCTTTATTAAGGACTCTTAACTGGGAATTAATCGGAGCTTCGAAATCTGAAGGAGTAGATCCTAATGAAGATGTAGGAGAAAGATCTTGATTTTCTTCTACAATATCATTAGTAGTGTAACAAGGATGACTAGTTTGACCCTAGTTTAAAATACCTTTCATTTTAATATCAGGAATAGAAATATTACTTAGTACTTCAGTGTCTCTTCTCGAAGTAACTGAAGAAACTGAAGAACTAGTAAATTCTTCTATAATTAAAGGTCTTCTGGTACGTTCAAAACTAACTCTGACAGTACAATCAAAAAATTGCTTTATATTTTCAACATTTAACAAATTGTTTATAATGGGTTTTTGTGGAATTTCACTAGGTAAAATCCACTGACTAGGTAAAGTATATTTTGTAAAAGTATACTGTTCAACAATAGTTAAAGTTGTTTGTAATTATTAAAGTCTGTAATAGTTACGCCCTCCTTATCTAATAGAGTGTTTTAGAAAGACTCATATTCCTATCTGATACATCTTTAAACCTCTTATGCTTCTTCTTAGTAACCAATGTTAGGATTTCTATAATCGAGTCAACTTGTAAGCTTTATTTTCAGTTATCTGTTTGTATATATTGTTTCATTAATAAAATTTATGTTTTAGTAAAACTGTTATCATTTCTTATAGTTCTTGCTATAGTTGTTATTCAGATTGCATGCGCCTCCTTCTTCTTTCCGCCTCTTTGGTATCAGAGCCAAGTTGTTTGATTGTTAACTGTTGTTCTTAATCTTTTCGATCTAATTTATTTTTCAAAATTAAAAGTTTTTGATCCTCTCAGTGCCTAAGTTACCTAAGCTCTTATTGTAGAACACCGTGTTTGCCCCGGTCTTTTTGCCCTTTGTAAGTCTCAGAGTGGAGCAGTGTCAGGTGTCTGACCTAGAACATAGGTATACGTTTGCTTAAGGTAAGAAGGGTATGTATGGCAGCACTTTGATTTTTAAAATTTTTAATTTTCTAAAATGAGTAGACTGTTCAGATCTAGTTCTTCAGTTAGTAATCGCTCACCTTTACCTTCTGTTCCAGACATAGTTAATCAAGAGGAACATAGTTATGAAAACATTAATCAAACTTTGAGTAATTGGAACATACCTAGTGTATCCCCTAGAGAGATATACCAGTCAACCTTTATTGATAACTTTAAAACTGATTATAATGTTAAAACTGTTGAACGTGTTTACACTATTAACAAAGAATATGAAAATTATAGCCTTCTATCTCCTGATGTTATTAAAAAACACAGGAAGAAAGGTTATAATTTCATTCATATTGGTTTAGTTCAAGTTGCAGTTAAACCTTTAAACATTAAGGGAATTAATTTGAGTATCTTCCTGTGTCTCAGAGATGCCCGTTTCCTTAATTATGCTCCTAGCATTATTGACATTATGGAATCAAGTCTGTGTGATGGACCTATCCATTTTAATTGCTTTCCTGGTCTCCCTCTGAGCCTTAATGATGTTAATTTATTAAAAGCTTTAACCTTAAACATTAAAACTGCTGGTGAAATTACTCAAATGATTGAGGGTTCTCAGCCTATAGCGTTGATCTACATAATTTATTATAAAGTCATGAAAACTAACTTAAATGTTCATGCTCTTAATAAAAGTCCTAAAGATCATTAAGTTTTAATTCAAAGGAGTACTAGTAATGCTAATATTCAAACTCCAAGAACCATTCTTTGGAAGGATATTACTTTACCTAGTCAGTGGATTTTACCTAGTGAAATTCCACAAAAAACCTATTATAAACAGTTTTGTAAATGTTAAAAATATTAAGCAATTTTCTGATGGTACTGTCAGAGTTAGTTTTGAACGTACCAGAAGACCTTTAATCATAGAAGAATTTACTACTTCTTCAGTTTCTTCAGTTACTTCGAGAAGAGACACTGGAGTACTAAGTAATATTTCTATGCTTGATATTAAAATGAAAGGTATTTTAAACCTGGGTCAAACTAGTCATCCTTGTTACACTACTAATGATATTGTAGAAGAAGATCAAGATCTTTCTCCTACATCTTCATTAGGACCTACTCCTTTAGATTTCGAAGCCCCGATTATTCCCGAGTTAAGAGTCCTTAATAAAGAATTTGTTTTAGATTGGAACAATCTGGTTGAAGATTTTAATTCCAAATCTAACAAAGACAAGAGACATACTTTTCGTAACAATTACGATAAGCAAGATAGAGATAGAATTGTTAAAAATTGAAAAAAATTTATTAACAATGAAAAAATGAACATTACTTTTTATGATTGCTATGATAAATATCATTCTAATTGTAAGATTTTGACTAAAAGTCTGTGGACAAAAGAGGACAAGTCAAAAAATTTTGCTTCCCAGCCTCCATTGGAAACTGTACTTTTACATGTTAAAAATACATCAGTGGTTACTAGTCCATTTAAAGTGGCTGATGGCAAGACTGATGAAAAGAAAATTATTGAACAAAATAATTTCACGAATCAGTATTTAGCCACTATTGGAAAACAGCTAGATAAAATTGAAGAAAAATTTGACCGTTTTGTGGTTAAAAATCCTGATAAAAAGATTGATCAGCCTTTATTAACGCTCTCAGAAAAACGTGAAGGTTTTGGATTGCCTAATAAAGATTCTGATTTAGTTAAAACTATTGATAAACTACTTAAAAAGATGAGTTCTGGAGAAGCTAGAGGTGCTATTGCTATCCTTGATCAGATTGAAGAATCTGAAGATGAAAGTATTAGTCAATCAGATAATAGATCTGAAACAGCTTCCTTCCACGATCTTAATTATCAGTTAAAGAAGTTAACCTTCAATAACACTAGTATAACAAAAAATTGGTATAATAGACCAACTCCTCCCGATCTTCAGTTTGAGAAAAAGAATCTAGATAATCAATTTTCTATTTCATCTAATAAAATATATGAGTGGAATATCGACGGATTCAGTGAACATCAGATCCTTACTAAAATGAATCATTTGTCCATGGTTGCTAATAGTTATATTACAGCATTTAGTGGCTTGACTCAGCCTGAAATTGTTGAAATATTAACTAATGGATTTATTGGTGTCCTTCGTTCTTGGTGGGAAAAGCACCTTGATGAAAATGCTAGAAATAATATAATTCATGCGCACCAACTGGATGATGATGGTCAACCAATCTTTAGAGAAGATATTGATTTTGGTATTCTTGATGGTGTTAATACTTTAATATTTACCATAATAAAACATTTTATTGGAACTCCTAGTAACATCACTGAAAGAATTCATGATCAGTTAAGTAATCTCACTTGTCCCACTCTAAGTGATTTTAGATGGTACAAAGATATTTTTATTTCTCGAGTCATGATGAGAAGTCATAGTAACAAACCTTTTTGGAAAGAAAAATTTGTTAACGGTCTTCCTAATTTGTTTGCTCACAAAGTTAGAGAAGAACTTAGTAAAACTTTGGGTTATATTGATTATGATAACCTGACTTATGGTGATATAATCAATTATATCCAAAAAATTAGTCTAAAGATGTGTATTGATTATAAACTTGCTAAACAGGCTAGTAAAGACAAAAATAAGGCTAAATATGAACTTGGTACTTTCTGCGAACAATATGGTTTACCTCCTGTTGCTCCCTCAAGAAGAAAGCATCGAAAAAAATATATTGAAAAACACAAAGGTAGTAAGCATCATAGAAAGAGGACCAGTCAGTCTAAAAATCAAGATAATTATTATGAGAAGCCTAAGTCTAAAAGAAAAACTCATAATAAAAAATCTTCTCACAAGTCTAAGAGTCAAGGTAAGAGTAAAATTACTTGTTATAACTGTGGTCAAAAGGGTCATTATAAAAGCGAATGTAAGATGAAACAGAAATTGAGTCAGTTAAACATTTCAGCTGAAGAAACTGATAAGCTTTTAAAGTTAATAAGAATAGAGAATGAAGTCGATAGTAATAACTACTATTCTGATATTCCTTATTCCTCTAATAATCATGAAGATAATAAAATTGAAAGTGAGGAAAATGAAGTCACCCTGTGTACTGTTAATTGCAGATCTGATTGCTGCAACAAAACTATTAATGTTCTTAACAAAGATGATGAGGAAAGCTCTTTGTTAATTGATCTAATTGCTAAAATTACTGATCCTGAGTTAAAAACACAATACATGAAACAGTTAAAAGAATTGCTAACTAAAAATAATTCTGGGAAAAATAAGGTCATTAAGGGCAAAGAAAAACCTATTATCAGTCTTAATAAAACGTTAGAAAGATTTAAAACTCCTGACAGAGAAATTACCCTACCTGAATTAAACCAAGAAGTCAATAAACTTAAAAAAGAAATCTCAGCGTTAAAAATTGAAATCTCTAATCTAAGAAAAGAGGTGTCCAATCTAGCAACTAAAGGCTCAGATCTTCATATCTCTGAATACTCATATTTAGAAGATGAAGTTGAACCCTCTAATGCTAAGGATGACTCGATTCTTATGGTTCAAGGTTATTCTTTGAAAAGATTAAAGGATATTACCATCCAAAAATGGTATATAATTATCAAACTAGTTATCGATAAAACTTTTACAATTACACTCCCTGCCCTAGTTGATACTGGTGCAGATCTTAATTGTATTCAAGAAGGGTTAATCCCCACTAAGTTTTATAAGAAAACTAGTGAAAAATTAAACTCTGCTAATGGTAGTAAAATGGAAATAAAATATAAACTTCCTAAAGTCCATATTGTCAGGATAATATGTGTTTTAAAACAACTTTTGTTTTATTTCACAACTTGACGGATAAGGTCATTTTAGGTCTTCCGTTTATATATTTGTTATATCCATTCACTACTAGTAATAATAGTTTAACCACTGAACATTTGGGTCAAAAGGTAGTGTTTAATTTCATTACTCACAAAGAAAGAGATTTAAAATTTATTCAAGATGAATCTATTTCAAAATCTTTAAACTTGTTAAACTGTAAAACTTCTCAGCTAAAATTCTTGAAGCAAGAGATTAAGTATAAACAAGTGGAAGATCTTCTTCTTCAAGAAAAGGTTCAGAATAAGATTGAAGAACTTCGAAATTTTATGGTAAAAAACCTTTGTGCTGATTCACTCAATGCTTTTTGGAACAGAAGAAAGCATGTTGTTAGGTTATCTTATGCTAAGGAATTTAAAAAACATTTAATTCCTACTAAGGCTAGACCTATACGAAAGAATCACCAACAAATGGAGCTTTGCAAATAAGAAATCAATGATTTGCTTGCAAAAGGTTTAATTAAACCTAGTAAATCTCCTTGGTCCTATCCAGCTTTTTATGTTAATAATGAAGCTGAAAAGGAAAGAGGAGTCCCCATATTAGTTATTAATTATAAGCCTTTTAACAAGGTTCTAGAATGGATTAGGTATCCATTACCTAACAAGGAAGACCTTCTTAGCAGACTTAGTAAAGCAACCGTTTTTAGTAAATTTAACCTTAAATCAGGGTTTTGGCAGGTCAGTATTCATCCCACTGATAGATATAAAACTGCTTTCACAACTCCTTTTGGTCATTATGAATGGATTGTTCAAACATTCGGTCTCAAGAATGCTCTTAGTGAATTTTAGAATATTCTTAATGAAATTTTGAATCCATTTAGCCATTTCATCATTGTCTGTATTGATGATATTTTTCTCTTCTCCAATTCAATTGAAGAGCATTTTAGACCTTTAAATTCGTTCTTTAAAACTATCAAAGTCAATGGTTTAGTCTTTTCCCCTACTAAATGCAGTCTTTTCCAGACTAGAGTTAAATTCCTTGGTCATGATATTCATCGTGGTCTTATTAGGCCCATACAGCGAGTTATTCAGTTTGCAGATAAATTTCCTGATAAAATAATCGATAAAACACAGCTTCAACATTTTTTAGGATCTCTAAATTATGTTGGTAAATTTTATCAAAATCTTAGAATAATTTATAAACCTCTATTTCTTTGTTTACAAAAGAATCCCCCTCCTTGGACTGATGAACATACTTCCATCGTGCAGCAAGTTAAAAAATATGTTAAGGTATTGCCTTGCCTTGGCATTTCTAATGAATCTGCATTCAAAATCGTTGAAACTGATGCCTCTGAAATTGGATTCGGTGGCATTCTAAAATAGAAATTAACCCCTTCTTCTGCTAAGCAAATTGTTCAATTTCATTCTGGTGCATGGAATCCGGCTCAAAGTAATTATTGCACGATTAAAAAGGAAATGTTAGCATTAATTCTATGCATTAGTAAATTTCAAAATGATTTACTAAACTAAAGATTTTTAATAAGAATTGATTACAAATCTGCTAAATATATTCTAGAAAAAGATGTTAAAAATATAGCTGCTAAGCATATTTTTGCAAGATGGCAATCATTATTAAGTATTTTTAATTTTGACATTGAATATATTAAGGGCAATCAAAATTCAATTCTAGTTTTTCTCACTAGAGAATTTATTAATTCAAGTACTAAAGAAACATGAGCGTGAGAGGTGGTAACTCTTCAGTTCGCCCCCCTCCAGGCCCAAGTAATCCAAGGCCCAAAGGAGCCATAATTCCTCACCCAGTTAGCCTAGTTACTGCAGTCAATGTAGCAAATAGATATCAGCTACTTGGTACTATTCCAAAGCCCTATAACACAGTTTTGGCCCAACCTCCCAAGTCAATTGATCCTTTTGCCTCATCTTCTTCCTCTAGTAACCCTAATCCTTGTCAAATTCATTCACAGTATGTTCCTATGTATACAGTAAATCTGTTTCATATAGAACCTCATATGAAACCCAAAGACGATCCAGTCAAATTGGCCTCCCAGTTCTTCCCAGCTGGTTGACATTTCCTTCCATTAGCTCCTTATAAATCCCCTGCGTATTATAAGGAAATCCTCCTTCAAGCTGAGTCAATCCTTATTAAACCTATTTATTATAAGAATGATAATTCCAAAGTTATTTTTCATTCCTTATATATTGAGCGGATTATCTCCATGCTTGATTGGGGTAATCATCCATCTGATCTCAGACAGTTAGATAATCTTAATAGCCAATTTTGCTATTATGATTATATAGAAGCATGGAATAAAATCTTTTTATTCCAAAATCCTTCCTTCAGTCATTTGTGGTTTATTCAATTCGACCACAAATTCAAAAGTCAGCTTCCCCTCCGGTTTACCCTTTGGTGGTCTAGATTCGGATCTAGTTTCGATATCTTTCCCTCAGAGCTTAAACCTCTTGTTAATCATTTCTGCTGTAGAAGTCCATACAATCAAAAATTTGATGGTATTCCTGTACTTCTCCAATTTGTTAGTAAATATAAAATTCCATGGATTCTCAAATGGCAGTATGGTCTTCTTTCTCCTATTGTTGAATCCATTTTTCAGTCTCCAAGTGGTTAAATTGTTAATCCTTCTTCTAATAGTCAATTAACTTTTGTAACTCGAACTTTCTCCATCAAATGGTGGGATAAATTTGATATTTATCGTATCATTGGTCAAGTTCAGAAAGAGTTTCCAGTTAATCCCATTCCCATTAAATCCGTTTCTCCTAAGGAGTCTTTTAGTAAATCTAAAAAATCCTCTCAGATAAATTTGGATTTTTCAGATATTAATCATTGTACAAATGCAAAGTTAAAAATGTTGGCTCAACTCATTCACAGTAAGCTCTATAAAGAAGATGATGTTCCTTCAATCAGTTCATCAGCCTCCTCCAGTTCCAGTAAACAGGCAGCCAGCGCCGAGGATCCGTATGGAAACATCGACCTTCATGATGCTCAAGATCCTTTTGCTTAGGATGCGCTCCAGTAACTTGAGTCGTCCCCAGTGACTCATCCAAAGTTATCATCAGCATGTTACCCTTTTTTAAAACCAGCCGAAAGCAATAATAAAGCAGCCGAAAGCAAAGGCATGAGTCATTTGTCATTTTGTGGAGTCATGTTTCCAATGCCGGCCATATGGTCAAAAGTTGTATTTTCTTTTGAATTATTGAGTCTGTACGTAGTCAAAAGTTATGATTAACGCGTCTGTAATAATTTACTTTTGTAAACGTATACTGTTCAACAATAGTTAAAGTTGTTTGTAATTATTAAAGTCTGTAATAGTTACGCCCTCCTTATTCTATAAAAGGAATGCGTAGTCATTTGAGAGAGGCAGGATTAGAAATCCAATAGAGTGTTTTAGAAAGACTCATATTCCTAGCTGATAAATCTTTAAACCTCTTATGCTTCTTCTTAGTAACCAATGTTAGGATTTCTATAATCGAGTCAACTTGTAAGTTTTATTTTCAGTTATCTGTTTGTGTATATTGTTTCATCAATAAAATTTATGTTTTAGTAAAACTGTTATCATTTCTTATAGTTCTTGCTATAGTTGTGATTCAGATTGCATGCGCTTTCTTCTTCTTTCTGCCTCTTTGGTATCAGAGCCAAAGATATCCTTCTTTTTTCTGCCTCTTTGATCCTCTCAGTGCCTAAGTCACCTAAGCTCTTAATGTAGAACACCGTGTTCGCCCCTGTCTTTTTGCCCTTTGTAAGTCTCAGAGTGGAGCAGTGTCGGGTGTCTGACCTAGAACATAGGTATGCGTTTGCTTAAGGTAAGAAGGGTATGTATGGCAGCACTTTGATTTTTGAAATTTTTAATTTTTTAAAATGAGTATACTCTTCAGATGTAGTTCTTCAGTTAGTAATCGCTCAGCTTTACCTTCTGTTCCAGACATAGTTAATCAAGAGGAATATAGTTATGAAAACATTAATCAAACTTTGAGTAATTGGAACATACCTAGTGTATCCCCTAGAGAGATATACCAGTCAACCTTTATTGATAACTTTCAAAACTGATTATAATGTTAAAACTGTTGAACGTGTTTACACTATTAACAAAGAATATGAAAATTGTAGCCTTCTATCTCCTGATGTTATTAAAAAACACAGGAAGAAAGGTTATAATTTCATTCATATTGGTTTAGTTCAAGTTGCAGTTAAACCTTTAAACATTAAGGGAATTAATTCGAGTATCTTCCTGTGTCTCAGAGATGCCCGTTTTCTTAATTATGCTCCTAGCATTATTGGCATTATGGAATCAAGCCTGCATGATGGACCTACCCATTTTAATTGCTTTCCTGATCTCCCTCTGAGCCTTAATGATGTTAATTTATTAAAAGCTTTAACCTTAAACATTAAAACTGCTGGTGAAATTACTCAAATGATTGAGGGTTCTCAGCCTATAGCGTTGATCTACAGGATTTATTATAAAGTCATGAAAACTAACTTAAATGTTCATGCTCTTAATAAAAGTCCTAAAGATCATACTGTTTTAATTCAAAGCAGTACTAGTAATGCTAATATATATATATATATATATATATATCTTCGCTGATAGCAACTTCGCCGGACTGGGTTGTCTTCCTAGTCAGAGTTTGGTTTTTTAATGTATAT
Organism: Panax stipuleanatus; assembly: GCA_020205555.1. Lineage (NCBI taxonomy): Eukaryota > Viridiplantae > Streptophyta > Magnoliopsida > Apiales > Araliaceae > Panax > Panax stipuleanatus. The sequence continues at coordinate 112,725,384 of CM035120.1, forward strand.
ATTTAACTGTATATATATACTAACTTTTCAATTCTGTCAAGCCCGGATGTTAAATCCAAGGTAGTTTACTACTTTTATATATATAACTATATATATATATATATAAATTTTTTTTTGACTTATTTGGGCCTGAATTTATACTTCTTGGCCTTTTTATTGTTTTAATATATATATATATATATATATATTATATATATATATTATTATTTACATTCTAGTTTGGCCTGGATCATTATGTGACCTTTTTACTACTTCTATAAATATATATATATACTTACATTTTTTGTCCGGGCAAAGAATAGAATGTCCGTCGCCCTTTACAGCTTATATATATATATATATATATATATATTTACATACTGTCCAGCCTGGATTACTCCGTAGCTTTTTACAGCTTTTATAAATATATATATATATATATATATATATATATTTACATTCCAGTCTGGGCATTGGAGTGAAAATCCACCGCCCTTTATAGCTTATATATATATATATATATATTTCCATTCCGTCAAGCCTGGATTACTCCGTGGCTTTTTACAGCTATTATATATAGATATATATAGATATATATATTTGCATTTCAGTCCGGGCATCGGAGTGAAAACCCATCGCCCTTTACAGCTTTCGTATATATATAACTATATATATATATGCTATTACTCATTTTGATTAAATTGTTGCTTTAAATATTCATTTGATATGAATCGGCACTGACATCTCTGTGGGCGAATTAGATTTCTTTAAATCTCGCCAACTGTAGCTTTCAAACGGTTCAAAATAGGTCCAATCGTAAGCGGGAAGCTAGAATGGCTAAGATTTACTTAAATCTAGCATTTTTTCTAGTTACAGTTCTGAAAGCTACCTTGCGGCCCTTAGATCCTTATCTAGTGGGAACGAGACGCTTCGGCTATGCGTGAGCTAGGATTTACTGATGAATCCTTGGTTCTGGCGACATTTGGATGTAAATATATATTTTCTGTGCATATTGAGCTGTGCAGGTTTTATTGGCTTCCCTCTGTGAGCCTAGGAATCGTGGGATTCATGATCATACTGATCAGAATTTGATTCCCACGATAGACAAACTCCACTTTACAAATGTACCCTGCCAGTTTTTCTATAAAAATATATATAAAAAAAGACCTTAAAACGGTTATCCGGGTTTAAGGTCTCACCATAATGAGAATAACGGTTTGTCGTGTCAGAGTCACTCCGATGGCTGTCATGCCCATGAGAAGACCGACACTTGTATATATTATGTGGTCGAGTATGCATCGCAACTCGACAATCACCATTTAAATTGAGCCAAAAGGCTATAAAGATAAAACTGAAGTATTGGCATGCTTCAATTCCTATGTTAGCGTAAAGGTTTGAAAACCTGCTTTCAAAACATCATTTTAATAATCTTGTCTAAAAAAGAGACTTTTGCAAATTAAATCAAACCCTTCGTATATAGGTTCAACGAAGCACATCCATGCTTTCAAACCAATCAAGCATAGGCCCAATTTCTTCCAGCATTCACACACACATTACAGATTTAAAAGGAAAATATTGAAAAGATGTGGTACCGTGTTTACACGGGAGTTGTGGAGTGCCTAACACATTCCCCACCCTTAACTAAGCCCCGAACTTAAAACTTCGATTTTAAAAGATCAAGTTTCGACAGTGTCTAGCAATTGGGCCTCTTTTCAAACAAAACTCGGTTGAGTTGGTACAACCATTTCAAAACTACCAACTGGCGACTCTGTAAAACGTTCAAATCCTCGACATAATACATGTTGGCCTTTTCCTAAAAAACCTTCAAAATCTTTTTCACAATAAAAAGAATAAGGGTAACAAAACATTAGGAAGAGAGAAAGATTCGGGTCCAACTCGACTCGCAATTTTTTCCCGACGTCGACAGGTGGCGACTCAGCTGGGGATAGTAGAGGGCTTAGATCGCGCTCAAATCTTTTCAAAATTTCCCATTCATATCTGCGTATATGTGAATGCTGCGTCTTTACATTGACTGAATGCGTGAATGTTGAGTCTTTACATTGAATGAATGTGAATAAATGCTTTTCCTTCTTCATATTAGTGCTTCGCACAAATATTAGCGCTTCGCACCAATGTCATCATATGCATACGGTGAGACGCAATATATGTGAATGTATGTTGTGTGATTCCTCTACTAGGAGGCAAACCCGTCGGTGACAGAGTAATGTCTTCGAGGATGGCTAAGTCTTCAGGGCTCATGAAAAAGCACCACTCAGATTCGCTTCAGTTGAAAGATCAGATTAATTTTCCCTATAGTAGATTGCAATGATCTGGGGGCCTTCATGCCAAAAAAGCCGCTAGAGTAGCCTAAGATAGGTCAGCCTCTGATTAACCAAATCTGAAGGGAAGCCTCTTCATGCCTTCCTCTTTCAATTCAATGTCAAGTTTTCATTTCCAATGTAAATAGCATAATGTAGATATCATAATGTAAATATACATTCCCTATGTAAAGCTTGTCATATTATCCTGTCATCAAAATAACTGACCTCTGTTTTGCAGGATAAGATTAAAAAACCTTAAAAACACTTCATGACATGCATCCTATCCGTACCTACCTCAGGAAATTGACACGCCTATGTTTGTTGTAGGTGAAAAATTGGTCCTGTCACTAGATCTAAGTCCAAGAAAGCACTAAGTCCATCTCCGGACATAGCTTCCAGTGCTCAGCCAGAATCCACCCCTGTCTCTAGGGAAGAGTTTGAAGGACTGAAGAACTAGATAGCCGAATTGGACACTTTCTTGAGAGAGTAGAGTAAAGCCCTTAAAGGGAAACAAGCACAGGGTCACACAGAACCAGGAACACCCGGTGGCAGTCAAGAGACCAGAAAGACAGATACTAAGATTCCTGGACCACAGAATCAGGATACTACCAACAAAACCTCTGAAATCACCATCCTTAACAAAGAACAGGAAGCTGGTGACATTTTGAAGAAAGTCCAACAGATGGAAGAAACTATCCGGTCTATCAAAGGGACTGGGGCATTTGGCAGTGTCAATTATTCAGACTTATGTATTTTCCCTGGGGCTCGTTACCCCGAAAAATTTTAAGTCCCCAATTTTGAGAAATATGCTGGATTGGGAGACCCTTACACTCACTTGAAGGTGTTCATTAGAGAGCTCGGATCCTATGTAGAGGACGAGAAACTCCGATTGCAGTTATTCCAGAAAAGTCTGACTGGAGAGGCTAGAGCCTGGTATGCCCGTCTGGACAACTCTAAAATTCACAGCTAGGAAGAGATGGCACATGCCTTCCTCAATCAATATAGTTTCCAGTCTCAACTAGCTCCCGATAGATATCAAATAACCAAAATCAAGAAACAAAGTACTGAGTCATTCATAGAATATGCTCACCGATGGAGATGAATGGCGAAACAAGTCACTCCACCTATGACTGAGTCTGAGATAGTCATGACCTTCATCGACATTTAAGAAGCTCCGTATTATGAAAGGGTCCTAGCATGCATAGGAAAGCCATTCTCAGAAATGACCAAACACGGTGAAACGGCAGAAATGGGGCTCAAATCTGGGAAGATAAGGGATCTGAATGCCTTAGAAGCTGTGGCCGAGCATATTTAATCCGGTAGTTATGAAAGTAATCCACGGAGAAAACATAAGAAGTAAGACAAAGAAGTTTCCTTGGTATTGCAAGGACATAATCAGAGGGGTGATTCAAGCAGCATGCCCATTTAAAGGAGGAACTATTCCCCTTTTCAAGCTTCAGCACAACCTTCAAACCCACCATTCCAGAAAAATTTGGAGGCCAGAAGTCGGAGAACGTTCACCCCCTTAGGGGATTCACTCGAGAGTGTGCTAAAATTGTTGATGGCACAGAAAAAGATTGTACAACTCCTTCAACCAACCAATACCAGAGGATAAAATTTTAACCCAAGCAAAAAGTGTGCCTACCATTCCGGAGGCTCGGGCCGTGATACACAAGATTGTTGGTCTCTTAAGCACAAAATCCAAGACTTGATAGACAATGGAGAGATTGTGGTGACAAAGCTCGATCAACCGCACGTTGTTAGATCGGTACCACTAATTGTCCCTGATAGATGAAAAGAGGGCTACAACCATTTTCCACGGGCAGTTATATCAGCAAAGGATTGCTTGATCCTACAATAAGAAAGTCTGAATCCGACAATTAAAAAAGAAAACAACTTGGTGTTGAAAAAAGTTCTGGCCAATCAAGACAAAGCCAAAGGAAAGTTCACCTCAAATTGAGAAAGCCCTTTCATTATCAAGGAAGTGTTGATGGGAGGAGCTATTAGATTATAAGAAATGGACGGAAGTGAATTTCCCCAACTCATCAACTCAAACACCATAAAAAGGTACTATGTCTGAAACACATGCATACCAACATCCTAGTCCTGCGAATCAATCAAATCAGTTCAGTTTTCAATAAAAGACGAAACTACGAGTGACCTAATCTCCCTCAACCCGGGAGTACGTAGGCAACCATTCCTGGTGCGGTCAAACCAAACAAAAACTCAAAAGCTCATCAAACCAAACTCAAAACCCAAAATAAATACTTCTCAAGCCTCTCTCACACAAAAGACTGAACTACGAATGACCTGAGCTCCCTCAGCCCGGGAGTACGTAGGCAACCATTCATGGTTCAGTTTGAGCTTCAAGAAAATTAAAAAAACATCTAATAAAAACCAGTCCCAAGACACCGAAACCCAATAAAATATAAATCCTATCAAGCCACCCTGGTCAACGGGCCCGTCTGAGATATTCTCTGACATCTCACTGTCAATCCATCAAGGAGAAGCTCATGATACATCAACAACAGCAAGTCATGAAAGAAGTGGTAATCACTCAGCAATGACAATACATAACCAAACAGGGAAGTGAATCAAAATATATTTCTCTGATATATAATACTGTTTGATATATACAATGTGTCCTGTATATGACAAAAATGGCTGATCTAGTATGTGCTGGAAAAATAAAGTTAGTCTATGGACCCAAAGATAAATGGGACAGCAGTGCCAATATGGCATCTCTCTTTGAAGATGGAGGAGCCGCTGCAAGCTCAACACCCTCAGCCTCTATACGGGCCAAAACAACCACAGCCATCTGCATAGTGGCATTGTGATCATCAATGTAAACACTTATATTAGCAACCAGGCCATGAGTATATGATCAAAGAGCAGTACTGTCGACAATATGGAAATCTTGGGAAGCTATGGCCTCATCCCTCTTTACAAAAGTAGCATCCCTGGTAATCAAAGTCTCCTTAATCTCAACAAAAGCAGCATCTTGAGAAGATCGAACCACATCCCTCTCGTCCAATGCCGTATCCCGAATGGCTCGAGCCTCATCTCTATCAGCGAAAGCTATATCTCTGCCAGACAGGGCAGTCAACATCAGCGCCCTGGCCTGATCTCTCTCGAAGGTCATCCTAGCTAGTGAATCTGCCAAAGCTGGATTTGTCCCAGCAGGAATGATCGGCGGGTCACTAACTAAGGCTGCTCTTAAATCCATGAACAAATCATCCTCCGTAGGAAAATCAGGATCCTCCATAGGCTCCTTCCTCATCTGAATCCATAACCGGAGCTGATTGATGAATGCAGTTGATGCTATATTTATTTCTAACCATGCTGAATACTCTAGAGAATGATCCGGATGGCTAGTAGAGAAATCAACCCTCTCCCTATGAGTCCAACACTCATAAATCCTGATCAGGTCGGCTGATGACATAGAAGAAGCTGACATCCACTGATCAATAGCCCCCTCAAACTGGTGCAGGCTCTGTAACTGATCGAACTGACCCATAACTGCCAATGGATGGAAAGTGGTCACCCCTCCCAATCCTGCTAGGGGCAAGTAGTCCGTGCCAGATGCATGGGTGATGAAGCTTTAAGGGGAAACTATCCCTAAGCATGACATAATCAAAAAAGGATGCTCAATATCTGACAGAAAAGCTGACCATGTCTCTACATTCGAATACTCCATTAGCTGAAAGGAGTAGGACGTAGCTATCTCGTGGGTGAAGCAGTACCCCTGATGTCTGAAGAAGCCAATCGGGAGCACATGGGTCATGAGCCATACATATAGAAGGACAGAGCTACCTCTAAAAAACCCCTCTGGATGGGTACTGCAATAGGTAGCAGACCTCAATATCTCGGCCAGTATCATCGGCAGAATGGTGCTACACTGTCTAAGGGCACGGACCACGACTATCAAGCCAATGTCCAAATGGTCCAAATACAGTGGCATGTATACAATAGCCATAATGCACAACAACAAAACATCTATCCTGGCTGAATGCCACGCCTCTGCAGAGATAATAAAATCACCAGCATGTCGATCATAACTATCCAATCTACCGAATTGATCGATCAAAAAGTCAATAGAGATCACACGTCCGGAAATGATCTCATCCGTGACTACACTGTAAGAACCCGAATTTTCCGATATTATTAAATAAGGATTTAATAAATAAAATTCTTAAACTGTGAGATGGGTTCGAATAATAATGTATATATGTGATATGAGGTATGTGGTATTATATTACATAGGATAATATGGACTATGTAAAATGTGTTTTTGTGATTTATAAATATATTATTAATATATATTTGTTACTTATCGTAGAGACGATCCAGTTGAGATAAAGGAGGTGGATAAATTCCTATCGATATTAAATAATTTATAGAATTATTTTATCATAGCAAGTTGGTGACATTAAATATCCTTAATGTATAATCACCATATTCTTGAGTATGTGTATTAATAACTAGTATGTTTATAATATAGGTTATTAATAGCACTTAAGCTATCCGTGAATAGGTTTGGATAGTGAAGCATGAGTTAGTTAAGGAATTAACTAATAAGAATAAATATTAGTTAATATAAGTTGTGAGTTATATTATGGAATAATATAATGAGAGTATTGAACCTTAATTAACTATGATGATATAGTGCAATGTTTAATTTACTTAAGTAAATGAGTGAATTAATATGTGTGTTGAATATGTAATTTTAGTTGATACTTTTATATATATTACTTAGAATAGTAATATGTGAGAAAGTCTAATGTACGAATAACGTTAAATATATATATATATATATATATATATATATATATATATATATATACGTTATTAAAGGGAGATGGAAATCATTATATCTTTAAATGAATATTTGAAGAAATTGTTTTGGGAACAATTTATAGAAAAGAAAGAGATATGATTTTTCTAAATAAGGGATATTAAAATAGTTTCTAATGTTGAATTATTTTAATAAAAGAGGGAATGTTATTTTTGAATAATAATATTACCTTATATATTTTTGTATGAGGTAATGGGTATGATTAGTTAATATGGTAAATATATTAAAACGTATTTGCTATATGTAATTAATTTGATAGAAACAATTTATTATAATAGAAAATAAACTTATTATCTATTTTCTATATATAATATATGTACATGTGTCGTACATATAGTTATTTGAAATTATATTAAGAATATTGTCTTGAGACAATAAGTAAATTATTTTCTAATAATGAATGTCTTTATTCGGAGAAAACATAATATTTTATGTTATGGAAAAATACATAATTTTTAATGTATTTTCAAGAGAGTTAATTAATAAAAGAAATCTAAGTTATTTTAATGTATTAAATAACTTAAGTTATTATTTTACCGTAGAGTAAATCTTAATTATTCTAAGCATAAATGCTATACATATTATAAGTGTATAGTTATTTAAGGTAGCTTGACATTAGAATGCATGTATCACACAAACCTTATATTAAAAAGGAATATTAAAGTGTGGTGGAAGTAATGATAAGCTTAATATTGAGCTTATGAGATGTGCCTAGTATGGCAAAGTGGTGGAATAAACATTCATTTAATAATTTTATGAATGAATAATTAAAGAAATTAATTATTATTATTATGTGAATAAATTCCTATGTGCAATGATGTGTAATTATAAGTTATATAGTAGCTACATCTATATAATATGGAATGAAGTGTGACACTTCAAGGTAACTATATAATATAGGAAACTATATGATTAAGTGTAATAATAAAGTTTACAATAATGGGGTGTGACACTACTCAATTAAAATATATTCGGTATTGTCAAATGTATATGGATTATATGATGGGGTGTATGTGTGACCCTATCATATCATATGGTAATAACATTAAGTTATTAGATATAAGCTTGCAAGTTAGTCCATATGAGAACAATAATGATCAATTAAGTGGTTAGGGTACATGAATAGTGGTAGTTGGTGGGAGTTAGCCACCAACTTCCCTTTTGCCCTTTGGGTAATAACCATAGGAGGATAATAGCTTGATAATGAATAGATGCAATACATTGATGTGTAGAGTTTGTTAATTCAATTACTACATTGTTGCCAAAAAAAGAGAGCATATAATAAGAAATGTAATTACATCATGAGCATGTTATAAGGTGAAATGATGAGGAAGGACCATGAATAGTAGTAGTTGGTGGAGTTAACCACCAACTCCTCTATGACCATTGGGTATTGCCCATAGGAGGGTAATAGATTGACTATAATTAGAGAACATGTAAATAAGCATTGTAATGGTATTACATCATGAACTTATTATAAGATGTGACATTGAGAGTAATATTATTTTGTAAGCTTGAGGTCTATTAAATACTAAGCTTATATAATTGTGCCTTGTGTGGCATGAGTGGTAAAGTTAAATCAATTAAAGGTTTAACTATAATTATTAAAAGAAATGACAAGTTAATAAATAATTGATATTAATTATCATTATAATATTTGGGTGTAATTGAGATAATAATTTATGGAAAATGTTGGGATAAGAATAACCAACTATTTTATATCTAGTCCAATTAAAATACTAATTCAATGTACATGAGGTACATAATTATATGTGTTGGTGTATATCTAAAGTATGAATATACTTAGGTGGGTGTACATATGTGTTTGTGTATATATACATGTGACTTATATTAATGTGTCAATATTAAGTATGCATAATGTGAATTATAATGTCCAAATAGATATAACCTAAGTGTACAATTATACATTGATGTAGGAGTATATGTAATATACATATGTATATTGCACAAAGGAATACAATGCTGAGTTTATTGAGCCTTGTCCCATAATGAGAGGCACACTTCTTTCTCACGTGAATAGCTATAAGGCTAGTCTAGCTTATTCCTTCTCAAACTCAGCAAACCTTAGCTATCATGATGGATAAGGGAGTGGGAATTATGATTGATTCTAACAACTAATCACCAACTCCCTCATAACCAATATGCAATCCTTACTCCCATTGGTTTGAATTGGTGGAAATTAACATTGTCTGGATTCTTATTCTTCTATAAATAATAGCTCTTCTCCTCTCAAATTCATTTGCTGAGAATTTTGTCTAAGTATTGAATTGAGGGTGTTGTGAGTTGGATAGCAAGGTAGTTTGCAGAGAGTTGGGAATCCAATTTGAGCTAGCTTAATGCATAACAGAGGTATAAAATTCTTCATTTCTTGTTCTTCCTTCAAATTTACTGTCAAGATTTTTATTCTTGAAATTGAGCATGAAATCCATGACTTTGTGATTTTATAATGATTGTTAGTTGCTATATGAACTTTATACATGTTGGAATTACAATATGGTTGTTTAAAAGTGTTTTCGCGAAAGAAATTTAGCATTTGGGCTGGAACCTGCCAAAGCAGGCTACTCTCTGGCAAGAACCAGACACGGCGCAGCTGCGCCGGTTTATAACTGAGGCGCAGCGCAGCTGCGCCGGTCCCCTGCACCAGATTCTAATTTTCTGCTAAAGGCTGCTATGTGCTAGATTAATAACACTACATAGAGCAAGCATGAGGACATGATAATATGCATATATGACTATCTTGGCGTAGCATGATGCATGTATTACCATATTAATATGAGAAATTTATAATTTTTAAAGTAAACGTATAGTTTCAAAAATATACTTTGACTTATACGTGTGACGTGTATATGCTGACTTTTGAGCATGATTGTATGGTTTAAATATGCATGTAATGTGAGTCTAAAGTAACATGCATAACTATGTTAGTACACTCTATTGAATAAAAAGGTTTATAATTTAGAAGTGAACATTTTTAACGAAAATGTAAGTTTTAAAAGTGAACTTGGACATGTAAAAATCATATATGTATTCTGATCATTGAGCATGTATAAGTGGTTTATATATGTGTTCTAAATACATGAGAGCCATGGCTACGAGACACGTGGCATGTACTAAGTTACCTAAGTTGACTTAGCGTACTTTTAAAAGAAAGATTAGAATGTGAAAGCTAATATCATCAAGTACTAAGTGAACTTACGTTATGAACATGCAATCATGTATACTAGGATTTCATTGTGCCTATAGACATGTTGACATAAGCATCATATAATGAAACATGGATTTCACCTATGCACGCATATTCATAGAAAATGAATTTCTAAAGCATAAACTATGTGATTAACATATACATGTGTGATATACGCACGAGCATGTATACTTAGTATTGCTTAGCCTCGTGGTGTGTTGATATGACTTTAGTAATGGACCATTAGTAACGTGGGCTTGATTTGTTTAAAGTTTATCGGCATATGGCCTTAATTGGATTAGGATGAGCATGCTAGGTTTCGAACTTGAAATTTATAACCATAGAGCATGCGTATTGATTAATATCAGTAACTTGAATGATATTGATTGAACTCGGGTGGTCCAGCAGAATGAAATTTCATTCCTGGTTTGATCAGTGAGTGGCGCAGCTGCGCCACTCTTAAGGCTAATACCTGCGCAGCTGCGCCAGCCTGTTTTCAAGATTTATGCAGTCTGTTTGTTCTTGATTTTTGTAGTAGACTCGTATTATTACTTAAACTACAAATCATGGTCGGACCCCTACTGGTTTATGACTATATGATGAATATAGAAACCATGCATGACTAGTTTAATTACGACAAGGATTTTGAAAGGTAGAACTTAGAAAGTTGAATGTAATGGTTTCAATAAGGTTTGAGAAACGTGAGAGCGATATAGATCATATATCTATGAGCTTTAAATACGTGTCAAACACATAGCGAGTCGAGTAAGGGTGTATGAATGTCGATATTAAAAGTATACCTATACATACCTAGTTATTATAAGAGTATGTTAAGAAAGTGAAACAAAGGTTCTAAGAACCAAGATGAAAAACAATATAATACTTATTATTATATTGAGGATATATGGATGTATATAACTGATGAGTGTGATCTCTATAATTAATATGACTGTGTAGGATTACACGAAGTGCAGATATTCTTAAGCAGTTAAGTCGTAGTTGTTAAACTACGTATCAGGAAAGTCTTTCAGTTCCTATTTGATATATGAATTCAATAACTGTTAGTTGAATTATATTATGCTGTGATAATGTGAACTTATATATGAACTGTATATGAGATATAAATGAGATTGAAAGTTGATGATATACTTGTTATGTGAAAAGTAACATGCGTAGTAAATATAAACTGTTTATAAATGCATGAACTGAGTATGATGTTATATGCTATGTGATGCATGAGGACTGTTAGAATTGCTGAGCTGTCGAGCTCACTCTTGCAAATAACCACTTTTGCAGGTTAAGGATTCACGGTAAAGATTTCGTGCTTCTTGATTGATAAAGATAGATAGTATCGAATTGAAGAATATTACTTAGATTATTGTCTGGACCATATTTAGATTCTAGATGATGTACTCGATAGTTGCTTACACTGTTTAATACTTGTTGTATTGAAAGAATGTATTAATTAATACATAGAGGATATCGAGTTGAGTTGTAAATGTTTATACGATAACTCAAATAGAATGAATCATATTAAAAAGTTGATTCAGAGATTTGTAATCGGTATAAAAGTTATAAAATCAATAAAAGATTTTATTCAAGGAGGATTGAAAAAGTTTAAATTATTCCGCATTTTAGTAATATCGAATATGATGTAAAGACGAGATCTTGGATATAAATAGAATTTATATTCTCAATTGTAATTAGTAAAGTTGTATTCTTTTAGTAATGAATAAAAGATATAATAGTTTGGCGATAGTAGTATCGTGACTGCACCGAATTCGAGGTTTCGAAGGAACGTGGATTTGGGGGCGTCACAGGTTGGTATCAAAGCTGTAGGTTATAAACCTTAGGTAAATGTACCTTAGACTATAACCTGAGAGAGTGAAAGATAAAGATTAAAATATATCTAAATGAAGATTCAAAGAAGAATCTCGAAATATCTAGAGAATGAGAATCAGGAGTTTCCTAACTCCGATAATAAAAATGTGAAGACGACGTCTATAAGATGTATATGACGAAGATAGTGAGAATAAACTCGGATGGAGTTTAGTTGATAGTAGGGAAAGAACCCTGAGGTAAAGCGATGATCACGACGTGTTCAGATTGAACTGTGAAATGATAGATAGTCTATAATGACTAAGTATGTATAGCTTGATGCTATGAGAGAATGTACTATAAAAAGTACGAGATGAACTCATGAGGAGTTGTATGTGGTGACACGTAGAAAGCTCGTAATGAGCAAGTGATAGAGTAAGATATAGTTAAGTGTTGGAATTCCATTGAGGACTCATGTAATGGCTTAGTTGTACAAACTTTTGTATGGGCAGAAGTTTTGTGCTTGCACTGAGTGTGTCACATTGATAATCGTTGGAATGTTAGTGTCGCGGTATCATTATACATATGGCGGAAAGGTGATTCTTTTCTCATATTTATTTTGATAGATAGAGATTTCTAAGATATAATTAGATAATATTAAGTTTAGGTGCGAGTTCTTAAGACTCATGCCTATGACAAGTTCGTGACTCATAATAGTATGATGGGACCCCTCAGCGAATGGACGATTTTGGTCTGACTAGGATAAGTTCCTCAACCCATATGATTGTGGTAAGTTCCTGAACTTCCATGGTGTGGTAAGTTGGTGAACTGTACTGAAAATAGATATATTCTATAAGAGTTTTGGAATAGTAAGCATTGATGGTGGTAAGAGATTGAAGCGATGGAGAAATTGGATTTTTCCTAAATCCTCTAGCTACGCTAGATTTTCAATATTTATTGACTTCGTGCTAGTGTTTGCACTTCGGTTTTCTTGAGAAAACATTGGGTCAGGTAACTGAACTAATGAGTTTTAAAAAAAAACACCGTTATTCGTATGTCTACGCTACTTGTTTCGGCTAAGACAAAAATAATTTGAAAATCTTTCAAAATGTATTTTGACCATGTGCATCATTTGATATGATGTAGAATGGTAAACGATGGAGTCATCAATACAATCGAACTTAGTGTTGGTTGTGATCGAAAGATCGTCAGCCCACTATGGTATGATGTAATATGACAAAGTCATAAAATGGCGGAATCCTCAACGTACTATTAAGTTGGTGCGGCATCATGACGTCATAAAACGGTTTTTGGTTTTTCTTTTGAATTATGAAAAGTTGACTAAATTATTTCGATTGATGTCCGAATTGTTGATGAGAGTCTAAGCTATTTGATTCGGCTAGGCGACTGTTGGAAAGGGATTATAGAATTCAAGTATTCTTGTGTATGTATGCCAAACCAGATTGCTCTGGTGCGGATTTTGACGTTGAAAAGCTGAGGTGAACAACCCTATAAAGGGGATATGTTTTCGGGGACAATGGTTCTGAGCGTAACGCATATAGTCGTTACAAAACACTACGTTGCGGCCCAACATAGTGGTACAATAGGTTGGCCACCTAGAGTACGCGTGGAGAGTGTTTTCAGTCTTTGTGATTGATAAACACTCTGGTTTACGGTGTGAAGAATTGTGTTGAAGCATTAGTAAACCTGGAGAAAAGTTCACGGTCTTGTGACCCTTCAGCATAAATTGGAATCTGAGTTATTCATACTACTTCCCGATTATTGAAAAATCGTGGAAGATTCTTATTCTTCTAAAGGATGAATGTAGTAAGTAGATGCTCCTTAGAAAGGAGAAAGTGGTAGAATGAGATTGAGAAAGTTAAAGTAATAAAACTTCTGAAAAGAGAATGAAAAAAATTATTCAAGAGAATATGTAATAATCGGAATAGCATCGAGCAGAGGAAGTTTCGGTGATTCCGAGGACGGAATCCTTATAAGGGGGAGAGGATGTAAGAACCCGAATTTTCAGATATTATTAAATAAGGATTTAATAAATAAAATTCTTAAACTGTGAGATGGGTTCGAATAATAATGTATATATGTGATATGAGGTATGTGGTATTATATTACATAGGATAATATGGACTATGTAAAATGTGTTTTTGTGATTTATAAATATATTATTAATATATATTTGTTACTTATCGTAGAGACGATCCAGTTGAGATAAAGGAGGTGGATAAATTCCTATCGATATTAAATAATTTATAGAATTATTTTATCATAGCAAGTTGGTAACATTAAATATCCTTAATGTATAATCACCATATTCTTGAGTATGTGTATTAATAACTAGTATGTTTATAATATAGGTTATTAATAGCACTTAAGCTATCCGTGAATAGGTTTGGATAGTGAAGCATGAGTTAGTTAAGGAATTAACTAATAAGAATAAATATTAGTTAATATAAGTTGTGAGTTATATTATGGAATAATATAATGAGAGTATTGAACCTTAATTAACTATGATGATATAGTACAATGTTTAATTTACTTAAGTAAATGAGTGAATTAATATGTGTGTTGAATATGTAATTTTAGTTGATACTTTTATATATATTACTTAGAATAGTAATATGTGAGAAAGTCTAATGTACGAATAACGTTAAATATATATATATATATATATATATATATATATATATATATATATATATATATATATACGTTATTAAAGGGAGATGGAAATCATTATATCTTTAAATGAATATTTGAAGAAATTGTTTTGGGAACAATTTATAGAAAAGAAAGAGATATGATTTTTCTAAATAAGGGATATTAAAATAGTTTCTAATGTTGAATTATTTTAATAAAAGAGGGAATGTTATTTTTGAATAATAATATTACCTTATATATTTTTGTATGAGGTAATGGGTATGATTAATTAATATGGTAAATATATTAAAACGTATTTGCTATATGTAATTAATTTGATAGAAACAATTTATTATAATAGAAAATAAACTTATTATCTATTTTCTATATGTAATATATGTACATGTGTCGTACATATAGTTATTTGAAATTATATTAAGAATATTGTCTTGAGACAATAAGTAAATTATTTTCTAATAATGAATGTCTTTATTCGGAGAAAACATAATATTTTATGTTATGGAAAAATACATAATTTTTAATGTATTTTCAAGAGAGTTAATTAATAAAAGAAATCTAAGTTATTTTAATGTATTAAATAACTTAAGTTATTATTTTACCGTAGAGTAAATCTTAATTATTCTAAGCATAAATGCTATACATATTATAAGTGTATAGTTATTTAAGGTAGCTTGACATTAGAATGCATGTATCACACAAACCTTATATTAAAAAGGAATATTAAAGTGTGGTGGAAGTAATGATAAGCTTAATATTGAGCTTATGAGATATGCCTAGTATGGCAAAGTGGTGGAATAAACATTCATTTAATAATTTTATGAATGAATAATTAAAGAAATTAATTATTATTATTATGTGAATAAATTCCTATGTGCAATGATGTGTAATTATAAGTTATATAGTAGCTACATCTATATAATATGGAATGAAGTGTGACACTTCAAGGTAACTATATAATATAGGAAACTATATGATTAAGTGTAATAATAAAGTTTACAATAATGGGGTGTGACACTACTCAATTAAAATATATTCGGTATTGTCAAATGTATATGGATTATATGATGGGGTGTATGTGTGACCCTATCATATCATATGGTAATAACATTAAGTTATTAGATATAAGCTTACAAGTTAGTCCATATGAGAACAATAATGATCAATTAAGTGGTTAGGGTACATGAATAGTGGTAGTTGGTGGGAGTTAGCCACCAACTTCCCTTTTGCCCTTTGGGTAATAACCATAGGAGGATAATAGCTTAATAATGAATAGATACAATACATTGATGTGTAGAGTTTGTTAATTCAATTACTACATTGTTGCCAAAAAAAGAGAGCATATAATAAGAAATGTAATTACATCATGAGCATGTTATAAGGTGAAATGATGAGGAAGGACCATGAATAGTAGTAGTTGGTGGAGTTAACCACCAACTCCTCTTTGACCATTGGGTATTGCCCATAGGAGGGTAATAGATTGACTATAATTAGAGAACATGTAAATAAGCATTGTAATGGTATTACATCATGAACTTATTATAAGATGTGACATTGAGAGTAATATTATTTTGTAAGCTTGAGGTCTATTAAATACTAAGCTTACATAATTGTGCCTTGTGTGGCATGAGTGGTAAAGTTAAATCAATTAAAGGTTTAACTATAATTATTAAAAGAAATGGCAAGTTAATAAATAATTGATATTAATTATCATTATAATATTTGGGTGTAATTGAGATAATAATTTATGGAAAATGTTGGGATAAGAATAACCAACTATTTTATATCTAGTCCAATTAAAATACTAATTCAATGTACATGAGGTACATAATTATATGTGTTGGTGTATATCTAAAGTATGAATATACTTAGGTGGGTGTACATATGTGTTTGTGTATATATACATGTGACTTATATTAATGTGTCAATATTAAGTAAGCATAATGTGAATTATAATGTCCAAATAGATATAACCTAAGTGTACAATTATACATTGATGTAGGAGTATATGTAATATACATATGTATATTGCACAAAGGAATACAATGCTGAGTTTATTGAGCCTTGTCCCATAATGAGAGGCACACTTCTTTCTCACGTGAATAGCTATAAGGCTAGTCTAGCTTATTCCTTCTCAAACTCAGCAAACCTTAGCTATCATGATGAATAAGGGAGTGGGAATTATGATTGATTCTAACAACTAATCACCAACTCCCTCATAACCAATATGCAATCCTTACTCCCATTGGTTTGAATTGGTGGAAATTAACATTGTCTGGATTCTTATTCTTCTATAAATAATAGCTCTTCTCCTCTCAAATTCATTTGCTGAGAATTTTGTCTAAGTATTGAATTGAGGGTGTTGTGAGTTGGATAGCAAGGTAGTTTGCAGAGAGTTGGGAATCCAATTTGAGCTAGCTTAATGCATAACAGAGGTATAAAATTCTTCATTTCTTGTTCTTCCTTCAAATTTACTGTTAAGATTTTTATTCTTGAAATTGAGCATGAAATCCATGACTTTGTGATTTTATAATGATTGTTAGTTGCTATATGAACTTATATACATGTTGGAATTACAATATGGTTGTTTAAAAGTGTTTTCGCGAAAGAAATTTAGCATTTGGGCTGGAACCTGCCGAAGCAGGCTACTCTCCGGCAAGAACCAGACACGGCGCAGCTGCGCCGGTTTATAACTGAGGTGCAGCGCAGCTGCGCCGGTCCCCTGCACCAGATTCTAATTTTCTGCTAAAGGCTGTTATGTGCTAGATTAATAACACTACATAGAGCAAGCATGAGGACATGATAATATGCATATATGACTATCTTGGCGTAGCATGATGCATGTATAACCATATTAATATGAGAAACTTATAATTTTTAAAGTAAACGTATAGTTTCAAAAATATACTTTGACTTATACGTGTGACGTGTATATGCTGACTTTTGAGCATGATTGTATGGTTTAAATATGCATGTAATGTGAGTCTAAAGTAACATGCATAACTATGTTAGTACACTCTATTGAATAAAAAGGTTTATAATTTAGAAGTGAACATTTTTAACGAAAATGTAAGTTTTAAAAGTGAACTTGGACATGTAAAGATCATATATGTATTCTGATCATTGAGCATGTATAAGTGGCTTATATATGTGTTCTAAATACATGAGAGCCATGGCTACGAGACACGTGGCATGTACTAAGTTACCTAAGTTGACTTAGCGTACTTTTAAAAGAAAGATTAGAATGTGAAAGCTAATATCATCAAGTACTAAGTGAACTTACGTTATGAACATGCAAGCATGTATATTAGGATTTCATTGTGCCTATAGACATGTTGACATAAGCATCATATAATGAAACATGGATTTCACCTATGCACGCATATTCATAGAAAATGAATTTCTAAAGCATAAACTATGTGATTAACATATACATGTGTGATATACGCACGAGCATGTATACTTAGTATTGTTTAGCCTCGTGGTGTGTTGGTATGACTTTAGTAATGGACCATTAGTAACGTGGGCTTGATTTGTTTAAAGTTTATCGGCATATGGCCTTAATTGGATTAGGATGAGCATGCTAGGTTTCGAACTTGAAATTTATAACCATAGAGCATGCGTATTGATTAATATCAGTAACTTGAATGATATTGATTGAACTCGGGTGGTCCAGCAGAATGAAATTTCATTCCTGGTTTGAATAGTGAGTGGCGCAGCTGCGCCACTCTTAAGGCTAATACCTGCGCAGCTGCGCCAGCCTGTTTTCAAGATTTATGCAGTCTGTTTGTTCTTGGTTTTTGTAGTAGACTCGTATTATTAGTTAAACTGCAAATCATGGTCGGACCCCTACTGGTTTATGACTATATGATGAATATAGAAACCGTGCATGACTAGTTTAATTACGACAAGGATTTTGAAAGGTAGAACTTAGAAAGTTGAATGTAATGGTTTCAATAAGGTTTGAGAAACGTGAGAGCGATATAGATCATATATCTATGAGCTTTAAATACGTGTCAAACACATAGCGAGTCGAGTAAGGGTGTATGAATGTCGATATTAAAAGTATACCTATACATACCTTGTTATTATAAGAGTATGTTAAGAAAGTGAAACAAAGGTTCTAAGAACCAAGATGAAAAATAATATAATACTTATTATTATATTGAGGATATATGGATGTATATAACTGATGAGTGTGATCTCTATGATTAATATGACTGTGTAGAATTACACGAAGTGCAGATATTCTTAAGCAGTTAAGTCGTAGTTGTTAAACTACGTATCAGGCAAGTCTTTCAGTTCCTATTTGATATATGAATTCAATAACTGTTAGTTGAATTATATTATGCTGTGATAATGTGAACTTATATATGAACTGTATATGAGATATAAATGAGATTGAAAGTTGATGATATACTTGTTATGTGAAAAGTAACATGCGTATTAAATATAAACTGTTTATAAATGCATGAACTGAGTATGATGTTATATGCTATGTGATGCATGAGGACTGTTAGAATTGCTGAGCTGTCGAGCTCACTCTTGCAAATAACCACTTTTGCAGGTTAAGGATTCACGGTAAAGATTTTGTGCTTCTTGATTGATAAAGATAGATAGTATCGAATTGAAGAATATTACTTAGATTATTGTCTGGACCATATTTAGATTCTAGATGATGTACTCGATAGTTGCTTACACTGTTTAATACTTGTTGTATTGAAAGAATGTATTAATTAATACATAGAGGATATCGAGTTAAGTTGTAAATGTTTATACGATAACTCAAATAGAATGAATCATATTAAAAAGTTGATTCAGAGATTTGTAATCGGTATCAAAGTTATGAAATAAATAAAAGATTTTATTCAAGGAGGATTGAAAAAGTTTAAATTATTCCGCATTTTAGTAATATCGAATATGATGTAAAGACGAGATCTTGGATATAAATAGAATTTATATTCTAAATTGTAATTAGTAAAGTTGTATTCTTTTAGTAATGAATAAAAGATATAATAGTTTGGCGATAGTAGTATCGTGACTCACCGAATTCGAGGTTTCGAAGGAACGTGGATTTGGGGGCGTCACATACACTCTGACGTAGACCCGACATCGACAATAACGGTCTCCTCATATAACTAATAGAATGTGCGAGCACAAGGCAAGTCCAAAGCCAAACCAGTAAGCTTCTTGTACTCCTCCAAAGTCGGAGTCAACTCGTGTCGCCCGAGGTGAAAAACCTGCCTCTCAGGTATCCAACAGGATAAAAGTCCGTATAGGAATCCATATGGAACCTGGAAATCCACGAGGGCTAATAAATGCCCTAAGCATCTAATCCACTGCCCCTCTGGCTGGGAAGAGCAGGCTCTGATGCCACAACCACAATGACGATGCCACTACAGATGGTGGTAGATGCTCGATGCGACTGACTGTCGAGGACGACATCTGTATCACCGTATTACAAGACCTTCCACGGGTCAAATCTGAACTCATCTGTCTAAATGCATATCCATGATATAATACATGCATAATGACAATGATAAACTTGATACAATAGATAAGAAATATCATGCATATCTACAATAAACTATCTACTGCAAGCATCATCTCTATCTACTAATAAAGTAAAAAATAAAAAGTACATGGATATGACCCCCCCAACTACTAACAGTGGCCTATCAAAATGGGGCACAACCGCCCAATAACCAAAATAGTGGCCTATTAAAAGATATAGCTAGAAAAGCTATCCAAAAAGGTCAAGATAATCTACACTCAGGCTGTTAACCTGCTCCAACTCCTCCTTGGAAACAAAGTCTCGGCCATCAGGAATGTCAGGGCGGTACAAGGGAGGATCAGCCCATGTATAACTACTAGAAAATGGACCTGTGGAAGGGCCCACTCTAGAGCCAGAAGGATCAAAAGAAGATTCCTCTGATGGATCTCTGCCAAGATGCCGGATAAACAAATGTGCTCTCTCCAACAGCTGGGTTAGTCATGTAATCTGGTCTAAGTGAGTAGGCTCCCTGAGGCAAGCTATCCAGTCTGTCATCATCACAGACCCCTGGCACCATATCTGCCATGAATTGGGTAGCACGAGTCTGAGCCCCGATAGTGCGAGGACTTCACCAGCTACTAAATGCCTTCTGGCTATATGGACCCTCTGACATGGTAAAGCCATCTACACCTTCCATCGGAATGTCTGTGAGTGGCTAAACTAGTGGCCAATGATGCCAAGCAGGAGGAACAAAGGGAATACGGATCTGCCCTGTGATGCTCCTGATAGCACGCTCTCTTAAATAGAGCTCCCAACCTACCTCTGTCAAAAATGGGACTCTGCGAGTGGACAATGCAAACTTTTGGCCAGTGGGGAAACCACCTTCAAACCTGACTGTCAAAAAGTCTGAGGTATATGCTACCCATGATATATATCCTGCTGTCAAAAGCTCAAGCTGCAGGCGGGAATGGGTGAATCCCTCAGCTATAGGGACCTTCGTCAGTGTGGAATGGTGCCAACGCCGTCCCCGAGGATAAGTCTCTAGGCCTAAAGTAGTAGCGGGATGCAGGCAAAGAAGCCTCTCATTTTCCCAGAACTGGCCATGTAAATATCAAAAGTCCTCAGTGACCAAGACTGACAAATGTAAATGCAAAAATCAAAAAGGTACAAGAGAGATGTACTCACCAGCAGGAATGGGTAGAACCCTAACCAAGCCTCCATCACACCCTCCGAGCGCATGCGCATACCTCAGAGAAAATAGGCAAAGGTGTAGGTACCCCTAATCAAAGTCACTGAGGCGCTCCACATGTCGAGTGGCACTAACTAGGGCAAAGGACACCGTCGTAGAGTTGTCCGCCAGGAAACAACCCCTGATGGTCACAAGAAACAATCACCGTAGGATGCAATCCTTAACCCTTTGATCATCAGGCAGAGGCTCAAGTAAAGCCCCACTCTAGGCATCTACGTTCAAGGGACCAGATCAGACCGTCCGACCCTTGATCGTTGTTACAGGGACTCCCAGCAGTGACCAGACAGTAGTGGGTGTAATGTCAGCCATAACAGGCACTGGCTCACCCTCAAACTCTATCCCGGTGATGAACCTCCAGTCCATCGGCATCATCATCACCTCGCAATCCAATAAATAGAGAGACTGAGTCTGGTGGAACCAGTGCTCGGATAAAGCCCTCATATAACCCCAGGGGCAATGGCGGGAAAGGGTAGAAAAGAACGCCTGAAACCCCCAGGTGTCAACAATGTCCCTGTAATCTTGGTGCAGAGTGTGATAAAGAGAATGCACATTAAACCAGTTCCCTCGAGGCTGCGTGAAGCCAGGAACCTGCATCAAAAGCCAACCTATATCCAGAAAGAAAGAAACTTCAGTCACCTCGTTGGCGTGAAGGAACCTCGATGGATGGTGACTCAAATCTCCCAGCAGATCCTGGACTGGCACAACAATGCATGGAAGCTCCTCACGTGGAGCCTGAGCTGGGGCAGGAGCAGCAAATAGAGCCTCCTCATCATCATATCAACCGGCGGCTCAGCCCTGACCGAATGAATCACTGACTCAGCCAATCTACGAGGCGGTTGGGCTGGCCGTGGCTGAGGAATATCGGAGGCTCTCCTCCATCTAACTTCTGAAACGACCCTACTTGCACTCCCGGGTCTATCTCGGTCCATCACCTGGACAAAGTGTCCAAATCACCTTAGAAAGTGTGAGGTAAGCCTAAATCCTATGGCTTATTAATTTAAATCAGTATTTTATGCACTTTTAAATCTTAAAACATGCATGGGTCAGTCAAAATCCCCTAGTAGAGTCAAAATTGTATGTTAATTAAATGCTCAGGCTTTTGAAGAAAAATTCGTCGGAGTATCCTTTGTAAAATGGACTGTCCGCATGCACACAGGCATATCTAGGTGGCGATTCAGAAGCACACTGTAGACACTCAAAATTTTGTTTTTCTGTTACTAACACTGTAGGAGGGCAAAACTTTCTTTTCAAATAAACCCCGGTCTCAATACCGGGTAATCGACTCAACCCCAGTCTCAATACCGGGCTATCAACTCAATCCCGGTCTCAATACCGGGTAATCAACTTAACCCTGATCTCAATATCGGGCCATCAACTCAACCCCGGTCTCAATACCGGGCAATCAACTCAACTCCGGTCTCAATAATGGGCAATCAACTCAACCCTGGTCTCAATAATGGGTAATCAACTCAACCCCGGTCTTAATATTGGGCCGTTAACTCAACCTCGGTCTCAATACCGGGCCATCAACTCAACCCCATCTCAACCCGGGAGGTACAAGTCAATCTCGGTCTCAACCTAGGAGGTACAAGTCAGCCCCGGTCTTAACCCGGGAGGCACAAGTCATTCCCGGTCTCAACCCGAGAAGTACAGATCAGCCTGATATCAACTCAGAAGGTACAGGTCAGCCCCGTTCTCAACCCAAAAAGTACAGGTCAGCCCCTGTCTCAACCCGAGGGGTACAGGTCAGCCCCGGTCTCAACCCGGGAGGTACGAGTCAGCCCCGGTCTCAACCCGGGAGGTAAAGGTCAGCCCCGGTCTCTACCCAGGAGGTACAGGTCAGCCACGGTCTCAACCCGAGAAGTACAGGTCAGCCCCGGTCTCAACCCGGGAGGTACAGGTCAGCCCCGGTCTCAACCCAAGAAGTACATGTCAGCCCCGGTCTCAACCCGGGAGGTACAGGTCTAGCCCGATCTCAACCCGGGAAGTACATATTATCCCCGGTCTCAACCCGGGAGGTACAGGTCAGCCCCAATCTCAACCCAGGAAGTACATATTATCCCCGATCTCAACTCGGGAGGTATAAGTCAGTCCCGGTCTCAACCCGGGAGGTATAGGTTAGCCCCGGTCTCAACCCGACATGTACAGATCAGCCCCGGTCTCAACCTTGGAGGTATAGGTCAGCCCCAGTCTCAACCCAGGTGGTACAGGTCAGCCCCGATCTCAACCTAGGAGGTACAGGTCAGCCCTGGTCTCAACCCGAAAGGTACATGTCAGCCCCAGTCTCAACCCGGGAGGTACAGATCAGCCCCGTTCTCAACCCGGGAACTACTGATCAACCCCGATCTCATCCCGGGAAGTATAGGTCAGCCCCGGTCTCAGCCCGGGAGGTACAGGTCTACCCTGGTCTCAACTCGGGAGGTACAGGTCAGCCCCGGTCTCAACCCGAGAAGTACAGGTCAGCCTCGGTCTCAACCCGGGTGGTACAGGTCAGCCCCGGTCTCAACCCAGGAGGTCAGGTCAACTTTGGGAATAATCCTGAAGCCTCACAACATCTCTAGGGAAAAATTTGGAAGGACCAAGTCAGCCCCGGAGACAATCCTGAGGACAAACAGAATTAGTTAGAATCCATACCTCGGAGACAACTCTAGGAAGTCAGTCGAAGGCCATGCAAGCACTAAAGGCAACCTCGGGAGGGGAAACATGGTTATTTTACTAACTAGAAGCCGATTCAATCAAACTCAAGCTGAATTGATCCCACTAAGGTCAGAACGAACTATAACAATGATCCCGAGTGGAAACAACACAAGATAGCTTAACGGACAAACTGCGAGGAATTAAAGACCCAGTTATGAACCTATCTTTTTGGACTCAAAAAAGGTTTTCTCCCACATAATTGTGACACGTTCGGTGAGGGCTTTCTGAAAAGGTATATCACGCCTCAAACGGACTCTCTGATCAAAAGTTAGAAAGTTTTGAATCAGACCTCATATTGCTCGGAGTGCACGTACTTCGAGAAGACGGGACCCGCCATGGGACCCCTACCACGTGGAACCGCAGGTGGACCTGCAGCAGTCACGGGTTGACCTGCTTCTCTCGGGTCTATAAATATGAGCTCACCCCCAACTCATTTAACAATTCAGAAACGCTCTGAACCCCTGCCTGTTTGGTTTTTCAGCTATTTTCTTATCTTCCAAACCCAAATTTTTTTACTCTAACACGTAGATATACCCACATACTACCACATATCAAAAATTAACATGTAGATTTGGACGTTTAAAGCCTACGATTTGGAAAAAAGCCCGTGTAGTAGTCCATTGTGAATATTTTTACGATAAGCTAGTTTATATTACTTCATTACGCTGTTATACACTTGCATATTAAGTTTTATTTTCTAAATATGCCCGAAACTCTGTTTTGTGGTCATTTTTGTTAACTTTTGGTACATTTTAGTAGCTAAACGCATTTTCTGGCATTTCTACAACTCGAATTGACGATCCGTCGCTTCTAACATCTTTTATATACTTGCATCTGCGTGTTTAGCAACTTCGCCGGACTGGGTTATCTTCCCAGTCTGGGTTTGGCTTTTTTTGGTATATATTTAACTGTATATATAATAACTTTTCAATTTTGTCAAGCCCGGATGTCAAATCTGCGGTAGTTTACTGCTTATATATATATATATATATATATATATGCACCCTTCACCGGACTGGGTTATCTTTCCAGTCCCGGTTTGACTATTTTTTTGTCTATATTTTACTATATATATATATATATATATTTCAATTCCAGTCCGGGCATCGGAGTGAAAACCCACCGCCCTTTACTATTTTTTTTATATATTTACAATATGTCCAGCCTGGATCATTTCGTGGCTTTTATACAACTTTTATAAATATATATATATATATATATATACATATTTAAATTCTAGTCCGGGCATCGGAGTGAAAACCCACCGCCCTTTACTGTTTTTCTATATATATTTCAATTCTGTCCAGCCTGGATCATTCTGTGGCTTCTACAGCTTTCTTATAAATATATAT
This sequence comes from Panax stipuleanatus, assembly GCA_020205555.1. Taxonomy (NCBI): domain Eukaryota; kingdom Viridiplantae; phylum Streptophyta; class Magnoliopsida; order Apiales; family Araliaceae; genus Panax; species Panax stipuleanatus. The sequence goes on from CM035120.1 coordinate 112,751,027, forward strand.
ATTTACTTTCCAGTCCGAGCACAGGCGTGAAAACCCATCGCCATTTTCACAATTTATATATATATATATATATATATATATATATATATATATTTTATTGCTGTCCAGCCTGGATCATTTTGTGGCTTTTACAATTTTTTATATATATATTTACTTTTTCAGTCTGGGCACAGGCGTGAAAACCCATCGCCCTTTTATGCTTTCATATATATATTTCAATTCTTTCAAAGCCTGGATCATTCCGTGGCTATTTACAGCTTTTATAAATGTATATATATATATATATATATATATATATATATATATATATATATATATATATATTTCAATTCCAGTAAGGGCTTGCGAGTAAAAACCCATCGCCCTTTACAGCTTTCTTATATATATAATTATATATATATATATATATATATATTGCTTTACTCATTTTTATTAAATTATTACTTTAAATATTCATTTGATATGAATCGGCATTGACATATCTGCGAGCGAACTAGATTTATTTAAATCTCGCCAACTTTAGCTTTCAAACGGTTCAAAATAGGTCTAGACAGAATTGGAAAGTTAGAATGGCTGAGATTTATTTAAATCTAGTATTTTTTTAGTTTCAATAATAAAAGCTACCTCGCGGCCCTTAGATCGCTATCTAGTGGGAACAAGACGCTTCGGCCATGTGTGAGCCAGGATTTACTGAATGAATCCTTGGTTCTGGCAGTATTTGGATATATATATATATATATATATATATATATATTTGTACAAATTTGAGTTGTGCAGGTTTATTGGCTTCCCTTTGTGAGCCTAGGAATTGTGGGATTCATGATCCAATTGATCAGAATTTGATTCCCACGATGGACAAACTCCACTTTACAAATGTACCCTGCCAATTTTTCTGTAAAAATGTACATACAAAAGACCTTAAAATGGTTATTCGGATTTAAGGTCTCAGCATAGTGAAAATATGGTTTGTCGTATCAGAGTCACTCCGATAGCTGTCATGCCCATGAGGAGGCCAACACTTGTATATAATTTTTGGTCGAGGATGCTTCGCAGCCCGACAATCACCATTTAAATTGAGCCTTAAGGCTGAAAAAATAAAGCTGAATTATCGATATGCTTCAATTCCTATGTTAGCTTAAGGGTTTGAAAATCTGCTTTCAAAACATCATTTCAATAATCTTATCAGAAAAAAGAAGCTTTTGCAAATCAAATCAAACACTTTTACAAATTAAATCAAAGATTTTTTGCAAATCAAATCAAACCCTTTGTATATAGGTTCAACGATGCATAAATATACTTTCAATCAAGCATACGCCCAATTTTCTTCCATCACTCACACACACATTGTAGATTTAAAAGGAAAATATTGAAAAGATACGATACCGCATTTACACGGGAGTTGTGGGGTGCCTAACACCTTCCCCACACTTAACCAAGCCCCCGAACTCAAACTTTGGTTTCAAAGATCAAGTTTTGACAGTGTCCAGCAATTGGGCCTCTTTTCAAAAAAAAACTCGATTGAGTTGGTACAACCATTTCAAATCTACCAACTGGTGACTCTGTAAAACGTTCAATCGTCGACATAATACATGTTGGCCTTTTCCTACAAAACCCTTCAAAACCTTTTTCACAAATAAAAAGAATAAGGGTAGACATAACTTAGGAAGAGAGAAAGATTCGGGCTGTGACCCGACCCGCGGATTTTTTCCTGACGTCGACAGGTGGCGACTTTGCTGGGTACAGTAGATGGCTAAGGCCTCGTTCAAAATCTTTTTAAAAGTTTCCCTTTCAAATCTACGTATGTGTGAATGCTGCGTATTTACATTGAATGAATGCGTGAATGCTGCGTCTTTACATTGAATGAATGTGAATGAATGCTTTCCTATTTTTTTAGTGCTTCACACCCATATTAGTGCTTCGCACTAATGTCATCATATGCATAACGGTGTGACGCGATGTATGTGAATGTATGTTATGTGATTCCTCCACTAGGAGGCAAAGCAGTCGATGATAAGTAATGTCTTCGAGGGCGAATAAGTCTTCGGGGCTCATAAAAATGCACCACCCAAATTTGCTCCAGTTGAAAGATCATATTAATTTCCCCTCTAGTAGATTGCGATGAACTGGGGACCTTCATGCCGAAAAAGCCGCGAGGGTAACCTAAGATAGGTCAGTCTCTGATTAACCAAATTAGATGGGAAGCTTCTTTATGCCTTCCTCTTTCAATTCAATGTTATGTTTTCAATTCCAAAGTATAGGAGCACAATGTAAATATCATAATAAAATTTTACATTCCCGGTTATATACATCTTGTCTTGTTATCCTGTCATCAAAATAGCTGACCTCAATTTTGTAGGATAAGATTAAAAAACCACAAAATATATCATTGCATGCATCCTATCCCTACCTATTCCAAGAAATTGACACGCCTACGTTTTGTTGTAGGTGAAAAATTGGTCCTGTCACTAGATCTAAGTCTAAGAAAGCACTAAGTCCATCCACGGACATGGCTTCCAGTGCTCAGCCAGAATCTACCCTTGTCTCCAGGGAAGATTTTGAAAGACTGAAGAATCAGATAGCCGAATTGGCTAGTTTCCTGAGAGAACAAAGTAAGGCTCTTAAAAGGAAGCAAGCCCAAGCTCACACTGAACCAGGAACACCTGGTAGTAGTGGTGGCAATTAAGAGGCCGAAAAGACAGATACTCAGATTCCTTGACCACAAAACCAGGACACAACCAACAAAACCCCTGAACACACCGTCCTTAACAAAGAACAGGAAGTTGGTGACATTCTGAAAAAAGTACAGCAGATGGAAGAAACTTCCGGTCTATCAAAGGGACTGGGCATTTGGTAGTGTCAATTATTCAGACCTCTGTATATTCCTTGGGGCTGGTTATCCCGAAAAATTTAGAACTCCTGATTTTGAAAAATATGATAGATTGGGAGACCCCTACACTCACTTGAAAGTATTCATTGGAGAGCTCAGATCCTATGTAGAGGACGAGAAACTCTGAATGCAGTTATTTTAAAAGAGTCTGACCGGAGAGGCTAGAGCCCGGTACGCTCGTCTAGACAACTCCAAAGTTCACAGTTGGGAAGAGTTGGCCCATGCTTTCCTTAGTCAATACAACTTCCAGTCTCAGCTGGCTCCAGACAGATACCAAATAACCAAAATCAAGAAACAAAGTACTGAGTCATTCAGAGAATATGCTTAACAATGGAGACGGGTTGCAGCACAAGTCACCCCATCCATGACTGAGTCTGAGATAGTCATGACCTTCATCGATATTCAAGATGCTCCATATTATGAGAGCATCCTAGCAGGCATAGGAAAACCATTCTTTGAGATGATCAAGCACGGAGAGATGGCCGAAATGGGGCTGAAGTCTGGGAAGATAAAGGACCTGACTACCTTAGAAGCCGTTGTCGAACATATCCAGTCCGAAAATTATGGGAGTAATCCCCGGAGAGCACATAAGAAGAAAGGTGAAGAAGTGTCCTTAGTATTATAACGACAGAATCCAAGGGGCGAGTCAAACAGTATGCCTATTCAAAGGAGGAATTATACCCCTTTTCAAGCTCCTGCCCAGCCTTCAAACCATCCATTTCAGAAAACTATGGAGGCCAGGCGCCGCAGAACATTCACCCCATTAGGAGATTCCCTCGAGAATGTGCTGAAACTGTTAACCGCATAGAAAAATATTGTGCAACTCCTTCCACCAACCAACACCGGGGGGCGGAATTTTGACCCAAGCAAAAAGTGTGCCTACCATTCTGGATCTCTGGGCCATGACACACAAGACTGTTGGTCTCTCAAGCACAAATTTCAAGACTTGATTGACAATGGAGAGATTGTGGTGACAAAGCCCGATCAACCGCACGTACAGGATAATCCCCTCCCTCAGCACAAAGAGGAAAATGTTGACATGATCAACACAGGAAATGGAGAAGGATCCAAATACCTCCATTATATAGGAGAGTCGACTCCATCTAGTAACAACAGTCCAGACAATTGGGAAGTCTCAGAAAGGCGATCCCTGATCGAGCGGGAGAATAGGTCTATCAAGGAACAAGTTGAATAGTTAGCAGAACTGGTCATATACCAACATCAGATCACCAGACAGATGATGAACCAGACCAACCAGTCTGATGAAAATCCTCCCACACTGGAGATCAGTCCCATCCCCATGAGGGATCACTACCGGTCTCATGAGCATGAACCCTGGGCCGACAGGATAGCCAAAGAGGAGAATTTCCAAGCTTGTAGGAAATTCTCCTTTCAAAGGAATTTCACCAACCTGAACAACCCGATGAATGAAATCCTCCAGATGTTAATCAACGAGGGAATGGTTGAAGATTTATTACCTCCATTAAACCTGCGATCCAGGAAATTCAAGCCTGACCAAACTTGTTAGTACCACTCCAATGCACCCGACAATGATATTGAGGATTGCTGGGCACTTCGTAACTTGATTCAGAATATGATTGAAAGTGGTGAATTGATAAAAGGGAATCAGGATTATGGCCTCCCCGATGAAGACACTCTCTTTATTCCCACTACGTGGAATCAGGATAGAGTGGCTGTTATTTTTTGTGATAAGGAGTCATCTCTCACACCCTTAGTACTGCCAGGGAAAGGGGTCCAAGAAACATAAAATCCTATGAAGGTGGCCGCACTAGAGCCTTTAATCTTACCCTTCAGACCTCAGTATCCAGTTATCAGTCTGAAGAGGGTCCCATGGAACTACGGGAATGACGAAGGTTCCACCTCAAACAACATTGCCATTGTACCAAAGGATAATCCATTGTACCTGCCTCAGCGGGTGATTAAACTAGTCATCAAAGCCGAAAAAAAAGGTGGCTGAAGAGAAAATCAAAGAGTTCCTCAACAAAATGGGACACAATGAAATCAAGGTAGTGCAAAGTTTGAAGGATGCACCCATGAAAATGTCCATCCTAGAGACATTACTTATCACCGACGGGTTTTGCCTCCCGGAGGAGGAATCACAACATACATTCACATACATTGCGCCTCACTGTATGCATATGATGACATTGGTGCGAAGCACTAATATGGATGTGAAGCACTAAAATAGGAAAACATTCATTCACATTCATTCAATGTAAAGACGCAGCATTCACGCATTAATTCAATTGTAAAGACGCAACATTCACACATATGCAGATATGAATGGGAAATGTTTGAAAAGATTGGAACGCGGCCTAAGCCCTCTACTGTCCCCAGCAGAGTCGCCACCTGTCGATGTCGAAAAAAATTCCGCGGGTCATAGCACAACCTGGATCTTTCTCTCTTCCTAAGTTATCTTTTCTCTTAATCTTTTTATTGCGAAAAAGGTTTTGAAGGGACGATTTGAATGTTTTACAGAGTCGCCAGTTGGTAGATTTGAAATAGTTGTACCAACTCAACTGAGTTTTGTTTGAAAGAGGCCCAATTGCTGGACACTATTGAAACTTGATCTTCGAAAACAAAGTTTGAGTTCTGGGTATTGGTTAAGTGTGGGGAAGGTGTTAGGCACCCCACAACTCCCGTGTAAACACGGTACCGCATCTTTTCAATATTTCCCTTTTAAATCTGAAATGTGTGTGAATTCTGTTTGAAAATTGGGCCTATGTTTGATTGAAAGCATGTCTATGCATCGTTGAACCTATAAACGAAGGGTTTGATTTGATTTGCAAAAAGTCTTTGATTTGATTTGCAAAAGTATTTGATTTGATTTGCAAAAGCTTTTCTTTTTGATAAGATTATTGAAGTGATGTTTTGAAAGCAGATTTTCAAACCCCTACACTAACATTGGAATTGAAGCATATTGATACTTTAATTTCATCTTTTCAGCCTTTTGACTCAATTTGAATAGTGATTATCGGGCTACGAAGCATCCTCGACCACAAAAATAAATACAAGTGTCAGTCTTCTCATGGGCATGACAGCCATCAGAGTGACTCTGACACGACAAACCATTATGCTCATTATTTTGAGGCCTTAAATTCGGATACCCGTTTTAAGGTCTTTTGCATGTATATTTTTACAGAAAAACCGACAGGGTACAATTGTAAAGTGGAGTTTGTCCATCGTGGGAATCAGATTCTGATCAGTATGATCATGAATCCCTCGATTCCTATGCTAACATATGAGTAGCCAATAAACCTGCACAGCTTAAATTTGTACAGAAACAGATATATATCCCAAATATCGCCAGAACCTAGTATTCATTCAGTAAATCCTGGTTCGCACATGGCCGAAGCGTCTCGTTTCCACTAGATAACGATCTAAGGGCTGTGAGGTTTCTTTTGTAACTGAAACTAGAAAAATACTAGATTTAAATAAATCTCAGCCATTCTAGCTTCCCGGTTCTGTCTGTACCTATTTTGAACCGTTTGAAAGCTAGAGTTGGAGAGATTTAAATAAATCTAGTTCGCCCGCAGAAATATCAGTGCCGATTCATATTAAATGAATATTTAAAGCAACAATTTAATAAAAATGAGTAAAGCAATATATATACAATTATATATACGAAAGTTGTAAAGGGCGATGAGTTTTCACACCGGTGCCCGGGCTGGAATTGAAATATATATATATATATATATATATATATATAAAATTATAAAAACTGTATAAAAGCGATAAAATTAAAATATATATAGAAAAAAAGTAAAAAGGGCGATGGATTTTCACGCCTGTGCCCGAACTGAAATATATATATATATATATATATATATATATATATTTAAATATAGACAAAAAAGTAGTCAACCAAGACTGGAAAGATAACCCAGTGTGGTGAATGTTGCAGATATATATAAAAATTGTAAAAAGGCCACAGAATAATCCAGGCCGAACTGGAATGTAAATATAAAGAAAAGTAGTCAACCAAGACTGGGAAGATAACCCAATGTGGTGAATGTTGCTTATATATGCATATATATATATAAAAGCAATAAAAAGGCCACAGAATGATCCAATATGAACTGAAATATAATTATATATATATATATATATATATATATATATAAAGAGAAAAGTAGTCCACCAAGACTGGAAAGATAAACCAATGTGGTGAAGGTTGTTTATATATGAATAAATATATATAAAAGTAGTAAACAACCACGAATTTGGCATTCGGGCTTGACAAAATTGAAAAGTTAGTACATATATAGTTAAATATATACAAAAAAAAGCCAAACCCGGACTAGGAAGATAACCCATTCCGGCGAAGTTGCTCAAATAACAAATATTAGTATTTAAAAGCTGCTGGAAGCGACGGATCGTCAATTCGAGTTGTAGAAATGCCAGAAAATGCGTTTATGTACAAAAATATACCAAAAGTTGACAAAAACAGCCACGAAACTGAGTTTCGAGCATATTGAGAAAACGAAACTTGATATGCAAGTGTATAAAAGTGCAAAGAAGTAGAATTAACTTGCCGATCGTAAAAATACTCACAATGGACTGCTACACGGGATTTTTCCAAAATCGTATGCTTTAAACGTCTGAATTTATCGATTATTTTCTGATATACGGTAATATATGGGTATATCCACGTGTTAGAGTGAAATAGTTTGGGTCTGGAAGACAATAAAATAGACAGAAAACCAAACAGGAAGGGGTTCGGAGCGTTTCTGAATTCTTGAAATGAGAGGGGGGTGCACCTCTATATATAGGCCAGGGTGCCTCCACTCTAACTGCTGCTGCCGTAGGTAGAGGTGCGGCTCCACGTGGTGGGGCCCATATGGTGGGTCCTGTCATCTCAAAGTACGTGCATTCTGAGCAACGCGAGGTCGAAGTCAAAACTTTTTAACTTTTGATCGGAGCTTCCGTTTGAGAAGTGCGATACCTTTCTGAAAAGCCCTCACCGAGAGTGTCACAATGACATGGGATAAAACATTTTTCGGGTCCAAGAAGATGGGTTCATAACCAGGTCTTTGATTCCCCGCAGTTTGTCCGTTAAGCTGTCTTGCGCTGTTTGCACTCGGGATCATCGTTATGGTTCGTTCTGACCTTGGTGGCATTAATTCGGCTTGAGTTTGACCGAATTATCTTAGAGTTGGTAAAATGACTATTTTGCCCCTCCCGGGGTTGCCTTTAGTGTCAACATGGCCTTCGGTTGACTTCCTAGGGTTGTTTCCAAGACTGGAACCCATTTGAGTCTATTTGTCCTAAGTGTTGTCTCTGAGGATGACTTGGTCACACCAGGTTTTCCTCTAGAGATGTTGTGAGGCTTCAGGTTTGTTCCCGAAGTTGACCTGAATTCCAGGGTCGAGACCGGGGCTAACTTGTACTTCCCGTGTTGAGACCGGGGCTAATTTGTACCTTCCGGGATGAGATCAGGGATGACCTGTACCTTCCAGGTTGAGACCGGAGCTAACCTGTACCTCTTGGGTTGAGACTGGGGCTAACCTATACCTCTCGGGTTGAGACCGGAGCTCACGTGTACCTCTTGAGTTGAGACTGGGGCTAACCTATACCTCCTGGGTTGAGACTGGGGCTGACCTGTACCTCCTGAGTTGAGACCAGGGCTGACCTGTACCTCCCAGGTTAAGACCATGGTTGAACTGATGGCCCGGTAATGAGACCGGGGTTGAATTGATGGCCCAATATTGAGATCGAGGTTAAATTACTGGCCTGATATTGAGACCGGGGTTCAACTGATGGCCCGGTATTGAGACCGAGGTTGAACTGATGGCCCGGTATTGAGATCGGGGTTGAACTGATGGCCTGGTATTAAGACTGGGGTTAAAATGATGGCCCGATATTGAGACTGAGGTTGAATTGATAACCCAGTATTGAGATCGGGGTTGAACTGATGGCCCGGTATTGAGACTGGGGTTGAACTGATGGCCCGATATTGAGATCGGAGTTGAACTGATGGCCCGATATTGAGACTGGGGTTTAACTGATGGTCCAGTATTGAGATCAGGATTGAATTTATGGCCCGGTATTGAGACCGGGGTTTAAATTATGGCCCAGTATTGAGAATGGGGATGAATTGATGGCCCGATATTGAGACCAGGGTTGAACTGATGGCCCAGTATTGAGACCGAGGATGAATTGATGGCCCTTTTAATTAATGGCCCGGTATTAAGACCAAGGTTGAACTAATGACCCGGTATTGAGATCGAAGTTGAATTGATGGCCTGGTATTGAGACCGGGGTTGAATTAATGACCCAATATTGAGTCCGGGGTTGAATTAATGGTCCGATATTGAGACCGGGTTTGAATTGATGGCCCGATATTGAGATCGGGGTTGAACTGATGGCCCGATATTGAGATTGGGGTTAAATTGAAGGCTCGATATTGAGACTGTGGTTAAACTGATGGCCCAATATTGATACCGGGGTTGAACTGATGGCCCGGTATTGAGACCGGGGTTGAAGTGATGGCCCGATATTGAGATCGGGGTTGAACTGATGGCCCAGTATTGAGATCGGGGTTGAACTGATGGCCCGATATTGAGATCAGGGTTGAACTGATGGCCCGGTGTTGAGACCGGGGTTGAACTGATGGACCAGTATTGAGACCGGGGTTGAACTGATGGCCCGGTATTGAGATCGAGATTGAACTGGTGGCCCAGTATTGAGATCGGGGTTGAAGTGATGGCCCGGTATTGAGACCGGGGTTAAATTAATGGCCCGGTATTGAGACCGAGGTTGATTTGATGGCCCGGTATTAAGACTGGGGTTGAACTGATGGCCCGGTATTGAGACCGGGGTTGAATTGATGGCCCGATATTGAGACCGGGGTTGAATTAATGACCCAATATTAAGACCGGGGTTGAATTGATGGCCCGATATTGAGACCGGGGTTAAACTGATGGCCCGGTATTGAGACCCGAGTTAAACTGATGGCCCAGTATTGAGACTGGGTTTAATTTGATGACCCGGTATTGAGACCGGGGTTGAACTGATGACCCGGTATTGAGACCGTGGTTGAACTGATGGCCCGGTATTGAGAACGATATTGATTTAAAAAGACAGTCTTGCCCTCCTACAGTGTTAGTAACAGGGAAAGGGAATTTTAAGTGTCTACAGATGCCCCTCTTTATAATGTTCATGCAATGTAGTTGAATGAATAGGATAAAGATTAGTAGACACTGGAAATGCAAATGCAAAGGCAATGCAATGCATGGCAGGATACGCGATGAATGTTAGATACCTTCGAGGGGGTAGGGTTATTACTAATTGATTACAATAGTTTCTGCTGGGGATAACGACACCAGTGATAACCCTTGTTGCAGCATTATCAGTTGGTTGCTGGTAGGACATCCACCGACAAGTTATCAGAGTTAGGCTGCTATTGCAGACTATTCTCATCTCGTTTTACTGGGGAGGTCACTAATAGGCTACCGCGAACTATTTTTGTCACTTTCTGCTGGGGATGACATCATCAATGATAGGCTAGGTGACTCTGATGGGGATGCCGATAGTTGGCAACAGAGGTTTGAATTACCAATCCTTCTTGGTGCTCCTTCTAAGGATGTGTATAACAGATTCCCTCATCGGGGATGGATTATTATATTGCTTTTGTCACTGGATCCCTTCCGATGCTTCGTTTGGGTTGTGCCAACGACTAAACTATCATCGGTCTATACCCGACGCTTCGCTGGGGTTGTGCCAATGGCTAAACTATATCGGCCTATAACCTACGCTTAGCTGGGGTTGTGCCAATGGCTGAACTATCTCGGTCTGTACCCGACACTTCACTGTGGTTGTGCCAACGGCTGAACTATATCGATCTGTACCCGACGCTTCGCTAGGGTTGTGCTAACGGCTAAACTGCCTCGGTCTGTACCCGACGCTTTACTGGGGTTGTGCCAACGGCTGAATTATCTCGGTCAGTACCGGACTTTTCGCTGGGGTTGTGCCAACGGCTGAACTGTCTTGGTCTATACCCGACGCTTTGAAAGTGGCAGTTTTCGACAGTTTTGCGCAGTTTTTTAGCAGTTTTATAGCAGTTTGCATCATTGATCCCTGAATATGGCTTCGGGATGAATACCAAGGGTTTCTAGAGTGTTCCCATTTCTATCAGGATTACGCTGCTTAAATGAAGGATTACAGGATAAACCGCTCAATCGCGTAGCGATTTTTTCTCAGATTTGACTTTTTTGCTCATATAAATTTCGTTTCAACTCTAACCGAATAGAGCCCGGCGGAGTGGGACCCACTCTGGGGGGCCACAAGTAGGGGAGCGGCTTTCGTGGGTGGGCCCGTTTCCACCTATGGCTTTATATTGGGCAGTGGGATTCATTATTTTCAAGTTTCATTTTGAGTTTCAAACGGAATCTAATTTTCTTTTTTAGATCTACGGAGTTCGGGCAGCCTTTTTCTGATTTTGCCAGTTCTTACGCGTTCAGCGCATCGCAAGTAACGTTTTACATCCTTTTTTACAAGGTTTAACTGTTAAAAGTATGTGAACCATGTAGGGGGATTTTAGACGCAATGTATGAAAAATGTATGCTTATATGATCTGCTAAATTTTTTTTGACTTTATATGTATGCATATCTTACTGTAATGCACGTTTAGATGTAAAAAAATTCAGATCCTGAGACAGTTATATTTTGCTCTTTTTGATCAGTTTATTCATCCTTTTTTAGGCCTAGTGAGCCTGGATTTTCAACTAAAAATATCTATGGTAATTTAGCTACCATGTGAGGTTTACTTTTTATTTTATTTCATAAATATGAATTGTTCCTATTTTTGGGATGGTGTGCTACTGAATGGCCACCTAGACATGCCTATGTGCATGCGGACAGTCCATTTTACAAATGAGACTGGCGAAATTTTTGAGCATTTAAAAACATGTAGTTTTGACTCTACTTGGGATTTCTGACTGACACATGCACGTTTTAGGACTTAAAAATGAATAAAGTACTGATTTAAATTAATAAGCCACATATTTTAGGCTTACTACACCCTTTCTGAGGTAATTTGGAGACTTTATCCAGGTGATGGACCGAGTTAGATCTGGCAGTGCTAGCAGGGTAGTTTCAGGCATTAGAAGGAGGTGAGCTTCTGACGTCCCACTCAACCTCCTTGCAGATTGGCAGAGTTGGTGATTCGTCCAACCCAAAATGAGCCGCCGATTGATATTAATGATGAGCAAGCTCCTTTTGCTGCTCCTGCCCCTGCTCAGGCACCACGTGCGGAGGTTCCTGGCATTGTTGTGCCGACCCAGGAGCTGTTGGGAGACTTGAGTTATCGTCCATCGAGATTTCTCCATGCCAACGAGGTGACTTAAAGTTTTCTTCTTTCTGGATTCTCTATTTCTTTTGCCATTCTCGGGGCACAGGTTTTTGACATGGGTTGGTTTTTGATGCAGGTTCCCTGCTTTACGCAGCCTCGAGGGAACTGGTTCAACGTGCACTCCCTGTACCATACTTTACACCAAGACTACAGGGATATCGTTGATGGTTGAGGGTTTCAGGCCTTCTTCTCTATTCTTCCCCGCCGTTGCCCCTGGGGGTATATGAGGGCTTTGTCTGAGCGCTGGTTCCACCACTCAGTCCCTTCATTTGTTGGACTATGAGGTGATGATGACCCCTATGGACTAGAGGTTCATCACCGGCATTGAGTTCGAGGGTGAACCAGTCCCTTGAGTATAGATGCCCAAAGTGGGGCTTTACTTGAGCCTCTGCCTGATGATCAGAGGCTTAGAGATCGCATTCTGAGGCAATTATTTTTTGGTGATCATCAGGGGTTGTTTTGTGGAGAACAACTTATCGACTGTGTCCTTCGCCTTGGTTAGCGCTACCCGGTATGTAAAGTGCCTCAGTGACTTTGATTGGGGTTCCTACAACTTTGCCTATTTTCTTCGGGGCATGCGCATGCTTTTAGAGGATTTGACGGAGGCTTGGTTAGGGTTCTACCCGTTTCTGCTGGTGGGTACATCTTTCTTGTATCTTTTTGATTTATGCATTTACATTTGTCAGTCTTGGTCACTGAGGACTTTTGATATTTACATGGCCAGTTCTGGGCATATGAGAGGCTTCTTTGCCTATGGCCCGCCACTACTTTAGGTCTGGAGACCTATCCCCGCGGACGACGTTGGCATCACTCCACTCTAACAGAGGTCCCTGTTGCTAAGGGATTCACCCATTCCCGCCTACAGTTGAAGCTTTTGATGGTTGAATCGATCTCTTGGATGCATTATACCTCTGAGTTTTTGATCGTTGGATTCGAGGGAGGCTTCCCCACTGGTCGAGAGTTTGCATTGTCGACCCGCAGAGTCCCTATTTGATATAGGGAGGCTAGGAGCTCTATTTGGGAGAGCATGCTATCTAGAGTATTACGGGTCAGATCCGCATTCCCATTATTCCTCCTACTTGGCATCATTGGCCATTGATCATACCACTGACAGATATCCCTATGGTGGGCATAGATGGCTTTACCCTATCAGAGGGCCCTTATAGCTAGGAGGCATTCAGCAGCTGGTGGAGTCCTCGCACTATTGGAGCTTAGACTCGGGCTACCCAGTTTATGGCAGACATGGTGCCTTGGTCTTGCCTCAGGGAGCCCACTCATTCAGACCAGATCGCAGAGCTGACCCGGGAGTTGAAGAGAGCTCACTTTTTTATCAGGCATCTTGGCCGAGATCCGTCAAAGGCATCTTCTTTTGACCCTTCCAGCTTAGGAGCAAGCCCCTCTTTAGGTCCATTTTCCAGTAGTTTTTAAGGGGCTGATCCTCCCTTGTACCGCCCATACATGCCTGATGATCGTGACTTTGTGTCCACGGAGGAGATGGAGCAGGTTAACCACCTGAGTGTAGATCTTTTAGATCTTTTTGGATAGCTATTGTAGCTATATCTTTTGGTCAGCCACTGTTTTGGCTATTGGGCTGTTGTGCCCCATTTTAATAGACCACTATTAGTAGCTGGGTGGTGGTGCCCCATATTCCTATACTTTTTATTTTGCTTTGTATTATCAGTCAGAGATGATGCTTGTAGTAGATAGTTTGTTGTAGTTGTTCATGATATTTCCTATCTATCGCATTATATTTATCTTTGTGATCATGCATGTATTATGTCTTATGTATGCATTTAGACAGATGAGTTCAGATTTAACCCCTGGATTGGCTTGTGATACGATGATACAAATGGCATCGTCTATCATTAGCCGTATTGAGCATTTACCACCATCTCAGGTGGCATCGTTGCTAATATCGTGGTACGAGAGCCTGCCCATCTCAGCCAGAGGGGCAGTGGATCATATGTTGGGGCATTCGTTGGCCCTTGTAGACTTTTAGGTGCCATATGGGTTTGTGGATGGCATATTATCCTGCTGGATACCTTCTAGACAGGTCTTTTGCTTTGGGCATTATGAGCTGACTCCGACCCTTGAGAAGTACCAGCGGTTTACTGGCTTAGCTTTAGAGGCGCTATGCGCTCGCATAACGATCAATGATATGCGGAGAACATTTATACGGATGTCAAGTCTTCGCCAGAGTGTCGTTATGGATGAAATCATCTCTAAACATGTGATCTCCATCGACTTTTTGATCGATCGCTTTAGTGAGCTCGACGATTATAATTGACATGTCGGGGATTTTATTGTATCGGCAGAGGTATGGAATTTAGCTAGGATAGACATTTTGCTGATGTGAATCGTATCATACGTCTATATGCCGCTAAGCTTGGAACATTTGGATGTGGGGTTGATAGTTGTGGTTCTGGCCCTTAGGCAGGGTAGCACTATTACACCGATGATATTGGCTGAGACGTTGAGATCAACCACCCATTGCATTACCCACCCGGAGGGGTTTTTCAGAGGTAGTTCGATCTTGCTATATGTATGGCTCATGTCCCATCTACGACTGATTGGATTTTTCAGTACATCAGAAGTATTGCTTCACCTATGAGATAGCCACGTCACTCTCCTTCTAGCCTGCAGAGTGTACTGATGCAGAGACATGGTCGGCATTTCTGTCTGATATTATGCATCCATTTTCGATTCTGCCCAGTGCAAGACTAGTCTCCCCTATAGCTTTATTACCCATGCATCTGGCATGGATTATTTGCCCCTAGCGGGATTGAGGGGAGTGACTACTTATCATACTCTGGTTGTTATGGGCCAATTCGATCAGTTTCAGAGCCTGCATTAGTTTGAGGGGGCTGCTGATTAGAGGATGTCAGCTTCGTCTATATCATCTGCTGACTTGATTCATAGGGAGAGGGATGATTTCTCTAGTAGCCATCTGGATCGTTCTCCGGAGTACTCGGCGTGGTTGGAGGCAGATATAGCATCGGCCGCATTCATCCAGTCAGCTCCTATTGTAGATTCAGATAATGAGGAACCTATGAAGGATCATGAGTCTCCTACCGAGGATGAGTTGTTCATGAGTCTTACAGCAGCACTAGTTAGTGATCCGCCGTTCATTCCTGCAGGGACAGATCCTGCTTTGGAGGACTCACTTTTTAAGATGACCTTTGAGAGAGATCAGGCTAGAGCACTAATGTTGACCGCCTTATCTAGCAGAGATATAGCTTTGGCTGAGAGAGATACGGCTCGAGCCGCTCAGGATGCAGGATTAATTGAGTGAGAGGAGATCCAATCTGCCAGAGACTTAACTTTTATTAAGATCGAGGAGACTTTGATTGCTAGGGATGCAGCTTTCGTGGAGAGGATGAGGCTATAGCTTCCCGGGATTTCCACATTATCGATAGTACTGCTCTTTGGTCTTACACTCATGGTTCGATTATCGAGATGAGTGCCTATATTGATGATCATAGTGCCACACTACAGATGACTGTGGATATTTTGAGCCGTATGGAGGCTGAGGGTATTGCACTAGCAGCAGCTCCTCCATCGTCAGAGAGAGATGCCATGTTGGCATTGCTGGCTCGATTATCCTTGGATCCATAGGCTAGCTTTATTTTTCTTGCACATACTAGATCAGCCATTTTTGTTATGTACAGGACACTATGTATATATCAAATAATTTTATATATCAGAGAAATATATTTTTGATTCACTTCCCTGTTTGGACATGTATTGTCAATGCTGAGTGATTACCACTTCTTTCATGACTTGCTATTGTTGATATATCTTGAGCTCCTCTTTGAGGGACTAACAGCGTGATGTCAGAGAGTATCTTAGATGGGCCTGTTGATCAGGGTAGCTTGATAGGACTTAGCTTTTATATGGTTTTGATGTCTTGGGACTGTTTTTCATTGGTTTTTGTTTTTTTTTTCTTGAAGGTCAAACCGCGCCGCAAATGGCTGCCTACGTACTCCCGGGTGTAGGGAGATCAACTCATTCGTAGTTCAATTTTTGTGTGAGAGAGGTTTGCAACGTATTTTCTTGGGTTTTGAGTTTGGTTTGATGAGTTTTGAGTTTTTTGTTTGGTTTGACCGCACCAAAAATGGCTGCTGATAAGTAGGTTTTTAACCTACTTAATAGGTATTTCTTAGCTTGATATATTACATTTACTTAAGTATGCATGTTACTTCTTATGTGTTTACTTGCATATGCAGGATAGGAGAATGATTGGGTAAAAAGAGAAGAGAAAAGCAATATTAGGCTAGATGGTAGACTAGCGCGGGGCGCGCTGAGAATACAAAGGGACTAGCACGGGCCGCCCCGCTTCGAAGACCAGAGACCCTAGACGCCAGGCGTGGGGCGCGCCGTTCAGAGAGGATGTCAAGCGCGGGGGGCGCCAGGCGGACGGGTTGACCAGAATTAGTGGATTTTTAATACAAAGTTGATTAGGAATAGGATTGCAGACTTGTCTAATTAAAATAGGGGTTTGATAGGCTATTTATAGGAGTTTTTTTCTTAGGTTTTAGATATCTTTTATTGTATATTCTCTTAGATTTCTTGGAGGCTACAAACCCTTGTTTTGAAGATTCAAGCATGTCAGGCTAAGTTCTTTATTTCAATTCTGAAGAGATGTTGAATCTGATTAACAATTTATGTTTTGATTAAGTTTATAATATTTATTCTTTCATATTGAAATTTATTCTGATTATCCATATAAACTTTTATGTATGTTATTCAATTGACTAATTTGGTTTCTATAATATTAAATTAGTAAATTGATATCATCTATTAGATTTAGATATATTTTAAGCAAACGAAGTGTGTCTAATCTTGGTAACAATTAATGATATTTTATTGTGGTCAAGCTTTAAAATATTGTTAAGATTTTCTGAAGACAAGTTAAAAAATTCCTGATTGTGTAATTATTGCTTGAAATAATCTAATTCTCATTCTTAATGCTTCTATCATATTAAATCTGGACTGATAGTTCTAGGTTGTATGTTAGTTAGAATCTTTTGTTGGCGATCGTCGCATTAGATCTACACATAAGGAGAATTTTGGGTAATTTGCGATCGCGATTATCTAGGGTTATTAATCTCATTGAAAGGTTAAAGAGTATAGTAACTTGATTAAATCATAATTATGAAAAGAGAATACTGAACTGAAGAATTGAACTCTTTTACTCATTGATATTTTCTTTATAATTCACTTTAGTTTATTAAACTGTTCTCACTAAAAAAATCCCAATTCATTGGAAATCATTGGATAATTAAAATATAATTCACTCACTGTACGATCGATCCTTGCTTGTTACTATACTAATTCTTGAGTTAGTTGAATAAAGAGTAAGGTAAATTTTGTAGTGCTAGACGACAGCTACCAAATTTTGGCGCCGTTGTCGGGGAGTGTTATTTATTTTTTTTATTCGATTGTTTTCATATATTTATTTTTATTTTTTATGCCTCGATACTCTCACTCTCTTGACTTCAAATTTGATCCAGAAATAAAGAGAACTGCGCGAAGGCTTAGGACGGAAGTTCGAAAAAACCAAGGTTCACTTGCAGATTCCGAAGAAGCTCCATCATCGGGCCTCAACATCGCACTAACACTACTTTCGGACCAATCTTCTTCAAGAGAATCAGAAGAGGAGATGGCGGTGCCAAATAACAGGACTTTGAAGGAGTTGTCAACTCCTAATCTTACTCAACAACCCCTTTGTATTGAATATCTTGCTTTGAATGCTGCATTTGAACTAAAATCTAGACTAATTCACCTTTTACCTACTTTTTGTGGTCTTACAGGTAACGATCCGTACAGGCATTTGAAGGAGTTTCATGTTGTGTGCTCGACTATGAAGCAACACAATATTACGGAGGAGCAGATAAAGCTGTGAGCTTTCCTTTTTTCAATGACGGACTTAGCAAAATTATCTCCCCTAGGGATCAATACAATCATGGAATGACATGAAGAGGCTGTTTTTTGAGAAGTTCTTTCCTGCTTCGAGAGTAGCCAACATACGGAAGGAACTTTGCGGAGTCCGACAATTCAGTGGTGAAACACTTTATAAGTACTGGGAGAAATTTAATAAGCTTTGCTCTAGCTGTCCTCCTCACCAGATTGACTATTAACACGTCATCATCTATTTTTATGAAGGACTCATACCGATGGACAGAAGTATGATTGGCGCTGCTAGTGGAGGAGCATTAGTGGATAAAATACCAGAGGCTGCAAAGAATCTGATTGCAAACATGGCCGCTAATGCACAATAATATGGAACAGGGAATGATCATCCAGCACAAAGGGAAAGTGAGGTAAGCACGACTAATGTCGAGCGACAGATTTTTGACTTAATTGCTTTGTTGAAATAATTATCTATAGGTAACGCACCGGTTGCACAAGCTTGCCAAATCTATTTAATGGCGGGGCACCCTACAGATATATGCCCGACATTACAAGAGGAAGATAGCACACATCAAGCTAATGCAGTGGGGAATTACCAAGCACAACCGCAGAGAAAATATGATCCTTTCTCCAACATATACAATCCAGGATGGAGGGATCATCCTAACTTCAGTTATGGGGGTGCTACGCCGCAGGCGTAAGGGTTTTACCCAATTAAATCGCAGTTTTAGCTAAATCAGCCACAGTACCAACCCAGACCAGCAGCATCGGCCAATCTTGGAACATCCATGGAGGACATGTTCAAGGCATTCATGCAACAGACACAACAGTTCCAACAAGAGACGAAGTCTTCCATCCACAGTTTGGAGAGTCAAATGAGCCAATTAGCCACTACTGTAGGTCAGTTAGACTCTCAAGGTTCAGGAAAGATTCCATCACAAACTATTGTGAACCCAAAGGAGAATGCCAGTGCTATAACCTTGTAGAGTGGAAAACAGATGGATACACCTAAAGCTACAGTTGAGTTAGAGGAAGAGCAAGCAAAGGAGGAACCGGAGAAAACTAAGGTACATCCTAAACCTCCTTGTTGACGTTAGCCCCTATCATTCAACCACTGAATTGGAAGTTCCCGTTCGAGATAATGTGTGATGTAAGCAACTATGATGTCGGCGCCGTCTTGGGCCAAAAGATTAACAAAGCTGTCCATGCCATCTACTATACTTCAAGAACATTGAATGCGGCTCAGATAAACTATTCAACAACGAAAAAAGAACTCTTATCTGTTGTATCTGCTTTAGAAAAATTCAGATCATATTTACTTGGTACTAAAGTAATATTTTATTCTAACCATGTTGCTCTCAGGTACTTGCTGACCAAGAAGGAATCCAAACCTCGAATCATAAGATGGATCTTGCTGTTGCAAGAATTTGACTTGGAAATAAAAGTTAAGAAGGGTGCGGACAACTTGGTAGCGGATCACTTGAGCAGAATTCTAAAAGAGGAGGAAGCACTACCATTGCATGACATATTTTCGGACGAGCATCTACTTGCAATTGGCAACACAACTCCCTGGTATGCTGATATTGTGAATTATTTGGTAAGTGTGTATTTACCAAGTGAATTTTCTAAATCCCAGAAAGAAAAGCTTAGGAGTGATGCAAAATAATATGTGTGGGATGACCCATACTTGTAGAAATTTTGTGCTAATCAGATAGTTAGACGTTGTGTACCTGATAATGAATTCAACTATATTCTAACTTTCTGTCATTCCTATGCTTGTGGAGGTCATTTTGGACCTAAGCGAACAGCACGTAAGGTGTTAGAGAGTGGTTTCTTTTGGCCCTCTATTTTCAAAGACTCGTATTTATGCTGTAAATTATGTGAAAATTGTCAAAGAACTGGTAATATATCTCAAAAAAATCAAATCCCACAAAACCCTATTCTAATTGTTGAAATTTTTGACGTTTGGGGTATTTATTTTATGGGACCTTTTCATGTTTCTTTTGGAAATATTTACATCTTACTGGAAGTTGACTATGTTTCAAAGTGGGTGGAAGCTAAAGCCACCATAACTGACAATTCTAAAGTTGTTGCAGATTTTGTCAGGAATAATATATTTTTCAGGTTTGGAGCACCACGGGCCATCATCAGTGATCACGGAATACATTTCTGTAATAAGGTGTTAGCAGCCTTGTTGAATAAGTACAATGTTCTTCACGGGATATCTACATCTTACCATCCGTAGAGCAATGGCCAAGCAGAGGTATCCAACCCAGAGCTCAAGTCCATTTTGGAAAAGGTAGTCAACCCGAACAGAAAAGACTGGAGTCTTCGATTAGACGATGCAGTATGAGCATATAGGATGGCATACAAAATTCCAATAGGTATGTCGCCTTATAGGCTAGTGTTCAGGAAACCATGCCACCTACCTGTAGAGCTCAAACATAAAGCTTTCTGGGCTATCAAACAGTGCAATATGAACATGGATCAAGCTGGCGTCAATAGGAAGCTGCAGTTACAAGAACTCGATGAGTTACGGACCGAGGCATACGAGAGTTCTAAGTTGTACAAAACTACGACAACAGCTTTTCATGATAAGCAGATATTGAGGAAAAATTTCACTGTGGGACAGAAAGTCCTTCTTTTCAATTTACGATTGAAATTATTTCCAGGAAAGTTGCGCTTTTGCTGGGAGGGACCATTTGTTATCACTAATATTTTTCTGTATGGTACAGTCGATATCCAGAATTCGAAGACAAGGAATGTGTTCAAGGTGAACGGGAATAGGCTAAAGCCGTTTCTGGATAGCAGTCAAGTTGAGGAGGTCGAGGTCGTGATGCTGATGGATCCGACTTCTGGATAATTGAGTGTTCTACATTCGAGCCAACGACGTTAAACACGGGCAGCTAATTTGGAGTCAACCCAATTCCTTCATTTTAGTAGTTAACAATAATTAGTTATTAATATGTATTAGTTACCAGTTTTTCATTCCAAGATGTCTATATCCTAATGCACTTCATGTTAATTGATGGACAGGACTCAAGGCTAGGAAAGATAACAAAAAAATCAATTTTCAGAAAGAAACCAAGTGGCGCTGGCTGCGCCCACATGCCAGGCCACCCGACGCGAGGCGCGCTCACTATGCAGCACTTCATGTTCAAAAACATCAGCAAGGCGCGGGGCGCGATGCACTAGGTTAGGGGCACACTGCACTAGGCATGGGGCGCGCTAGTGTTGCAGCACTTTCAGCCGAATAAATAGGGCGGTGTGGGCTGCGCGACTAGAAGAGAAGACCGGGCGCAGGGCGCGCCGGTCGGCGATTTCTGTTTTCAAAAAAAGTTTTAAATCGTTCTTTTCCTTGCCAAATCCTAATCTAAGTCCACTTCCTCTAAACCCAAACTAATTATAAGCAATCTCTGCTACTCCTACCCCTATACAAATCCCAAACCAAGTACATAACTCTCTTTCCCAAATCCAATCCTACCTGTACTCTCTCTCTACATACAAACACCAATTTTCCCATACAAGACCACACCAATTCGTCAAACACCACCACCCACTCCCGAATTTCCTGTACAACAACCAAACATCATCATCACTGATTGGAAGCAAGGGAGAGCAAAGGTATTTGAATCAACACACATCCAATTGACGAAACAATCAAGAGGTAACAAAAGTTTTCATTAAAATTAGATTTTTCTTGCCTAAGGAATCATATTTTTTCATTGAATTACTTAAAAATTGCATTGGTATCCTTGGGTTACTGAAGACCCAAGGTTGATTCATATTGTTTGTATTTGCGATATTTGCTATTCTCAATTGTACTAAGTTTGGGGTAGAGACTTTGTCGCCCACCACGTGTTCGATAATTTGCTTCAACAGGGTTATACAAGCTATCTTCACTTTTTGAAGTCCAATTCAACGAGCAAACATAACTATGACATCCAAATGGTCACGGACTTCATCCTCCAGTGCTCCTCCCCGCTTTGATGCCACTCAGTTTGTAAGTGAGGGAACGTAAACACGATACGCGAAGGTCATCAACAAGAAGACTTTTGTACTAAAAAGAGGGCTGAAGCTGGATGCAAATCTAGACGGTGACATGTTACTGATGATAGTGGAGCATGAATGGTTTCAACTGGTCGAGCAATGTAAGCCGACAGTGATCAACATTGTGAAGGAATTTTATTCCAATGCAATAGAGCATGTCGATCACGTGGTCATGGTTCGGGGTATACCGGTGTCATTCGATGCAGAGGCGTTCAATGACTATTTTGGGGTGGAGACACCACAGACAGACTGCTACGAGGACCATCTGCCAAATCTTGATGAAATCATAGAGCGGCTCTGCAAGCCAGGAGCTCAGTGGGTCACCAGAGCGGGCACCGATGAGAAGATTTCTTTTCCACATGCCACCTTGCGTAGATACGAGAAAGCCTGGTATACCTTCATATATGCCCGCCTAATGCCTACGCGTCACCAAAATGACGTCACTAAAGAACGGGCACGGCTACTCTGTGGTATTGTAACTCATAAGGACGGGTCCAATAATGCTGTCGAGATTCTAAACGTCGATATCGGGAGGTGCATACAAGAGTCTATTAAACGATCGCTAAGAGGGGGATCCACAGGAGGGTTACTACATGGTTTCCTCATCACTGACTTATGCCGAAAGGCGGGAGTTCAATGGCACGCATCTGAGCCGATCCAATAACCTATGGCCATCATTGACCATTCTACGATAGAGTCATATAGACCATGGACAGGGGCATGGTCACATCTGCAAGGAGAGGGGTTCATCATGATACAGACATCCACACCATCCTCACCGCCACAAACTGACGAGCCATCAGATGACGAGGACGAAGTAGAGTCGTCGGCCACTTTTTAGCAACGCTGTCAACAAAGGAGTATGCCACTTGCCCAACGCCAAGCTGCAATGCATATGTAAAACGTTGGGGCATTCATAGCATTGGCCGACGCCTTCTCGCATTTCTCCCCAAATGATCCAGTTCAGCTGCCCATTCCTCCAGTTCTGCCTACCTATCCCCCACCCAAAGATGACGATTCCGACGAGTTTTAACTCGTCGCTCGGGGAAGTCCCCGTCTTTATGATTTCATATTCCAAGTAATGAGGACATTCCTTGATTTAAGTGTGGGGGGAGTAAAAATTCAATTTTTTTGTGTTTTCACATATAATTTAGATTGAATGTAGGGTAGATTTAATTCGTTTAATTCATATGCATCTTATATATAAAAAAATCAAAAATATTGCATTCATTTAGGAATTTTATCAGTAGAAGCATGCATATAGGATCATACATAGAGATTGAGCAGTACTTCACGGTAATGAAATAAAAGGTTAATGGCTTCTCTAATTTCACTAAATCTTGCATAAAATTGAGCTTTATGATCTGATTAGGTTCGACCATAGTAACCTCGTTGCATGATTGTAGTTTTCTCTTAACTTTCAAGCACACCGATTGACTGTCAGTGGTGATTAGGAATTCATATATATTAAGAACACAGACACTTACTTGATTATGGATTAAAAATAAAACATTGGTTGAAACATAAGTTTGGGTGAATTAAGGCTTAGAAAAGAATAAAAAGAAGATAAAAGAAAGAAAAAATGAAAAAAATACTTATGAAATAAAAACTGATTTAGTTTGACCTCGTGGCCTATATTACTCGGACAAGTAAACCCTAGGGGATGTCTTAGCACCTAGCGCCCTAAAGCCTTCTGGTTTGGGAGTCGTTGGCCAAAAGTCTGTTACACGGGTAACATTGAAAAGCCTAAGGGGTTGAACATTGCACAAATCAGATATATGGAATAATTGGTGGGATGGAGCGTTAAAACGCACCCACGAAGCATGAGCTTTGATGTTTAATCGTTTATTGCTTATTTAGCATGATTTCTGTAATACTTATGTGGATGCCATGGTTGTGTAGTTATCTGTGTAAAAGTAGGATGTTTGTTGAATAATCATATGAACCACTTTGAACTGCTGATATACAATTGGACACACACGCACGAGAGAGAATTAGAGTCATGTAAGTGATGTGATGATGCAAAAGTCTATGATTGGTCATGAGTCAAGATGGATTGTAAGCTAAAAGTGTTCATTCATAAGGAGTATACAACCTGTGTTTGGTTACTGAGATTTCTACTAGATTTTGATAGGTTGCATTCATTTTGTTCGTTGCATTCATTGTGTTTGTTTGCTTGAGGACAAGCAATTGTTCAAGTTTGGGGGTATTTGATAAGTAGGTTTTTAACCTACTTAATAAGTATTTTTTTAGCTTGATATATTGCATTTACTTAAGTATGAATGTTACTTTTTATGTGTTTACTTGCATATGTAGGATAGGAGAATGATTAGGCAAACAGAAAAGAGAAAAGCAAATTTGGGCTAGATAGTAGACTGGGGCGGGGCGCGTTGAGAATACAAAGGGACTGGCGCAGGCCGTGCCGCTTCAAAGACCAGAGACCCTGCATGCCAGGTGAGGAGCGCGCCGCTCAGAGAGGATATTAAGCACGGGGCGCGCCAGACGGACGGGTTGACCATAATTAGTGGATTTTTAATACAAAGTTGATTAGGAATAGGATTGCAGACTTGTCTAATTAAACTAGGGTTTTGATAGGCTATTTATAGGAGTTGTTTTCTTAGGTTTTAGATATCTTTTATTCTATATTGTCTTGGATTGCTTGGAGGCTACAAACCCTTGTTTTGAAGATTCAAGCATGTCAGGCTAAGTTCTTTATTTCAATTCTGAAAGGATGTTGAATCTGATTAACAATTTATGTTTTGATTAAGTTTATAATATTTATTCTTTCATATTGAGATTTATTCTTATTATCCATATAAACTTTCATGCATGTTATTCAATTGACAAATTTGGTTTTGCAGGATTAAATTAGTAAATTGATATCATCTATTAGATGAAGACTTATTTTAAGCAAACGAAGTGTGTCTAATCTAGGTAATAATTAATGATATTTTATTGTGGTCAAGCTTTGAAATATTGTTAAGATTTTCAAAAGATAAGTTAAATAATTCCTGATTGTGTAATTATTATTTGGAATAATCTAATTCTCATTCTTAATGCTTCTATCATATTAAATCTAGACTGATAGTTATAGGTTGTATGTTAGTTAGAATCTTTTGTTGGCGATCGTCGCATTAGATCTACACATAAGGAGAATTTTGAGTAATTTGCGATCGCGGTTATCTAGGGTTATTAATCTCATTAAAAGGGTAACGAGTATAATAACTTGATTAAATCATAATTGTGAAAAGTGGATACTGAACTGAGGAATTGAAATCTTTTACTCATTGATATTTTCTTTATAATTCACTTTAGTTTATTAAACTGTTCTCACTAAAAAAAAACCCCAATTCATTGGAAATCATTGGATAATTAAAATATAATTCACTCTTTGTGGGATCGATCATTGCTTGTTACTATACTAATTCTTGAGTTAGTTGAATAAAGTGTAAGGTCAATTTTGTAGTGCTAGACGACAGCTACCAGCTGCCTACGTACTCCAAGGTTGAGGGAGATCAAGTCATTCGTAGTTTCGGCTTTCTAGTGAAGAACTGAACCTGATTTGATTTATAGGACCCGGATGCGGGTATGCATCCATTTCAGATATAGTACCTTTTCAAAGTGTCTGAGTTGATGAGTTGGGGAAATTTGGTCCCGTCCATTTCTTGTAATCTGATAGCTCCTCTTGTCAATACCTCCTTGATAATGAAAGGGCCTTCCCAATTAGGGGCGAACTTTCCTTTAGCTTCATCTTGATTGGCCAAAACTTTCTTCAGCACCAAATCATTTTCTTTGAATTACCGTATTCGGACCTTCTTGTTGTAGGATCGAACAATCTTTTGCTGATATAACTGCCCATGGAAAATGGTTGTAGCCCTCTTTTCATCTATCAGGGACAGTTGGTGGTACTGTTCTTGCAACCACTGATCTTCGTCCATCTGAGCGTTGATTAACACTCGCAAGGACTCCATCTCTACTTCTATGGGGAGGAATGCTTCTATGCCATAGACTAATGAATAGGGGGTAGCTTCAGTAGAGGAACGCATTTACGTCCTGTATGCTAACAGGGTTAAAGGCAGCAAGTTAGGCCATTCTTTGTGATTGGCGAACATTTTCTGCTTGATCTTTTCGATGTTCTTGTTGGCCGCTTCAACAACACCATTCATCTTGGGCCGATAGATGACGGAATTGAGATGCTTGATGTGGACCTTATTACACAGTTCTTTCATCATCTGATTGTTCAAGTTCTCAGGGTTATCTGATATGATCACCTCTGGTTGTCCATATCGACAAACAACATTATTTTTGATGAAACCAATGATGACCTCTTTGGTGACTTTGGGAAAAGAGGCTGCTTCAACCCATTTGGTGAAGTAATCGATCATAGTGAAGATGAATCGATGACCATTGCTGACTTTTGGTTCCACTAGACCGATCACATCCATCCCCCACATGGAGAAGGCCATGGAAAACTCATGCTGTGTAGCTCATTTGGAAAAGCATGGATGGCATTTCCATGTACTTGACATTGATAACATCTCTTCACGTGATCATCACAGTCAGCTTTGAGTGAGATCCAATAATGTCCTATTCTTAATATATTCTTGGCCAGCAGGTGATCTCTCATGTGTGGACCATATACTCCACCGTGGACTTCATCCATAAGTCTCTAAGCTTGCTCTTTATCAAGACATCTTAACAGGCCTATTCCAGCATCTCTCTTATAGAGTGTATCTTTGCTCAGATAGAACTTCATAGCCATTTTGTGAATCCACTTTCGCTCGGATTGGCTTGCCCCAGCGAGTGTAGATCCATCTCAGAGATATTCCTTGATGTCTTGATACCAAGGCTGATTGACAGGAGGTATTTCATCTGATACTTCTCCAATGTAATTCCTGTATATCGGGATTTTTTGAATTGTGAATTTGATTCAGGGAATCCCACTCCTATCGGATATGCGAATTAATGAAGCCAACGTTGCCAATGCATCAGCGAAGTCATTCCTACCCCGAGGAATATGGCTGAAGGTTATGTCTTCAAACTCCAGGGATATTTTGACGACTTGCAGATGAGAGGGCAGCAAATACTTCTCCTTCGAAATACGTTCTCCATGGTTGGACTATATTCTCTTGCTGGAGTTGTTGAATTGTCATGATTCCATCATCCGGGAAATAGGTCTCCAGGGGCTCGAACCCTCCTATAGGTGCTTCATCTAATTGATCTACAATGCCTTGACCCTTGATTGACTTCTGAGTCACGTAGACAATGTCGAACTATTGTAGGATCAACTACCATTTGGACAGTCGATAATTCAATATTGGCTTGTTGAATACGTACTTCAGGGGATCCAAGCGGGATATGAGGTAGGTCGTGTGCCCATGCAAATCGTGTTGCAACCTCATGGCGGCCCATGCTAACGCACAACATATTTTCTCGATCAGGGTGTATTTTTGTTCACCACTGCTGAATCTTTTACTGATGTAGTAGGTGGCTCTTTCCTTGCTACTATCATCCTTTTGTCCTAGCATGCAGCCCATTGCATTGGCATTGACTGACAAGTACATGAACAAGGGAACTCCATCCTTCGGAGGTACCAAAATAGGTGCTTCGATCAGCTGTTTCTTGATGGCAAAGAAGGATCGTTGACAATCCTCGTTCCATTTGGTGGAGGAATTCTTCCTTAGTAGCTTGAAGATGGGTTCACAGGTTGTTATGAGATGGGAAATGAATCAGCTTATAAAGTTGATTCTCCCCAGAAACTCACGTATCTTCTTCTCTGTTCGAGGTATTGTCATCTCAATGATGGCTTTGATCTTGACAGGGTCTAGCTCAATATCTCGATTACTCACCAAGAATCCTAACAACTTGCCTGATTTGACCCCAAAAGCACATTTGGCTGGATTTAGCTTGAGGTTGTACTTACGCAACCTATTAAACAGCTTCCTGAGATGGTCAATGTGATCATCCTCCCTTTGGGATTTGATGATGATGTCATCCATATAGACTTCTATCTCCTTGTGTACCATGTCATACATTGATGAGGTCGAAGGATAGTCACCTATAGCAGAAAGTTCCCCAGGAAGTGATGAAAGATATTTTCTCCTGGTCCTCTTCAGCAACCATGATCTGATGGTAACCAGCAAAGCAATCCACAAAAGAATACATGATGTACTGCGCCGTGTTGTCGATCAGGATGTGGATAAAAGGCACCGGGAAATTGTCCTTGAGGTAGGCATTGTTCAAGTCCCGGTAATCCACATATACTAGAAGTTTCCCTCCGGGCTTAGGCATGGGGACTATGTTTGATAACCACTCTGGGTATGTTGATACCATGATGATTCTGGCTTTGAATTATTTAATAACTTCTTCTTTGACTTTTAGACTCCATTCAGGTTTCAATCGCCTGAGCTTCTGTTTGACTGGCTTGAATCCATCTGTGATGGGCATTCGATGGATGACAATGTTAGTGGACATGCCAATCATATCTTCATGTGACCGTACAAATACATCCTGGAACTGTGTTAGGAGTTCAACCAGGTCGGCTTTTTGGTCTGGTGTGAGGTCTAAGCCTATCTGGATTTCTTTGATGTTTTTGGAGGTTCCTATGTTGATAGCGATGGTTTGGTTGAGGTTTGATTTGGATTTGTCTTCGACCCATTCTTTGATCTCCTCGGGCACCTCATGGTCATCTTCCTCCTCTTGATCAATATCCATCAAGTTGAAGTTTAGTTATATATCAAAGTTGTAGTCACTGTGACAGGTTGGCATCTCATCAGCAGAGATAAATACATCCAAAGCTTGAGTCCTGAAAACAAAAATGCTTTCATTTTAATATATACAACTGCTTAAATATACAGAGCATTTGGTAAAGCATGACAAAAGTTACTGCTATAGTTGTGTAATCAAAAGTAAGCAGTAAATGAAAACATATTTAAAGGGAAGACGGACTCTCTGCCCCTTTATCCTTTTTAACTGAGGCAAGGGACACTGCTCCAGTTATCCAGAGTTAGATCCTTATAAATAAGGAGGATCAAGGATTTGTGCTCGTCTGTCTCGTCTCGGATGATGACTAAGACATCCTTCGAAATAGGGCCGAGGTTTTTCTTTGAACTGCCCCCTTTTTCCTTCTTGATGCAAGGAATTTGAATCTGATCCTCGTCTTCGCTGTCTAGGATCTCATCATTCATACCCTCATAGTTTATGATAATCCACATATTAGCAAATGGGTCTCGTCCTTCGTATAAGATCTTTTCTTTTCTCTTTTTGCTATCACCCTTAGGCTTTGGGGTCTTTCTTTCACCTACTAGTATGATTGGAGGAAACAGCATGGCTGATACCACAGTAGGGATCTTCCTCATTGGCTTCACCCACCCGTCATTATTGAGGTTTGGTAGTAATATGGTGGAAGCATGAGCCTTAGGGTGCTTATGTGGATTCCGGCGGCTTGACCCGGATGAATAACCCAATCTGGCTCTCCCTAATTGTCTCGAGATTTGGACTAAACTTCTGATACTTTGTTGATTCTTTCCTAACCCATCTATAGGTTGGAAATTCAAAGATACCATCTCTTGGCCTAGTGTCATCACTTCAAGGGAGATCTTTGGCTTTAGGGCTGGTGCTCCGATAGGTAGATACTGAGTATCACTCACCTCCAAGGATTAAAAACTTGCAGGTTCAATCCCTGCATCCAGGCTGATCACCGGCATGTCTCCCTATATGCAGACAGGGTATTCTAGTTCGGCATTGACCATGATGAGGTTACCATTCATAATGTATTTAAGTTGTTGATGGAGGGTGGATGGCACTGCCCCTGTCATGTGGATCATGGCCTGCCCAGCAACAAGTTGTATCCAGTGGCGATATTGAGCACCTGAAAGGACACATAGAAAGTGTGCGGACCAATCTCTAGAGGAAGCTCTATTTCTCCCATAGCTTGTCGGTGAGATCCATCGAAAGCCCGGATGACCACATGACTGGTTTTGATCCGGTTCGGGTTGATCTTCATTCTCTCCAAGGTACCGTAGGGACAGATGTTCAGTGTTGATCCTCCGTCTATTAGCACACCTCATATCACATACTCGGATGGCATTACAATAATATGTAAGGACTTACTATGGCCCATCCCTTCTGCAGGGATATCATCGTCAATAAAAGATATCACATTACTATTGAAAATATGTTCAACCACGTGACAAAATTTCTCAGCATCCACTATTTTTGGTAAATGGGCTTCTTCCTGTACTTTCACTAGAATGTCACGATGATCCACCGATGATAAGACCAGATCTAGGATGGACATCTGCTTGGGTGCTTCTTTCAAGATTTACACTATTTTAATTTCATTGTGTCCTATTTTGTTGTGGAACTTTTTAATTTACTCTCCAGCCACCTTTTCTTTGGCTTTGATGGCTGGTTTGATCACCCAATAACGCAGGTAGAAGGGATTATCCTTTGGTACAATGGCAATGTTGTTTGAGGTGGAACCTTAATCATTCCCGTAGTTCCATGGGACCCTCTTCAGACTGATAACTAGATACTGAGGTCTGAAGGGTAAGATTAAAGGCTCAGGTGCTGCCACCTTCACAGGATTTTATGTTTCTTTGACCCCTTTCTCTAGAAGTACTAAGTGAGGGTTGGTTCATTGTCATAGGACACAACAGCCACTGTATCTTGATTCCATACAGTGGGAATAAAAATATTATCTTCATCTGGGAGGCCATAATCTCGATTCCCTCTTATCAATTCACCGCTTTCAATCATGTTCTGAATCAGGTTACGAAGTTCCCAGCAATCCTCAGTATCATGGTCGGGTGAATTGGAGTGGTACTAACAGATTTGGCCAGGCTTGAATTTCTTAGATCGAGGGTTCAATAGAGGTAACAAGTCTGCAACCATTCCCTCGTTGATTAACATCTGGAGGATTTCCTCAATCGACTGGTTCAGGTTAGTGAAATTCCTTTGAAATAAGAATTTCCTACCAGTGTGGACATTCTCATCTTTAGCTATTTTATCGGCCCAGGGTTCATACTCATGAGACCGATAATGATCCCTCTTGGTACTGATCTCCGGTGTGGGAGGACGATCGTCGTCAGACTAGTTCGCCTGTTTTATCATCTGTTTGGTGATCTGATGTTGGTAGACGACCAGTTCTGCTAGCTGTTCGATTTGTTCCTTGATAGACCTTATCTCCTGCTCTATCAGGAATCTCCTTTTTGAGACTTCCCAACTATCTAGGCTGTTGTTGCTGGATGGAGTTGATTCCCCCACATAATGGAGGTACTTGGATCCTTCTCCATTTTTGGTACTAATCATGTTGGCACTCTCCTCTTTGTGCTAAGGGAGGGGATTGTCTTGAACATGTGGTTGCTCTGGTTTGGTTACCACAATCTCTCCATTGTCAATCAAGTCTTGAATTTTATGTTGAGGGACCAACAGTCTTGAGTGTCATGGCCCGGGGATCAGGAATTGTAAGCACATTTCTTGCTTGGGTCAAAATTCCGTCCACCAGTGTTGGTTGGTGGAAGGAGTTGGACAATCTTTTATCTGTGCCGTCAACAGCTTTAGCACATTCTCGAGTGAATCCCCTAGAGGGGTGAAAGTTCTTCGACGCCTGACCTCCATATTTTTCTGAAATGGAGGGTTTGAAGGCTGTGCGGAAGCTTGGAAAGGGGTATAATTCCTCCTTTGAATAGGCATACTGTTTGATTCGCCTCTTTGATTCTGTCATTGTAACACTAAGGAAGCTTCTTCATCTTTCTTTTTATGTACGCTCCGGAGATTACTCTAGTAATTTCCGGACTGGATATGTTCAGCAACAGCTTCGAGGGCAGTTAGATCCTTTATCTTCCTGGACTTGAGCCCTATTTCTGCCATCTCGCCGTGTTTGATCATTTTAGAGAATGGTTTTCCTTTGCCTGCTAGGACCCTCTTATAATATGGAGCTTCTTGGATGTCGATGAAGGTCATGACTATCTCAGACTCAGTCATAGCTGGGGTGACTTGTGGTGCAACCCGCCTCCAGCGTTGGGTATATTCTCTGAATGATTCAGTGTTTTGTTTCTTGATTTTGGTTATTTGGTATCTGTCTGGAGCCAGCTGAGATTGGAAGCTATATTGCCTAAGGAAGGCATGGGCCAATTCTTCCCAACTGTGAATCTTAGAATTGTCCAGACGGGCATACTAAGCTCTGGACTCACCAGTTAAACTTTTCTGGAATAACTGCATTCGAAGTTTCTCGTCCTCTGTATAGGATCTGAGTTCTCCAATGAATACCTTCAGGTGTGTATAAGGGTCTCCTAATCCATCGTATTTCTCAAAATCAGGGACTTGAACTTTTTGGGATAACGTGCCTCGAGGAATATACAGAGGTCAGAGTAATTAACACTGTCGAATGCCCCAGTCCCTTTGATAGACCGGAGAGTTTCTTCCATCTGCTGTACTTTCTTCAGAATGTCACCAGCTTCTTGTTCTTTGTTGAGGGTGGTGATTTCAAGGGTTTTGTTGGTTGTGTCCTGGTTTTGTGTTCCAAGGATCTGAGTCTCTATCCTTTCAGTCTCTTTACTGCCACCACTACTACCAGGTGTTCCCGGTTCTGTGTGAGTTTAGGCTTGCTTCCCTTTAAGGGCCTTGCTCTGTTCTCTCAGAAAACTAGTAAATTCGGCTATCTGATTCTTTAGTCCTTCAAACTCTTCCCTAGATATAGGGGTGGATTTTGGATGAGCACTAGAAGTCATGTCCGTGGATGGACTTAGTGCTTT
Organism: Panax stipuleanatus; assembly: GCA_020205555.1. Lineage (NCBI taxonomy): Eukaryota > Viridiplantae > Streptophyta > Magnoliopsida > Apiales > Araliaceae > Panax > Panax stipuleanatus. The sequence goes on from CM035120.1 coordinate 112,784,007, forward strand.
CTTAGACTTAGATCTAGTGACAGGACCAATTTTTCACCTACAACAAAACGTAGGCGTGTCAATTTCCTAAGGTAGGTAGGGATTTGATGCATGTCATGATGTGTTTTTCTGGTTTTTTAATCTTATCCTGCAAAACAGAGATCAGTGGTTTTGATGACAGGATGACAAGATGTATATAACAGGAAATGTAAATCTTTCATTATGATATTTACATCGTGCTCCTTTACATTTGGAATTGAAAACTTGACATTGAATTGAAAGAGGAAGGCATGAAAAGCTTCCCATCGAATTTGGTTAATCAGAGGCTGACCTATCTTAGGCTACTCTCGCGGCTTTTTGGCATGAAGGTCCCCAGATCATCACAATCTACTATAGGGGAAATTAATTTGATCTTTCAACTGAAGCGAATCTGGGTGGTGCATTTTCATGAGCCCCAAAGACTTAGCCATCCCTAGAGACATTACTTATCACCTACGGGTTTTGCCTCCCAGTGGAGGAATCATAACATATATTCACATACATCGCGCCTCACCGTATGCATATGATGACATTGGGTGCGAAGCACTAAAACAAGAAAGCATTCATTCACATTCATTCAATGTAAAGACGCATCATTCACGCATTCATTCATATGTAAAGACGCAACATTCACACAGATGCAGATATGAATGGGAAATGTTTGAAAAGATTGGAACGCAGCCTAAGCCCTCTACTATCCCCAGCAGAGTCTCCACCTGTCGATGTCGGGAAAAAATCTGTGGGTCGGGTCACAACCTGGATCTTTTTCTCTTCCTAAGTTATCTCCACCTTTACTCTTTTTATTGTGAAAAAGGTTTTGAAGGGTTTTTTAGGAAAAGTCCAACATGTATCATGTCGACGATTTGAACGTTTTACAGAGTCGCCAGTTAGTATATTTAAAATGGTTGTACCAACTCAACCGAGTTTTGTTTGAAAGAGGCCCAATTGCTGGACACTATCGAAACTTGATCTTTGAAAACAAAGTTTGAGTTCGGGGGCTTGGTTAAGTGTGGGGAAGGTGTTAGGCACCCCACAACTCCCATGTAAACACGGTACCACATCTTTTCAATATTTCCCTTTTAAATCTAAAATGTGTGTGAATGCTTCTTGAAAATTGGGCCTATGTTTGATTGAAAGCATGCTTATGCATCGTTTAACATATATACAAAGGGTTTGAATTGATTTGCAAAAAGTCTTTGATTTGATTTGCAAAAGTGCTTGATTTAATTTGCAAAAGCTTTTCTTTTCGATAAGATTATTGAAGTGATGTTTTGAAAGCAGTTTTTCAAAGCCCTACGATAACATAGGAATTGAAACATATTGATACTTTAATTTTATCTTTTCAGCCTTTTGGCTCAATTTGAATGGTGATTGTCGGGCTGCGAAGCATCCTCGACCAGAAAAATAAATACAAGTGTCGGTCTTCTCATGGGCATGACAACCATCAGAGTGACTCTGACACGACAAACCATTATTCTCATTATTTTGAGACCTTAAATCCGGATACCTGTTTTAAGGTGTTTTGCATGTACATTTTTACAGAAAAACTGGCAGGGTACATTTGTAAAGTGGAGTTTGTCCATCGTGGGAATCAGATTCTGATCAGTTTGATCATGAATCCCACAATTCCTAGGCTCACATATGAGTAGCCAATAAACCTGCACAGCTTAAATTTGTACAGAAACAGATATATATCCCAAATATCGTCAGGACCGAGGATTCATTCAATAAATCCTGGTTCGCACATGGCCGAAGTGTCTCGTTCCCACTAGATAACGATCTAAGGGCCGCAATGTTGCTTTTGTAATTAAAACTAGAAAAATACTAGATTTAAATAAATCTCAGCCATTCTAGCTTCCCGGTTCTGTCTGTACCTATTTTGAATCGTTTGAAAGCTAGAGTTGGCAAGATTTAAAAAAATTTAGTTCGCCCGCAGAAATGTCAGTGCCGATTCATATCAAATGAATATTTAAAGCAACAATTTAATCAAAATGAGTAAAGCAATATATATACAATTATATATACGAAAGCTGTAAAGGGCGATGGGTTTTCACACCGGTGCCCGAACTGGAATTGATATATATATATATATATATATATATATATATATATATATATGTATATATAAGCTGTATAAAAGCCACGGAATGATCCAGGCTAAACAGAATTGAAATATATATAGAAAAATAGTAAAAAGGGTGATGGGTTTTCACGCATGTGCCCGGACTGAAATATAAATATATATATATATATATATTTAAATATAGACAGAAAAGTAGTCAACCAAGACTGGGAAGATAACCTAGTGTGGTGAATGTTGCAGAAATATATAAAAACAGTAAAAAGGCCACAGAATAATCCAGGCCGAACTGGATTATAAATATATAGAAAAGTAGTCAACCAAGTCTGAGAAGATAACCAAGTGTGGTGAATGTTGCTTATATATGCATAAATATATATAAAAGCAGTAAAAAGGCCACAGAATGATCTAGGCCAAATTGAAATATAAATATATATATATATATAGACAAAAAAGTAGTCAACCAAGAATGGGAAGATAAGTGAAGGTTGCTTATATATGTATAAATATATATAAAAGTAGTAAACTACTACGAATTTCACATTCGGACTTGACAGAATTGAAAAGTTAGTATATATACAGTTAAATATATACAAAAAAAGCCAAACCCAAACTGGAAAGATAACCCAGTCTGTCGAAGTTGCTCAAAATGCAGCTATTAGTATTTAAAAGCTGCTGGAAGCGACGGATTGTCAATCTGAGTTGTAGAAATGTCAAAAAATACATTTATGTATAAAAATGTACTAAATATTGACAAAAAACAGCCATAGAACTGAGTTCTGGGCATATTTAGAAAACAAAATTTTATAAGCAAGTGTATAAAAGTGCAAAGAAGTAGTATTGACTTGTTGATCGTAAAAATACTCACAATGGACTGCTACACGAGCCTTTTGCCAAATCGTAGGCTTTAAACGTCCGAATGTACCAGTTATTTTCTGATATATGGTAGTATGTGGGTATATCTACGTGTTAGAGTGAAAAAATTTGAGTTTGGAAGACAGGAAAATAGACAAAAAACCAAACAGGCATAGCATTTTTGAATTCTTGAAATGAGAGGAGGGTGCACCTCTATATATAGGCCAGGGAGCCTACACTCTACCTGCTGCTATCGCAGGTAGAGCTGCGGCTCCACGTGGTGGGTCCCATCATCTCAAAATACGTACACTCTGAGCAACGCGAGGTTGAAGTCGAAACTTTCTAACTTTTGATCGGAACGTTCGTTTGAGGCATGCGATACCTTTTCGGAAAGCCCTCGCCGAGAGTGTCACAATGACATGGGATAAAACATTTTTTGGGTCCAAGAAGACGGGTTCATAACCAGGTCTTCGACTCCCCGTAGTTTATTCGTTGAGCTGGCTTGCGCTGTTTGCACTCGAGATCATCGTTATGGTTCGTTCTGACCTTGGTGGCATCAATTCTTCTTGAGCTTGATCGAATCGGCTTAGAGTTGATAAAATGACCGTTTTGTCCCTCCCGTGGTTGCCTTTAGTGTTGGCATGGCCTTCGGTTGACTTCCTGGGGTTGTTTCCAAGACTGGATCCCATTCGAGTCTGTTTGTCCTCAGTGTTGTCTCTGAGGTTGACTTGGTCACTCCAGGTTTTCCTCTGGAGATGTTGTGAGGCTTCAGGTTTGTTCTCGAAGTTGACCTGACTTCCCGGGTCGAGACCGGGGCTGACCTGTACTTCCCGGGTTGAGACCGGGGCAAATTTATACCTCTCGGGTTGAGACCGGGGATGACCTGTACCTTCCGAGTTTAGACCGAAGCTGACCTGTACCTTCCCGGTTGAGATCGTGGCTGACTTGTACCTCCAGGGTAGAGACCGATGCTGACATGTACCTCCTGGTGTTGAGTTTGTACGTAACGCATACATGCAATCGAATTACATAAATAAGGGCGGAAGCGCGATAATTAAGGTTTTAAATTTTTTTATACAAACCCATGCCATGATCATGCTTTGTGCTTAATTATCAATAACAGAAAAGTAGGAAGATCAGAATCATTCCCTTGTAGAATCTAGCTTCCACAAGTACGAGTTCTACTCCTTGCTCTCCTTGATCTCCTTGAATATCCTGTAGTGGCTCCTTCCTTTGATCAACGTTAAGCCACCCAAGTGTTTGGCCTCTAGAGGTGATCCACCAAGGAAGAGGAAAATACTCAGGAAGATGGGTGGTTGGCTAAAACCTTTTCTATTCTCTGTAGAAAATATGGTGTACTCCTAACTATTGGAATTCACATACGTTGTATCTGATATAAGACTCTCTTATATAGATATTAGGTTAAACCTAGTAATCTAATTAGAATTAGGTTTTATTTAATTAATTAAGTAAACTCTTTTAATTAATTTGGCATCCCAACATATTGGGATTAATTAATTAAACTCTTTAATTAATTTGCCTTTTAATCACATTAGGATTGAATGAGAGTACTTATATTAAATTAATTCCTAAACTCCTTTAGAATTAAAATAATAATAATAATATTAATATTAATAAGACTCCTCTTATTAATTTATATTTAATATTTTTAAAATATTAAATAATAAACATTAAGCTATTTAATTTATTCTATCACCATAGATTAAATTAATTACACTAAATACATTATTACTATTATGTCATTTTCTTCTTAAATAATTCATCTTCCTTTTATAGTGTCACCCTTTAGGTTCTCCATATTAAACCGGTTGTGAATAAATCAATTAGAATAATTCTAATCTTATTTAAATAAATAAATTAAATTAATAATTTATTTAATTAAATAACATTTATTCTACAATAGGGATAAGCCTCCCTAGCGATCAACGACTTTTCAGATAATATAGATTTCAACATTAATCATAAAAGAACCTGTGAGTTAATAGTTATCGTACAATTCAATCCTTCCACCATACAATGTCCCAATTAAATATAAGACATGGATTTACTGTCAAGTCTTATTTTATTTAATTATATGTATTTCGATTAAAAAATGCACAACTCCATATAATGCAAATTAGAAACTTCTTTCTAATTTTATTCCACCTTGGCCAAGGATTCCTGGGTTGGCATTTAACGAATCACATAGGACATATCTTCTCTTTTACTAGAGGTGGTAGATTCTTTATTGATCATTCATTATCTCCATATGTAACTCATTATACCCAAGCATACCCTTTTATATACCCTAAAGGGCCTTAAGGAATAAGTCAAAGTATAATTCATTACACACAAGATATTATGATGATCTCAAGTCCAAGGATCACTTGTACTGCTATCACATTAGGAATTCATATTGACAGGCGAGTAAAACTCCATTAGATATTCCATAGCGAGTCACGTTTAGTGAACTTATTCTCCAATAAGCACCTACGTACTTGCTTTAGTGTCTCCACACAAATGATCATGAGATCAATCATCCTCATCCAATGAGCAAGCAACATATGCAACAATCTATCCGGATTTACTAATCCCCTTTTTAGTAATCCCACGATTGGGAACTATTTTAGTTTTAAGCTTTCTAAGAATTTAAATCTCATTAGCATGATCAAAATCATGATTCTAAAAGCATTGCTTAAAACTATGGGTTATTTATATATTATAGAAACAACATCATGTAGATAATTAAATGCTTTTAATGAATACTTTTATTAATAAATAAATAAGATTGTTTACAAAGTATGTGCTTTATCATCATACATGTTTGGCTTGTATGCACACTACTATCAATCTCCCACTTGCACTAAAGCCAATCGCCATGGTATCACATACCCATCTTCTCTAAGTGACGATTAAACTGCTGTTGTGTTAAAGCTTTAGTAAATGGATCTGCGACGTTGTCTTGAGAGTCCACATGCTCCAAGGTGATGTCTCCTCTTTCAATGATCTCCCTGATCAAGTGAAATCGCCGCAATACGTGTTTGAATTTCTGATGAGACCTGAGTTCCTTAGCCTGTGCAACTGCTCCGGTGTTGTCATAGTATACGGGGACTGCTTCTCCAATGCTAGGAACCACACCAAGTTTTGTTATGAACTTTTTCATCCAAACAGCTTCCTTTGCAGCTTCACTTGCAGCTATATACTCTGCCTCTATCACTGAATCAGCAACTGTTTGATGCTTGGAACACTTCCAACTCGCTGCACCTCCGTTCAAGGTAAAAACATACCCCAAAACAGAATTACTATCATCTTGGTCCGTTTGAAAACTTGAGTCCGTGAACCCCTCGAGTTTTAATTCAGACCCACCTTAGACAAGAAATATAGCCTTAGTCCTTCGTAAGTACTTTAGGATATTCTTCACTTCTTTCCAGTGCTCTTCTCCTGGATTCGACTGATATCTGCTCGTTACACTAAGGGCATGAGCGACATCCGGTCTAGTACATATCCTATCATACATGATAGATCCTATTGCAAAAGCATAAGGGATCTTACTCATACGGTTTCTCTCCTCAGGCGTCTTTGGGGCCTGTTTCTTAGAGAGATGTATTCCATGGCTCATCGGCATGAGACTTCTTTTGAAATATTCCATGCTAAACCTCTTTAGCATCGTATCAATGTAAGTTCCTTAGAATAAGCCAAGCATCCTTTTAGATCTATCTCTATAGATCTTTATCCCCAAAATATACGATGTTTCTCCCAAGTCCTTCATGGAGAAGTGTTTAGATAATCAGATTTTAATCGATTGAAGCATAGGAATTTCATTCCCTATCAGTAATATATCATCAACATATAATACAAGGAATGAAACTGCGCTCCCACTAACCTTCTTGTACACACATGGTTCATCCTCATTTTTGATAAAATAAAACTCTTTGATTGTCTCATCAAAATGAATGTTCCATCTACGAGAAGCTTGCTTCAATCCATAAATAGATCGTTGCAGCTTACAGACTTGATTTGTTCCAACCATTGAAACAAATCCCTCTGGTTGTGTCATATACACATCCTTCTCAAGTTTCCCATTGAGGAAGGCCGTTTTCACGTCCATTTGCCAAATCTCACAGTCATTATAAGCTGTAATCGCAAGAAAAGTTCGAATGGGCTTGAGCATAGCTACTGGTGAGAAGGTTTTATCATAGTTAACTCCTTGTCTTTGTTTGAAACCTTTTCAACCAGTCGGGCCGTATAGGTCTTGTCGACGTTGGTTTAAAAAATCCGTGGGTCGGGTCACAACCCGGTTCTTTTAATCTCTTTTTATAAGTTCTCCCTACCCTCATTCTTTTCATTTAGGAAAGAGGTTTGGAAGGGTTTTTTAGGAGAAAGGCCAACATGTATCATGTCGACGATTTAAACATTTTACAGAGTCGCCAGTTGGTAGTTTTGAAAATGGTTGTACCAACTCAACCGAGTTTTATTTGAAAGAGGCCCAATTGCTGGACACTGTTGAAACTTGATCTTTGAAAATAAAGTTTGAGCTCGGGGCTTGGTTAAGTGTGGAGAAGGTGTTAGGCACCCCACGACTCCCGTGTAAATACGGTACCGCATCTTTTCAATATTTCCCTTTAAAACTGGAATGCGTGAGTGAATGCTGTTTAAAAATTGGGCCTATTAATTTGATTGATTGAAAGCTTTGACAGACTTCGTTGAACCTATATACGAAGGGTTTGATTTGATTTGAAATTCAGTCTTTGATTTGATTTACAAAAGCATTTAATTTGATTTTCTTTGAAAAGCTTTTCTTTTGATTTGAATTGAAAATAATGTTTTGAATCCTGGTTTATCAAACCCTTACGCTAGCATAGGAATTGAAACCTGTTGATACTTCTAATTTTATCTTTGTAGCCTTAAGGCTGCATGTGAATGGTGATTTATCGCGATGCGAAGCATCCTCGACCACGAAAATAGACAAGTGTCGGTCTCCTCATGGGTATGAAAACTATCGGAGGGACGCTGACACAACAATCCATATTTTTATTATATTGAGACCTTAAATACGGATAATCATTTTAAGGTCTGTTTACATGTACATTTCTACAGAAAAACTGGCAGGGTACATTTGTAAATCGGAGTTTGTCCGCGTGGGAATCAGATTCCGATCGTTTTGATCGTGAATCCCACGATTCCTAGGCTCACATGTGAGTAGCCAAAACCTGCACAGTTCAAATTTATAAAAAATATGTATATATCCCAAAATTTCCAGAACCGAGGATTCATTCAGTAAATCCCGGTCCGCACGGCCCAAGCGTCTTGTTCCTACTAGATAGAGATCTAAGGAACGCGACGTTGCTTTCAAAGCTGAAACTAGAAAGAAAGCTAGATTTAAGAAAATCTCAGTCATTCTAGCTTCCCGGTTCAATCTGGAGGTTTTGAATCGTTTGAAAACTAGAATTGGCAAGATTTAAATAAATCTAGTTCGCCCACAGATATGTCAGTGTCAATTCATATAAAATGAATATTTATAGCTGCAATTGAATAAAAAGCGAGAAAAGCAATATATATATATATATATAGTTATATATAAAAGCTGTAAAGGACGATGGATTTTCACACACAAGCCCGAACTGGAATTGAAATATATATATATATATATATATATATATATATATATATTTAAAAAATTGTATAAAAAGCCACGAAATGATCCAGGCTTGACTGAAATGAAATATATATATATATATATATATATAGAAAAATAGTAAAAAGGGCGATGGGTTTTCACGCCGGTGCTCGGACTTGAATTGAAATATATATATTGACAGAAACGTAGTCAACCAAGACTGGGAAGAGAACCCAGTGGTGGTGAAGGCTGCTTATGTATGCATAAATTTATATTAAAGCAATAAAAAGGCCACAGAATGATTCAGGTCGAACTGGAATGTAAATGTACAGAAAAGTAGTCAACCAGTGACTGGGGAGATCACCCAGTATAGCGAAGAGTGCAAAAATAGTATAAAGAGCGTTGGGTTTTCACGTTGGTGCCCGGACTGGAATTAAAATATTCATATATATATATATATATATATATATTGACAAAAATATAGTCAACCAATACTGGGAAGAGAACCCAGTTATGGTGAAAATCGCTTATATATATGCGTAAATATATATAAAAGCGGTAAACTATCTCGGATTTGACATCCGGGCTTGAGAGAATTGAAATGTTAGTATATATAGTTAAATATATACAAAAAAGGGCCAAACCCTGACTGGGAAGATAACCCAGTCTGGCGAAGTTGCCAGAACGTAGGTGATAGTGCATTGAAGCTGCTGGAGCTGACGGATCGTCAATACGAGATGTAGAAATGCCAGAAAATCAGTTTATGTACAAAAATGTACCAAATTTTGATGAAAACGGCCACAAAACTAAGTTCCGTGCATTTTTAGAAACTGAAACTTAACCTGCAAGTGTATAAAAGTACAAAGAAGTAATATTCACTTTCTGATCGTGAAAATACTTACAATGGACTGGTACACGGGCTTTTTGCCAAATTGTAGGATCTATACGTCCAAATCAATCAATTATTTTCTGATATGTGGTAGTATATGGGTATATCTACGTGTTAGAGTGAAAAAATTTGGGTTTGGAAGAGGTGTCAAAGTCAAAAAATTGAATTGGCAGAGCTTCGTTGCGTTTCAAAATTCTTGAAAATGATGGGGGGCCACATTTATTTATAGGCCAGGGAGCCTCCACTGTACTTGAGGTTACCGCATGTAGAGGTGCGGCTCCACTAGTGGGGCCGGCGGTGTCGGGTTTTATCATCTCGAAGTACGTGCACTCCGGACAACGCGCAGTTAAAGTCAAAACTTTCTAACTTTTTATTGGAGTGTCCGTTTGAGACGTGCGATACCTTTTCTGAAAGCCCTCGCCGAGACTGTCGCTATGATATGGGATAAAACATTTTTTGGGTCCAACAAAACAGGTTCATAACCAGGTCTTCGATTCCCCGAAGTTTATCCGTTGAGCTATCTTGCGCTGTTTGCACTCGGGATCGTCGTTATGATTCGTTCTGACCTTGTTGGCATCAATTCGGCTTGAATTTGACCGAATCAGCTGAGAGTTAATAAAATAACCATTTTTGCCCTCCCGGGGCTGCCTACAGTGTTGGCACGGCCTTTGGTCAACTTCCGGGACTTGTTTCTATGATTTGGATCCCATTTGAATCTGTTCATCCTCAGTGTTGCATCTGAAGCTGCCATGGTCGTTTCGGGTTTTCTTCTGGAGGTGTTGTGATGATTCAGGTTTGTGCCTGAGGTTGTCCTAACTTCCCGGGTTGTTGTCGGGGCTGAGTTGTACCTCTTGGATTGAGACCGGGGCAAAGTTGACATCCCGATATAATTGATCGGGGCTGTGGTTGTCTTGATATTGGTGACCAAGTTTTAGCTGATGGCCCGATAATGAGATCGGGGATGATCTGACAGTCCGATTGGAGATCGAAGTTGATTTGATGGCCCTATATTGATATCAGGGATGATCTGACGGTCCGATTAGAGATCGGAGTTGATTTGATCGCCCGATATTGAGATCAGGGATGATTTGACCATCCGATTGGAGATCGAAGTTAATTTGATGGCCCGATATTGAGATCGAGGATGATCTGAAGGTCCGATTGGAGATCAGAGTTGATTTAATGACCCGATATTGAGATCGGGGATGATCTGACGGTCCGATTGGTGATCAAAGTTGGATAGACGGTCTGATTGACGATCGAAGTTGGATTGAGTACCGATATTGGGCATCAGATTTAGGTTTACCGATGTTGGGGATCAGATTTAGGCTGGATGACCGGCATTGGTGGCTGGATTCCAACTGGATGACCGGCATTGGGGCCGGGTTTGGACTGGAAGCCCGGTATCGGTACCGGGGTTGATTTGATTGGCTTTGCTCTCCTACAGTGTTAGTATTGGGGCAAGGAAAATTTTGAGTGTCTACAGATGCCCCTCTTTATCATGTTTATGCAATGTAATGAAATGGACAGGATAAAGATTGATGGACACTGGAAATGCCAATGCAGACGCATGGCAATACCTAATATGGCATATTATGGTTGATCGATACCTTTGAGGAGGTAGGGTCAGCATGGATTGCTTCATGTCATTGACTGCTGGGGATAACGTTATCCATTATGACCCTTGAGGTTCATAAGATTGTAGTTGATTGACCTCCCTGATGGGTTATCAGAATTAGGCTATAAAAGCCGGCTTTCATCACTTTTTGCTGGGGATGACGATATTCATGATAGCCTTCTTGACTCTGATGGGGATAATATTATGGATGCTTCCTTGGTTTAAGACCAATGGTTTCCATATCAATCGATATTCTGCGTAGGTGCCGTTGCACATTTTGAAAGTTCGTCCATGGGGATATCTTTCGATTATCGAGTTACCTCAACGGAAGCTTCTGACGCCTACCTGGACGATAGTTTGCAACAGGAGAATGCATCATCGATCCTGGCTAATAATCCCTTTGAGGATGTGTATAACAGATTCCAGCATCTGTCCTCTGTGGGGATGAAGTAATATATGGCTTTCGCTCCTAGATCATCTCCTGATGTCTCATGGGGCTAATCCGGTGGTTGAAGCGTTATTGGGGTTGAGCCAATGGCTGGACAGGATTTCGGTGTGTACCCGAACTTTGCTGAAATGGAACCAACGGTTGACTTTGACTTCGGTCTGTACTCGAACTTCACTGGAGTTGAACCAACGGTTGAGCTGGATTTTGGTATGTACCCGATTTTCGTTGGAATGGAACTAATGGTTGAACAGGACTTAGGTCTGTGCCCGAACTTTGCTGGAGTTAAACCAACGGTTGAATTGAACTTCGTTCTGTGCTCAAACTTTGCTGGAATGGAACCAACGGTTGAACTGGACTTTGGTCAGTACCCAAACTTCGCTGGAGTTGAACCAACGGTTGAACTGGACTTCGGTCTGTGCTCGAACTTTGCTGGAGTTGAACCAACGGCTGAGACTTGCTTCGGTCTGTACCCGAACATCGCTGGGGCTGAGCCAACGACTGAAACTTGACTTTGGCCTGTACCCGAACTTTGCTGGGGTTGAACCAACGGCTGAGACTTACTTTGGTCTGTACCCGAACATCGATGGTCTGTACCCGAACTTTGAAAAATTGCAGTTTTTAGCAGTTTTGCGCAGTTCTTGTGTAGTTATTTTTGTAGTTTGCTCAGTTGATCCCCGAACATGGCTCCGGGATGAATACCAAGGGTCTCCATGGGGTTTCCCTTTCTGTCAAATTCCCGCTGCTTAAACGCAGATTTTCAAGACAAACCGTTCAATTGCATAACGATTTTTCTTCAGATTTGACATGGCAGCTCAGTTAAACTCTATTTTGACCCAAATTGAACTGAGCACGGGGGAGTGGGACCCACCTTGGGCTGCCGTAAGTGGAGGTGCGGCAGCCGCAAGTGGAGGCGCGGCCACCTGGGCTTTAAATTGTGCTATGGGATTTTCATTTTTCAAGTTCCCATTTGAATTCCAAACGGATTTTCGATCTTTTTTTAGATCTACGAAGTTCGGGAAGCTATTTTCTGATTTCGTCAGTTCCTACGCCTTCAGCTCAGCGCAGGTAACGTTTTACATACTTTTTTCGAAAGATTTTGACCGTTAAAAGCATGCGAACCACTTAGGGTGCTTTTAGATGCAATGTATGAAAAATGTATGGCTATATGAACTGTTAAAAATTTTCTGACTACATATATATGCATATCTTACTGTAATGCACATTTGGATATAAGAAAATTCAGGTTCTGAGACAGTGTTATTTTGCACTTTTTGATCAGTTTAATCATCCTTTTTGAGGCCTAGTGAGCCTGGATTTTCAACTAAAAATATCTATGGTAATTTGGCTACCATGTGAGGCTGACTTTTGATTTTTTTTTCATAAATACAAACTGTTTCTATTTTTGGGTAGGTGTGCTACTGAATGGCCACCTAGAGATGCATGTGTGTATATGGACAGTTCATTTTACAAAGGAGACTCTGGCAAAAAATTTCCAAAATCTTAGACATTTAAAAGCATGCATTTTTGACTCTACTGGGGATTTTTGACTGACCCATGCAGGTTTTTAGATTCTAGGTTTTGAAAACATGCAGTTTTAACTTTATTGGGTATTTTTTGACTGACCCATGCATGTCTTAGGACCTAAAGATATATGCTGGACTGATTAAAAATAATAAGCCACAAGTTTTAGGCTTACCACACCCTTTTTGAGATGATTCAGAGTATTGGTGTATGCGATGGATCGCGATAGACCCATCAGTTTCCAGCAGGGTATCCTCAGGTATTAGACGGAGGAGGACTTCTAATGTTCCCCAGCCTCGTTCAGCTCGGAAGCCTCATAGATTGGTGGAGGCGGTGATTCGTCCAGCACAGGACGAGCAGCCACTTGATATTGATAATGAGGAGGCTCCTTTTGCTGCTCTTGTTCCTGCTCAGGCTCCACGTGCGGAGGTCCCTGGCATTGTTGTGCAGACGCAGGAGTTGTTGGGCGACTTGAGTCTCCATCCTTCGAGATATCTTCATGCCAACGAGGTGACTTGAAGTTTTTCTTTTCTCTGGATTCTTTTCTTCCTTTTGCCATTCTCGAAGCACATGTTTCTGACATGGGTTGATTTTTTGAAGCAGGTTCCCGACTTTACATTGCCTCGAGGGAACTGGTTCAATGTACATTCCATGTATTATACTCTGCACGATGATTACAGGGATATCGTATATGGCTGGGGCTTTCAGGCCTTTTTCTCCATCCTTCCCCGTCGTTGCCCCTGGGTTATATGAGGGCTTTATCTGAGCGCTGGTTCCACCAGACTCAGTCCCTTCATCTTCAAGACTGCGAGGTGATGATGATTCCTATGAATTGGAAATTTATCATCGACATTGAGTTTGAGGGCGAGCCAGTTCTTGTCAGTGGCTGACATTGCACCCACTGTCATTCGGTCCCTGCTGAAAGTTCTTATGACGGCGTTCAAGGGTCGGGCAGTCCTGATCCGGTCCCTTGAGTATAGATGCCCAGGATGGGACTTTACAGGAGCCCCCGCCTGATGACCTAGAGGGCTAGGGATCGCATTTTGAGGCGATTATTTTTGATGATCATCAGGGATTGTTTCGTGGCGGACAACTCATCTACTGTGTCCTTTACTTTGATTAGCACCACTTGACATGTATAGCGCCTCAGTGACTATGATTGGGGCTCCTATACCTTTGCGTATTTTCTTCGTGGCATGCGCATACTTTCGGAGGGTTTGACGGAGGCTTGGATTAGGATTTTAACCGTTTCTGCTAGTTAGTACATCTTTCTGTTCCTTTTTGATTTCAGCATTTATTTTTATCAGTCTGGGTCACTGAGGACTTTTGATATTTACATGGTCAGCTCTGGGCATTTGAAAGGCTTCCTTGCCTACGGCCCGCCACTGCATTAGGTCTAGAGACCTATCCTCGGGGTCGGCGATGACATCACTCCACTTTGACGGAGGTCCCTATTGCTGAGGGATTCACTCATGCCCGTCTGTAGTTGGAGCTTTTGACGGTGGGTTACATCACCTGGATGCCGTATACATCCGAGTTTTTGATCGTCGGATTCTAGGGAGGTGTTCATACTGGCCGGGAGTTTGAGTTATCGACCTATAGGAGTCCCTTTGTTGACGGTAGGAGGCTGGGAGCTCTATCATGGAGAGCGTGCTATTAGTTGCATTACGGGGGAGATCCACAATCCGATTACCCCTCCTGCTTGGCATCATTAGCCGTTAATTGTGCCATTAATAGATATCCCTATAGAGGGCATAGATGGCTTTGCCTTATCAGAGGGCCCGTACAACCAGAAGGCATTTAGCAGTTGGTGGATTCCTTGCACTATTGGAGCTGAGACTCGTGCCACCCAGTTCATGGCAGACATGGTGCTAGGGTCCGTGATGATGACGGACTGGATAGCTTACCTTAGGGAGCCTACTCATGAAGATCAGATAGCAGATCTGACCAGGGAGTTGGAGCAGGCCCGTTTCTTTATCAGGCACCTTGGCCGAGATCCGTCAGAGGCATACTTCTTTTTACCCATCCAGCTCAGGAGCGGGTCCCTCTTTAGGTCCAGTTAGTAGCAGCTATCTTATACCGCCCAGACATGCCTGATAGCAGCGATTTTGTATCCACCAAGGAGACGGAGTAGGTCGATCCCTTTGACACTGATGTCTTCTACTTCCTCTGATAGCTATTGTAGCTATACTTTTTGGTCATCCACTATTTTGGCTACTTGGTGGTCGTGCCATCATTTTGATAGACCACTGTATTAGTTGGGTGGTGGTGCCCCATTTCCTTGTATTTTCCTTTCTGCTTTGTATTATCAGACAGGGATGATTCCTGTAGTAGATAGCTGGTTGTAGATACTCATGATCTTTTTTATCTATTGCATCATGTTTATATTTGTCATCATATATATATTATGTCATATGTATGCATTCAGACAGCTACGACTTGATTTGACCTCTGGATGGTCTTGTGGTACGATGCTACAGATGACGTCGTCTGCGGTCAGTCGTATCACTACTACAAAACAGTAAATAGATGAC
The DNA here is from genome assembly GCA_020205555.1 of Panax stipuleanatus. NCBI lineage: Eukaryota > Viridiplantae > Streptophyta > Magnoliopsida > Apiales > Araliaceae > Panax > Panax stipuleanatus. The sequence continues at coordinate 112,799,587 of CM035120.1, forward strand.
ACTTAATAGATAACGTTTTTATAAAAAATATTGTGGTTTATTTATCCATAACGTTTTTTTGAGAAAATGTTGTGGTTTGATCTACAAAAGCATTATGGATTTAGAAGGGCCAATTGTTTATTTTAAAATTATAACATTTTAAAAAAATCGTTGTCTATTAACAAAAACACAGAGGGATTAATCGCGCTTCTTTAATAGCTTGTCGTTGGTTTCTCAGTCTTCTTTCAATAACCTATCGCTCGTTTCTCAGTCTTCTTCAATAGCTATCCCAGAGGTTTCTCAGTCTTCTTCAATAGCCTATCACTCTAGCTCTCTCTGGTTCACGGTCGCGCTCTCTTTGGTTTCTAGGTCGCTGGTTCGCGGAGTCTCTCTCTGGTTATCTTAGTGGCGTATTCGCTCTGGGATTCGATTTCTCTAGTTATCTGAGTGGCGGAGTCGCTCTACTTCTCTGATTTGTTTCCTCAAAGGTAAGTTCAAGTTAATTTGATTCACTTCGACTCTTTCTCTGTAGCAATGAGTCTGTTCGGGCTGGGTAGGTAAGCTAAAATACTTGAATTCTCCCATATGAACTTATTTAGTACTGATCTTATTTCACGTATCAGAAAATTAAATATCTACTAGATCTGTTATTTTTTATTTATGTGTTTAATGCGCATGATTTGATTCACAACTGGCATAATTTGTGATCTTCTGATGAATTGAAGAAATTCTGGATTTGAGCTTATCGTTACTCACCACTAATTTTCTCTTTACTCAGCCTCTGTTTCCCACTATTTATCTTCTATTTCTAATTTATTTTTAATTCTCTAAAAATCATATATTGTTTCTGTTTATGCACATATGTATACACATTAGCCGTTAAAATTAATTATTTTGATGGGTTTTATGTTGATGGTAAGTTGGATGCTCGAACCTTAATTTCTGACTCAAAATTAGGGCTTTTCTTTGATTTATAAAGGAGCCCCAAAATTAATATATTTCCATTAATATTAGAAGGTGACCCTTGCAATATCGTTAATGATAAAAACGTAGGGTTTTTTTAATTCATTGAAAGTGCGCTATCTGAAAAGGTATGCTTCTAGAATTGTATCTTCTTACTAATTGTGGAAATTTCTGTTTCATAAGCTTAATTGGAAAGAGATTGTAGTCATGGATCTCTGTCAGGCTTCTCATACCTAAATTCTAAGCCTAAGTTATATTTGACTTAAATGAGTGTCATGTGTTGGCAGTGTTGCCATATCTTGCTGTCACATGTCACCGAATCTTGCTGCCACATGTCTAGTTAATTTTTAGGGGTCCACAATGAGACAGATAAAACTTTGAGAATATACCATGCTACTTTTGTGATCTACTCACAGGGTCATATTCTATGGTCATACAGTTGAAGTTTCTTGAAAATTTTGAATTTCGGGTTTAAGGTGGCATGTTTTACTTACATTCGTAGAATATGACTTGGTATATCTCTTATGTTGCAGATGTGTGGTAGCTTGCAATCAGGTAAAGCATTTCTTGACAAGCACTCAGTTTCACTTATTCCTTTCGTACCAAAGCTTTTAAAACAGGTTTCTGGTAGTTGGAGATCTCATATTCTTCAGGTTTGTGACTTATTCCTACTTTTTTAATTAATTACCAAGGTCATGTCCCTGTATTTCTTTCCCAAGTCATTTACTATTTTGTCTGTTCATACAAGTTATTTTCCTTTTGATTTGAATACTCTGATATTCATCTCCTAGTATAATTTAAATCCGTGAATGATGATTGTACTTTATTGGCACTTCCATTGCAGACTTTTACTAAGGTATTCAAGAGTTGTAATCCTAGAATCCTCACTAAAGTTGGCTTGCATTTCTGCAATAGAAGATTTGCTAGATCTTGTAAGTTCTTTTGTTTCACACTTCAAGATTTATTTTTTCACAAGTGATTAGCATTTATGTGAAATTTTAAATTGCCTTCTCACTTTTCATTTTTCACTATAGTAGTGTGTTTCAAATTTCCTTGTTGAGGGGTTGAGGGAAGGCATATTATTGTTCCTTTTCTTTTTTAATACAAACATGTTAGGTCTCTTTTGTTCCTCTGACGTGGAATTTTTTTCCGCAGTGCTTATGAGTTGTCCTACTCCCAGCCACCCTGGTAATCGTATTATATTGGAAATAAAAGGGGGCGTAAGGTACATCACTGCTTGCGTTTTGATTTGTAAACGGTCTAGAAGACTGAGCTTAAATATAATAGGTGTGAAAGAAATACTGGTCGAAGAAGGCTAACATGACATCTTTCATGTGGGTAGCGAAAGGCGTTGATGGCCACACTGGGACATTCTGAAGCCTTCTGTGGAAGGGCCCAACCCACTGGAGTAGCAAAACTTCCACTTCAAGTGCACATCTATGTCTCAACTGAATCTTCTCTGTCACTCTTTTTTTTCCTTATGCTAATAAGAGTAGCCTAATTTTTTTCTCCTAATACAAGAATTATTTATGACAAGAAAATGGCTGGATGTTACCTGCAAACAAGTGATCCTGAAATATTGGACTACCAGATAACGTGGCTAATAGAGCTTCCTTTACTACTGATCCTTTTAGGTGATAAGCACCCAGTATCTTCCAAGGTAAGTTCTCTAGTATTTGGACATCTCGTCTAGAATCAAATTAATGTTGGGAGATGATAAAGTTTGCATCTTGACGTCCTCATAGATCTTTAATTTTCCATTCCTTTCTCAAATCATGAGATTATTATTCTCTCCTAAAATTTACGTCTCATTACAGGTTGTGTTGCTTCTTCAACTTCACCTGGGATACACTACTTTGAAGAACTCTTCCCTCTTACAGGAATATGATAACATACAGTATACATTCAGAGAATTATACAGTGCAAGCCTACATGTTTGTAAAATTAAATTTTTCTATTTTTTCCTTCCATTCAAGTCAATCACATATTAAACTTGTTAGTTATGTTTGGTGTTATACTTTTTTGTTTTGCAGCAACTATATGCTATGGTCCTTTTATGAGGCTCACCAGAGATATCCAGGAACTTGTATGCTTTTGATCTTTACTCTCTCCGAATGTGCTTATTATGGATTTTTTTGGTTCAGATCTGAAGATGAAGGACATAAATCTTGTGGAAGCTTACAACAAATGGAGCAGGATACTGCAAAAAATGGCTCAAAGTAAGTGTCATGGGTGTGTAAAACTGGAGGAGCACATTAAGTTGGCAAAAGCTAAAGAGGTATAGCGAGGAAGTCAATGCTCTGAAGTTTCAAATGTCAGATGAAACACTTCAGCAGATGCCAGATACCTTCCCAATCCCACTGTTGGAATTCATAACCATTACCAAGGGTGTGGAAGCCTATTTTATGTACCACTTGGATAATGTGTTATTTTTATTTTTTCATGTATTTATCCTTCTACTTCTAAATATGGGGCAACAGGTGGTTAAAGGCACTGGAGATTATTGTTGCGAGTACATGACTGGGGGTTGTGTGGTTGTGCTTGGAAAGTAAGCATGTTCTCTTTACTGACTTGTTAACTTGATCAATTATTATTTGATTAAATGGACCAGAGACTTGAGTTGCTTTTTTCTCTTCCTTTCGACAGGGTGGGAAGAAATGTAGCTACTGGTATGACTAAAGGTTTGGCAATCAGGTCATGTGAAGTTTATTTTGTCCTGATAGATGAAGATAACTGTAAATGGTTTTAGTTGTTATAACCTAGCACATATTGTTTTTACATGAGGCTGAACGTGCCAAGTGCATGGCAAGGTAATAAAGCTTTGTTTTTATTGTTTTGTTTTGGAGTATAAATTAATTTTGTATTGGTGAATAAGCTTTAATTGGCATGCACATATTGTTGTGAATAATATTTCAAAAGTGGTATAGCTATGGGGTAATGGGATATGTTTGGAATGTGATCATGTGGGTGGATAATGGATATAAAGGTATAAGCGTGAAGAGGTGAAGATACAAGTCTGGGAGAATCATGAGAAGAGGAAAGTTGAAATGGAAATGAAAAGAATGGAGGTACGTACTGACTGCTATTTATTTAGGATTACGATTTTCATTCTGATCAGCCAGAATTTATGGCAAGGTCAAGGCATCTCAGGTAGTGAGTGTGTTTTTGAACTTGTAGGTGAAGACTGAAAGACTAAAATCTAGAGCACAGGAGAGATATAGCAACAAGCTTGCTTCAACCAGGAGGATAGCAGAGGAGAATGAAATGCTGAGAGAGAAGCTGACTACAGTGGAGCTAGCACAAGAAGAGGCCAACATCTTAATTTTATGGATAGTTTGGTATATTTTGTGGATGTAGTCAAATTCGCAATTCAATGTACGTAGTAGTAATTATATTGACAAGTGAATTTGAAAATATAAACGTATGGTATTATTAGAATGTATGATATTTTGAAACAATGAATGCTTACATTTTGGCTTTAAATGTTGTGGATTGTGTCAAATAGACAACACTTTTTAGAAAAAACGTTATCTAATGTGTCAAATAGACAACACTTTTTAGAAAAAAAATGTTGTCTAATGTGTACAATAGACAACGCTTTTAGAAAAAATATTGTCTAATGTGCCAAATAGACAACGCTTTTTAAAAAAAGCGTTATCTAATGTGTCCAATAGACAACGTTTCTTTGAAAAAGCGTTGTCTAATGTGTCATAAGATAATGTTTTTTAAACGTTGTCTATTTGTATCTAAAAACGTTATCTATTTGACAAATAGACAACGCCTTTTTGAAAAAACGTTGTCTAATGTGTCAAAAGACAACGTTTTTTAAACGTTGTCTATTTGTGTCTAAAAGGCGTTGTCTATTTGACAAATAGACAACGCTTTTTGAAAAAACGTTGTTTAATGTGTCAAAAGACAATGTTTTTCAAACGTTGTCTATTTGTGTCTAATAGATGACACTACTAACCACAACACTTTTGGGGGACCTATTACAACGCTTTTTAAACGTATTCTATTTACTTTTTTCTACTAGTGTATTGAGCATTCACCACCATCTGCGGTGGCAGTATCGTTGAGGTCCTGGTATGAGAGCCTGCCTTACCCAGTTAGAGGGACAGTGGACCACATGTTGGGGCATTCGTTGGCCCTCGTAGATTTTCAGGTGCCATTTAGATTTGTTGAAGGCATTTTACCCTTCTAGATACCTGAGAGACAGGTGTTCCGCTTCGGGCGGCATGAGCTGATGCCGACACTCGAGGAGTACAAGAGATTTACTGGGTTAGCCCTAGATTTGCCGTGTTCTCATACGGCTATTAGTGATATGAGGAGACCATTTACCCGGATGTTCGGACTCCGTCAGAGCGTGATCAGGGACGAGATTGTATCTGGGCACGTGATCTCGATTGACTTCCTGATCGATCGATTTGGCTAGCTCGACAGCTATGCTCTCCATGTCGAAGATTTTATTATTTCAGCAGAGACATGGCATCTGGCCAGAGTAGACATTCTGCTGATGTGTATTGTGGCATACGTCTATATGAAGCTTCGCTTGGATCATTTGGACGTGGGATTATTAGTTGTGGTTTGGGCCCTTAGACAGGGTAGCACCATCGTCCCGATGATATTGGCTGAGACATTTAGATCCGCCACACATTGTAGTACGCATCCAGAAGGGTTTTTTAGGGGCAGCTCGGTCTTGCTGTATATATGGCTGATGTCCCATATAAGACCGATTGGATTCTTCAGGGCTCATGGTTTTTGCTTCACTCATGAGACACCCACAATTTACTCCTTTTAGCCTATGGAGTGCATTGATGCAGAGTCATGGTTGGCATTTCTGTCGGATATTGAGCATTCATTCTCGATCTTGCCATACTTAGGGCTAGCGTCCCCATATAGATTTATCACCCATGCTTTCGTCTTGGATTATTTGCCCCTAGCGGGATTGAGGGGAGTGACTACCTATCATCCCCTGGCAGTCATGTGTTAGTTCGATCAGCTGCAGAGTCTGCACCACTTTGAAGGGGCTACTGATCAGAGGATATCGGCTTCGTCTATGTCATCCACCGACTTGGTCAAAGTATATGAGTATTGGACTCATCGAGAGAGGGTTGATTTCTCTGGTAGCCATCCGGGCCGTTCTCTGGAGTATTCTGTCCGATTGGAGGTAGAGATGGCAGCGGTAGCAGAGGCTTCTTCATCTCCTACTGTGAACTCTGACGAGGAGGAGCCCATGGAGGATCCGGATTCTCCTACCAAGGATGAGCTATTCATGGGTTTGACCACAGCATTAGTTAGCGATCCCCAGACCATTCCTACGAGGACAGATCTAGCTTTAGCGGAGTCACTATTCAGGATGACTTTTGAGCGAGACTCAGCTAGAGCGCAAATGTTGATCACCTTGTTTGGCAGAGATTTAGCTTTGGCCGAGAGAGATGGGCTCAGGGCCGCTTTGGATGCTGGATTGATTGAGCAGAAGGAGCTCCGATCTACCAGAGATGCAGCTGTTGTAGAGCGAGACGAGATCCGCTCGGCTAGGGACGCAGTATATATTGAGATCGAGGAGACTTTGATTGCTCGAGACGCAGCTTTTGCGGAAAGGGATGAGGCTATAGCTTCTCGTGATTTCCACATTGCTGATAGTACTTCTCTTCAATCTTACACTCATGGTTTGGTCACCGAGATGAGTGCGTACATTGATGACCATAGTGCTACGATGCAGATGGCCGTGGAGGTACTGGGTCGTATGGAGGCTGAGTGGACTGCACTTATAGCTGCTCCCCCATCTTCAGAGAGAGATGTCATGCTGGCATTGCTGACCCGCTTGTCCTTGGGTCCATAGACTAGCTATATTTTTCCTGCACAAACTAGATAAGCCATTTTTGTCATGTACAAGGCTTTATGTATATATCAAACAATGTTATATATCATAGAAATATAGTTTTGATTCACTTCCCTGATTGGATATGTACTATCATTGCTGAGTGATTACCACTTCTTTCATGACTAGCAGTTGTAGATGTATTTTGAGCTTCTCCTTAATGGGCTGACATTTGAGATGTCAGGGAGTATCTCAGATGGGCCTGTTGATCAGGATAGCTTGATCAAATTTAGCTTCTATATGTCTTTGGTGTCTTAGGACTGGTGTTTTATTGGGGTTTTTATTTTTTTAAAGGTCAAACCGCGCCGTAGATGGCTGCCTACGTACTCTCGGGTTGAGGGAGATCAGGTCATTCGTAGTTCTGACTGTTTGGTTGGAGAGAGGTTTGAAAAGTATTTATCTTGGGTTTTGAGTTTGGTTTGATGAGTTTTTGAATTTTTTATTTGGTTTGACCGCACCAGGAATGGCTGCCTACATACTCCCGGGTGTAGGGAGATCAGGTCATTCGTAGTTCCGGCTTTCTAGCGAAAAACTGAACCTAATTTGATTCGTAGGACTCGGATGCGGGTATGCATGTGTCTCAGACGTAGTACCTTTTGATGGTTTCTGAATTGATGAGTTGGGGAAATTCATTCCCATCCATTTCTTGTAGTCTGATGCTCCCCCTGTCAACACCTCCTTGACAATAAAAGGGCCTTTCCAGTTAGGGGCGAATTTTCCTTTGGCTTCATCCTGATTTGCCAGGACTTTCTTTAGCACCAAGTCATTTTCTTTGAATTACCTGATTCGGACCTTCTTGTTGTAGGATCTGGCGATCCTTTGCTGGTATAACTGTCCGTGGAAAATGGCTGTAGCCCTCTTTTAATCTATCAGGGACAGTTGATGATATCGGTTTTGTAACCACTGATCTTCGTCCATCTAAGCAACGATCAACACTCACAAGGATTCCATCTCTACCTCTATGGGGAGTACTACTTCCATGCCATAGACCAATGAATAGGGGGTAGCCCCATTAGAGGTGCTCATTGACGTCTTGTATGCTAACATGGTTAGAGGTAGCAAGTCAGGCCATTCCTTGTGATTGGCTGACATTTTCTGCTTGATTCTCTTGATGTTTTTATTGGCCGCTTCGACAGCACCGTTCATCTTGGGCCAATAGTTGACAGAATTGAGATGCTTGATGTGGAACTTACTGTATAATTCTTTCATCATTTGATTGTTCAGGTTCTTGGCAGTGTCTGATACGATCACCTCCAGTTGTCCATATCGACAGACGACATTATTTCTGATAAAACTAATGATGACCTCTTTTGTGACTTTGGGAAAAGAGGGTGTTTCAACCCATTTGGTGAAGTAATCGATCATGGTGAAGATGAATCGATGACCATTGCTGGCTTTGGGCTCCACTGGACCTATCACATCCATTCCCCACATGGAGAAAGGCCATGGTGAACTCATGTTGTGCAGCTAATTTGGAGGAGCGTGGATGGCATTTCCATGTATTTGACATTGAAAACATCTCTTAACATGATCATCGCAGTCAGCTTTAAGAAATATCAAATAATGTCCTGTTCTGATTATCTTCTTGGCCAGCAGATGACCGCTCATGTGTGGACCACAGACTCCATCGTGGATTTCATCCATAAGTCTTTGGGCTTGCTCTTTGTCTAGGCATCTTAACAGGTCTATTCCAACATCCCTTTTGTAAAGTGCATCTCCGCTCAAATAGAACTTCATGGCCATTTTGTGAATCCGCTTTTGCTCTGATTGGCTTGCCCCTAGCTGGTGTGGATCCATCACGGAGATATTCTTTGATGTCTTGATACCTATGCTGCTTGACAGGAGGTATTTCAACTGATACTTCTCCAATGTAACTCCCATATGTCGGGGCTTTTTGAATTGTGAACTTTATGTTGGGAAATCCACTCCTATCGGATATCCAAATTAATGAAGCTAACATTGCCAATGCATCAGCGAAGTCATTCCAACCCCGAGGAATGTGACTGAAGGTTATGTCTTCAAATTCATGGGATATTTTGACGACTTGCAGATGATAGGGCAGCAAATGCAGTTCTTTGGTGAGATACGCGCCGGTGGTTTATCTGATGACCAGCTCGGAATCTCCGAAGACTAATAAATGCTTGATAGACATGGATTGGGCTAGCTTCAACCCCATTATACAGCCTTCATACTCGGCCGTGTTGTTGGTGTTGCCAAATTGAAGTTTGGTAGCCACAGGATACTGCTTTCCTGCACCAGAGATGAGGACTGCCCTAGCTCCGACACCTTCCATGTTTATCGCTCCGTCAAAATAAATTTTCCATGGTTGGACTGTATTCTCGGACTAGAGTTGTTGAATTGTCATGATTCCATCATCCGGGAAATATGTCTCCAGGGGCTCGAACCCTCCCGAAGGTGCTTCAGCTAATTAATCTGCAATGCCTTGACCCTTGATTGACTTCTGAGTCACGTAGATAATGTCGAACTGCTGTAGGATTAACTACCATTTGGATAGTCGGTAATTCAGCATTGGTTTGTTGAATACGTATTTGAGTGGATCCATGCAGGATATGAGGTAGGTCGTATGCCCATGCAAATAGTGTTGCAACCTCATGGCGGCCCATGCTAATGCACAACATGTCTTTTCGATCAGGGTGTACTTCTGTTCACCACTGTTGAATATTTTGCTGATGTAGTAGAAGGCTCTTTCTTTGCTAGTATTATCCTTCTGTCCTAACATGCAGCCCATTGCGTTGGCATTGACAGATATGTACATGAATAAGGGAACTCCATCCCTTGGGGGTAGCAAAACAGGTGCTTCAGTCAGCTGTTTCTTGATGGCAAGGAAGGCTTGTTGACAATCCTCATTCCATTTGGTGGAGGAATTCTTCCTTAACAGCTTGAAGATGGGTTCACAGGTTGATGTGAGCTGTGAAATAAAACAGCTTATGAAGTTAATCCTTCCCAGGAATCCCCAAATCTCCTTCTCTGTACGAGGTATGAGCATTTCAATAATGTCTTTGATCTTGGCATGGTCGAGCTCGATGCCCTTATTGCTCACCAGGAATCCTAACAGCTTGCATGCTTTGACGCCAAAAGCACATTTGGCGGGATTCGGCTTGAGGTTATACTTATATAACCTATTGAACAACTTCCTGATATGGTTGATGTGGTCATCCTCCCTCCGAGATTTGATGATGATGTCATCCACATAAACTTCTATATCTTTGTGCATCATGTCATGAAAGAGCGCCATCATGGCTCGCTGATACGTGGCTCTGGCATTGATGAGGCCGAAAGATAGTCGTCGGTAGCAGAAGGTTCCCCAGGGAGTGATAAAAGCTATTTTCTCCCAGTCCTCTTTAGCAACCATGATTTGATAGTAACCAACAAAGCAATCCACGAAGAAATACATGTTATACTGTACTGTATTGTCGATCAAGATGTGGATGAAAGGTATCGGGAAATTATCCTTGAGACAGGCTTTGTTCAAATCCCGGTAATCCACGCAGACTCGTACCTTCCCTCCGGGCTTAGGCACGGGGACTATATTTGACAGCCATTCTGGGTATGTTGATTCCATGATGATTCTGGCTTTGAATTGTTTAACGACTTCTTCTTTGACTTTCAGACTCCACTCAGGTTTCAATCCCCTGAGCTTTTGCTTGACTGGTTTGAACCCTTCTTTAATGAGCATTCGATGGATGACAATATCCGTGGATAAGCCAATCATGTCTTCATGTGACCATGCAAATACATCCTGGTACTGTGTTAAGAGTTCGATCAGGTCGGCTTTTTGATTGGGTGTGAGGTCTGAACCTATTTGGATTTCTTTGATATTTTCAGAGGTTCCTATGTTGATAGTGGTGGTTTGGTCGAGTTTTGGTTTGGGTTTGTCTTGGACCCATTCTTTGATCTCCTCGGGCACCTCATAGTCATCTTCCTGCTCTTGATCAATATCCATCAAGTCGAAGTTTAGTTCTACATCAAAGTCATAGTCATTTTGACAAGTTGGCATCTCATCAGCAGAGACACATCCAATGCTTGGGTCCTGAAAACAAAAATGCTTTCATTAATATATACAACTACTTAAATACACATGGCATTTAACATGACAAAAGTTACTGCTATAGCTGTGCAATTAAAAGTAAGTAGTAAATGAAAGCATGATTAAAGGGCAGATGTACTCTCTGCCCCTTTACCCTTTTTGACCGAGGCAAGAGACATTGCTCCAGTTGTCTAAGGTCAGATTCTCATGCACTGGGAGAATCAAGGAATTGTGCTCGTCTGCCTCGTCTTGGATAACAACTGATACATCCTTTAGAATAAGGCCGAGGCTTTTCTGTGGATTGTTCCTCTTCTTGATGAGAGGAATTTGGGCATGATCTTCGTCATCACTTTCTGGGAGTTCGTCATTCATGCCCTTGTAGTTGATAATGACCCTCATGTTAGCGAATGGGTCTCATCCTTCGTACATGATCTTTTCTTTTCCCTTTCCGCTATCTGCCTCAAACTTGAGGGCTTTTCTTTCATGGACAGGTATGATTGGAGGAAATAGCATGCCTGATACCACATTCGGGATTTTCCTCGTAGGTTTCACCCATTTGGCATTTGTGAGGTTTGGCAGTAGAATTGTGGAGGCATGAGCCTTAGGATGTTGATGTGGGTTCCGGTGGCTTGACCCGGATGAATATCCCAATCTTGCTTTCCTAGTCTGACTTGGGATTTAGACTGGCATCTTGATACCTTACTATTCCTTTCTGAACCCTTCTCCTGGTTGGAAACCCTAAGATACCATTTCTCGCCACACTGTCATTACTTCGGTGGAGACTTTAGGCTTTAAGGTTGGTGCCCCGATAGGTAGATACTGAGTATCGCTCACCTCTAGAGCTTGAAAACTGGCAGGTTCAATCCTCGCATCCAGGCTAATCACTGGCATGTCCCCATGTATGTAGGTAGGGTATTCTGGTTTGGCATTCACTGTGATGAGGCTGCCGGTGATAATGTACTTGAGCTGTTAATGGAGGTTGGATGGCACTGCCCCTGCCATGTGGATCCAGGGTCTGCCCAGCAATAAGTTTTATCCGGTGGCGATGTTGAGAACCTGGAAAGATACATAGAAAGTGTGTGGGCCAATCTCTAGAGGTAGTGTTGGGTAAAATCTAATTACGCACAACACGCAAGTATACGTGGTCAACAAGTAATAAAGTGAAAGTAAAGTGTCGATCCAACGAGGAATTATTTAATACGAATCACCAAGTACTAACCCGTAACCAACTCAATCTTATTTAAACGAATGAATTTCAATATATAATTAAACTACTTCTAACTACCACTAATTACCACTAGTTAAATTCAGATTACGAAGATTTAAGATCACAACTTCACTTATTGCTTCATCTAAGTAACATACTTCTCATCAATTAGTCTCTATATTCTGAATTGTTAATCAAGAACACAAAAGTAAATATAACCACCTCTCGATGCATCATACCATACTCACTCAAATCCATAGATGATAGAATTAAGCAAGACACTCTAATTAACTAATCCACTATATTTCTATGTGAATTACAATTAAAAAGGATTTAATCACAAGTTCTCTACAAGATTACATATGGCGTAAAGGCATTTCTCTATCCTAAACACGAATCATGAATTCCATCTATGCAGAAATCACAAACACATGCTATGATCAGATCTAAATCTATACTCCTCTTCCGATTTCGTATAGATTATCACTGTAATTGATGGCCAATAAATTAAACAATTAAGTCCAAATCACAATAGACAATCACAACGATAGAACATAATAATTGATAGCGAATCATATTAAAATAAATTACATAATAAGATCCATTGTAATCTTAAACAAAGAATTAGTTCATTGAATTAAAACTAAGAATCTAGAATTGAATACACATTAAAAGATAAGAATAAGATTAAGGAAAAGAATTGAATCTATTGCTGGCAAATTCTCGCTCCTCCTCGCTCTTGATCTGGATCTCCAATGGCTTCCAATTGCTTCAACCTCCAAATCCCCTTTCAACTAGGGTTTGTTATTTTAATGGAAAACTAAATTAAAAACTAAAAACTCCTTGAATAGCATATAATAATAATCTAATACTATATTAATACTAAGCTAATCTATTACTAATAATTAAGCTAATATATATATACTATATATTCAAATCTCCTAAGCTGCTCCGTCTTCTTAACAAGTTCGGTCACCTCCCACCTTCACTATGTTTGTGGGCCCTCCTTATTGCTCCCACGTGCAACACCCACCATCTGAATAAAAGAAGGAGACTAGCCAAGTCCAAGCAGGAAAGGAAAAAACAGTCGTGTCCAACTCGAATGGGAAAAAGAAATTCATTGACCCACTTATCCTTGCTCCTCTTATATCCGGTTCAGTCCCTCATGTCAGTTACAACCCACTTTATTTCATTTAGCTTGTTTCAGATCCGTGTGAGAAAAAGAATATTGGACAGCTTGATTGCCGCCTCCCCGCCCCAGCGGTGGATTTTCTTGTCCAAGGCCCCGCCCCGGCTGGTTATTCTTCTATCCAATCGGATTTTAATTACATGCTTGCTTATGAGCTAATTCCTTGAGCTACATTAAACTTTGTGCTGTCAAAAACCAGACCGTGGCCCACTTGATTTACTTTAACTTTGCATGTAATAAAACCCAATTGATTTTCTTCTGAATTCTTTTCAAAATCACGGACTTCTTTAATTGTACTCATTAAATTGAGCGGGTGGACCCTTCAAGTGTATTAAAAATTGTCCTTTTAAGCTCTTATTGCATCCATTCCAATTCTTGCACATAATACATAAAACCAAGTAAACTGATGGGAAAATTACTTGAAAATAACAAGAACCAAGCTATAACGAATACCAATTCGCAGGTATGAAACCCACTCATCAAATACTGGGACTTGAGACTTTGCTTGTCCTCAAGAAAACACACAAATTAGACAGATTCATTCTCTAGCAATAATCCACTCAAACAATGAATCAATATGAATTTTTGAACACTGGCCTCAAAGGTTACAACAAATGATAACCCAAAGAAAATTTCAAAATAATGTCATGTCTAAAATTTCAATATTTTCATTAGTTCCACAACTACTCATGATCCTTTAAGTGTGTGTGTGCATCCACATGTGCAAACTAGTCATGATTTAGACAAGATCAACCAACACTCATAAAAGATTTTCAAAAACAACTCTCAAAATTTCTTATCACATCAATCATCGTTAGCATAGACAAAGCACAATTTTTTTTTGAGGATCAACCGGATATTTTAACATTTAAGCACATACGAACCCTTCCCAAGTACTTCGAAGCTATTCTTTTTTTTTTCTATCCTAGTACATTTTACGCTCCATCTTACTTTTTCTTTCCATTGAACGAGTGCGTTTTACGCTCCATCTCGTGCCTGTGTTTATGGGGAGTGCGTTTTATGCTCTATCTCGACCCACCACATGCTTCAATTATTCAACTCGGAAAGGTTCAAATTTATCTTTTTTCAAAAATATCCCAAGATTTCCCCCAAACTTATGTGAGTGCCTAATTTTCACTTTGAATGATGCTCAAATAAGATTTCTCAAGTTGCAATGATATCTTTCATAAGCATTTAGCCAAAAAAAAATTAATCCCAACTGGCTAAACAAATGGATATGTGTAAAAATTTTCAAATTTTTCGCAAGTAGTGTGGAAACCAATTAATTAGTTGAAATATAGACTAAGCATGCTCATTAATTCTCCAAGAGTTAATAACATTAACTACCCACTTATCAATGGCCATCAAATTCCATCAAAACATTGCCCAAGTAAATACTAAACATGATAAATACCCCCAAACTTAAAACAGACATTGTCCTCAATGGCTAAAATAGGAAAAATTAAAAAAGAGGACTTCCCTGAAAATATAGCAATGTTCCTCCTTGTCTGCTAAGTCTGAAGAATAGGCTAGGCACATTAGAATGAATCAGGCACCACACTTTAGTTGGACTTGACTAACCTGTGAACACAATAGAAGCAAGCTTATTAAATCCTAAAAAAATGAAAAATTTATCAACTAATATGAAACCTAAAAAAAATTAAATATTAAAATTAAACTTGGGTTGCCTCCCAATAAGCGCTTGATTTATAGTCCTTCAGCCTAACTTTGTCTGGTCAACACTATCCAATTCCTCTTCGAAAGTTGAGGAACCCTCCATCCATCAGTAGCAAATAATCCTTTGGGAGGTTCCCACAGGCGATGGCCAGTGCATCAAAATCACCTAGCATGCTCTTATTCGGTATTATCTCCATGAAGAAGGTCCAACAGCTAGGTGTTTTCTCCATTGTGTATGTGATCACTTTGGGGCATGGAAGCTTGTTACACACAATGGGCTCTTCGTCTATCTTCTCTTTCTCGTCCCACCATGGCTTCAAAATTGTACTCGCTCTTATGTCATAAAGAGCTTCACCGACGCATGACTACCAAGCGGGCATGGTTTTGCAAATCTGACTGACTCTTTAATCTTTGATGGAGACCCATTTAGATCTTCGTCGACCTCTATTTCATTATCCCTAATTGTCTCCACACTTTCTATATCTTGTGGCTCATCCAGCTGCTAATTTGGTTCAGATTCTCCGTCAGTTTCGTCATCCATGTCATAAAGCCAAGTGTTTGGAGGAAGGTTATTTGAGGCATTGGTGAGTTGTTCCATCTGATTATTAAGATTTTGAGTTGATAACTCTTGATCTCAAATTGAACTCTCTTGATTAATCCTCCTCTCCTCTATGTCTGCTATTAACTTGAGCCACCATTCCCTCAACTTTGAATTATCTATTTTTGTTTCGAAATCCATGTAATTAGGACCATTTGGTGGGGTAGTGATGAGTTGCTCCATCTGATTATTAAGATCTTGACTTGACAACTCCTGACTAATCTTCCCCTCCTCTTGATCTGCTATGACGTTTGATATGAGTTCCTCCAGATTTAACTTTTCTTCTTGTGGCTCATCCAATAGCAGATTTGATTATGGCTCTCCATCAGTTTTGAAATCCATGTAATTAGGACTAGTGTTGGGAGGAATGATTGCATTCGCCAGCTGTCCTATTTGAATTGCTAGATTCTTCATTTATGTTTCCTAGAGATTTCCTCTCCACGTCATTTTCTGTTTGGATTCTGGCCAAAGCCTCTTCCCAACCTAGCTTTTCTTCTTGTGGCAATGGAGATGGACATGAAAATTCCGGTGTGTATAATGGATTTGGAGCATAGTATTGGTCATCATAATTGTAGCTCCATGAAGAATCCGGGTGATACCCCCAATCTTGGTGGTAGTTATGATCAGCATAGTTGTTGAAGTAATCACCACTATATTGTACCGGTTCAAAACTGACGGTGCATTGATGACTCGAATGATTGCCAGCACAATAATCACACGTAACTGCCATCCTTCGACTCCGTTGGGCTGCGATAACCTCCAACTTCCTCGAAAGTTCTTCAATCTGTGCTACTATAAGTTCATCAATCCCTGTTTCTCTTGGTTGAGTCATGTTCGTATATGGCCATTGATAATTGAATTCAGCCATGGTACCTGAAAAAAACGAGTAAAATAGGAAGAGAATTAAAATAAAAAAAATGTTCAAATTAAGACTAATTTGATTAAAATTAATATTGGTAAATAATTATTAAATTAATTCCCCGGCAACGGCGCCAAAAACTTATTGGGTAAAATCTAATTACGCACAACACGCAAGTATACGTGGTCAACAAGTAATAGAGTGAAAGTAAAGTGTCGATCCCATGAGGAATTATTTAATACGAATCACCAAGTACTAACCCGTAACCAACTCAATCTTATTTAAACGAATGAATTTCAATATATAATTAAACTACTTCTAACTACCACTAATTACCACTAGTTAAATTCAGATTACGGAGATTTAAGATCACAACCTCACTTATTGCTTCATCTAAGTAACATACTTCTCATCAATTATTCTCTATATTCTGAATTGTTAATCAAGAACACAAAAGTAAATATAACCACCTCTAGATGCATCATACCATACTCAAATTCACAGATGATAGAATTAAGCAAGATACCCTAATTAACTAATCCACTATATTTCTATGTGAATTACAATTAAAAAGGATTTAATCACAAGTTCTCTACAAGATTGCATATGGCATAAAGGCATATCTCTATCCTAAACACGAATCATGATTTCCATCTATGCAGAAATCACAAACACATGCTATCATGATCAGATCTAAATCTATACTCCTCTTCCGATTTCATATAGATTATCACGGTAATTGATAGCCAATCAATTAAACAATTAAGTCCAAATCATAATAGACAATCACAACGATAGAACATAATAATTGATAGCGAAGCATATTAAGATAAATTATATAATAAGATCCAACTTAATCTTAAACAAAGAATTAGTTCATTGAATTAAAACTAAGAATCCAGAATTGAATACACATTAAAAGATAAGAATAAGATTAAGGAAAAGAATTGAATCTGTTGCCGGCAAATTCTCGCTCCTTCTCGCTCTTGATCTGGATCTCCAATGGCTTCCAATTGCTTCAACCTCCAGATCCCCTTTTAACTAGGGTTTGTTATTTTAATGAAAAACTAAATTAAAAACTAAAAACTCCTTGAACAGCATATAATAATAATCTAATACTATATTAATACTAAGCTAATCTATTATTAATAATTAAGCTAATATATATACTATATATTCAAATCTCCTAAGCTGCTCCGTCTTCTTAACAAGTTCGGTCACCTCCCACCTTCACTATCTTCGTGGGCCCTCCTTATTGCTCCCATGTGCAACACCCACCATCCGAATAAAAGAAGGAGTCTAGCCAAGTCCAAGCAGGAAAGGAAAAAATAGTCGTGTCTAACTCGAATGGGAAAAAGAAATTTGTTGACCCACTTATCCTTGCTCCTCTTATATCCGGTTCAGTCCCTCATGTCAGTTACAGCCCACTTTATTTCATTCAGCTTGTTTCAGATCAGTGTGAGAAAAAGAATATTGGACAGTTTGATTGCCTCCTCCCCGCCCCAGCGGGGGATTTTCTTTTTTAAGGCCCCGCCCCAGCGGGTTATTCTTCTGTCCAACCGGATTTTAATTACATGCTTGCTTATGAGCTGATTCCTTGAGCTACATTAAACTTTGTGCTGCTCCACTTCAAAAACCAGACCGTGGCCCACTTGATTTACTTTAACTTTGCATGTAATAAAACCCAATTGATTTGCTTCTAAATTCTTTTCAAAATCACGGACTTCTTTAATTGTACTCATTAAATTGAGCGGGTGGACCCTTCAAGTGTATTAAAAATTATCCGTTTAAGCTCTTATTGCATCCATTTCAATTCCTGCACATAATACATAAAACCCAGTAAACTGATGGGAAAATTACTTGAAAATAACAAGAACCAAGCTATAACGAATAACGATTCGCAGGTATGAAACCCACTCATCAGGTAGCTCTATTTCTCCCATAGCCTGTCGGCGAGATCCATCGAAGGCCCGGATGACCATATGACTGGTTTTGATCCAGTTCAGATTGATCTTCATTCTTTCTAAAGTATCATATGGACAAATTTTTAGGGATGATCCTCCATCGATGAGCACACCTCCGATCACATATCCGGAGGACATTACAGCTATATACAGGGACTTGTGGTGTCCCGTTCCCTCTGTCGGGATATCATCGTCAGTGAAAGATATCACATTGCTATTAAAGATGTGCTCTATCACGTGACAAAATTTCTCGGTATCCACTGTATGTGGCAAATGAGCTTCTTCTAGTACTTTCACTAGGATGTTGCGATGATCCTCTGAGGATAAGACCAAGTCGAGGATGGACACTTGTTTAGGTGCATCCTTCAAGCTTTGCACTATTTGATTTCATTGTGTCCCATTTTGTTGAGGAAATCTTTGATTTTCTCTTCAGCCACCTTTACTTTGGCTTTGTTGACTGGTTTGATCACCCACTGAGGCAGGTGCAATGGATTATCCTTTGATAGGATTGTAATGTTGTTTAAGATGGAACCTTCGTAGCTCCCATAGTTCCATGGGACACTCTTCAGACTGATAATTGGATATTGAGGTCTGAAGGGAAAAATCAAAGGCTCAGGAGCTGCCACCTTCATAGGATCTGGTATTTCTTGAACCCCTTTCCCGGGCAGTACTAAGGGTTTAAGGGTTGACTCTCTATCGCATGATATGACAGCCACTGTGTTCTGGTTCCATACAGTGGGGATCCAAAGAGTGTCATTGTTTGGGAGATCAAGGATTTGATTACCCCTTATCAGGTCCCCATTTTCAATTATGTCTTGAATCAGGTTACGAAGGGCCCAGCAATCCTCGGTATCATGGCCGGGTGATTGGGAATGGTACTGACATATTTGGTCAGGTTTGAATTTTCTGGCTCGAGGGTTCAATGGAGGTAACAAGTCTGCAACCATTCCCTCGTTGATTAGCATTTGAAGGATTTCTTCCATTGATTGATTTAAGTTGGTGAAGTTCCTCTAAAATAGGAATTTCCTATCAGTTTGGAGAATCTCTTCTTCAACCCCTTTATCAGCCCAGGCTCCATGCTCGTGAGACCGGCTAGGATCTTGCCTGGAATTAATTTTCGGTGTGGGAGGACAATCAATGTCTGATCTGTTGGCCCGTTTTATCATTTTTTCAGGTGATCTAATGTTGATATACGACCAGTTCTGCTAACTGCTCAATTTGTTCCTTGAGAGACTTTATTTCTTTCTCTATCAGGAATTGCCTTTCAAAAAATTCCCAACTCTCTGGGTTGGTGCTGTTGGATTGCATTGATTCTCCGACATAACGGAGGTATTTGGATCCTTTTCCATTTATGGTGCTAATCATGTTGACATTCTCCTCTTTATGTTGTGGCAGAGAATTGTCTTGCACATGGGGTTGTTCAGGCTTTGTGACCACAATCTCTCTGCTGTTAATTAAGTCTTGCATTTTGTGCTTGAGAGACCAACAATCTTGGGTATCATGGTCTGGAGATCCAGAGTGATAAGCACACTTCTTTCTTGGGTCGAAATTTTGACTATTAGTGTTGGTTGGTGGAAGCAGTTAAACAATCTTCTTCTTGGCTGTCAGAAGTTTGAATACGTTCTAGAGTGAATCCCCTAGAGGGGTGAAAATTCTTCGCCGTCTGACCCCATATTTTTCTGAAAATGGAGGATTTGAAGGCTGTGCTAGATTTTGAAAAGGGGTATAATTCCTCCTTTGAATGGGCATACTATTTGACTCACCCCTTGGATTTTGTCCTTGTAACACTAAGGACACTTCTTCGTCTTTCTTTTTGTGAACCCTCCGGGGATTACTCCCGTAATTTTTGGACTGGATATGCTCAGTGATAGCTTCGAGGGCGGTTAGATTTTTTATCTTCCCGAATTTGTGTCCCATCTCTGCCATTTCGTCGTGCTTGATCATTTCAGAGAATGGTTTTCCTATGCCTGCTAGGACCCTCTCATAATAAGATGCTTCTTGGATATCGATGAAGGTCATGACAATTTCAGATTCAGTCATGGCTGGGGTGACTTATGCTGCGACCCGTCTCCATCGCTGGGCATATTCTCTGAATGATTCAGTATTCTGTTTCTTGATTTTGGTTATCTGGTATCTGTCTGGAGCCAACTGAGACTGGTAACTGTACTGGCCGAGGAAGGCATATGCCAGTTCTTCCCATCTGTGGATTTTGGAGTTGTCCAGACGGGCATACCAGGTTCTCGGCTCTCCGGTTAGACTCTTTAGAAATAGTTGCATTCGAAGCTTCTCATCCTCTAGCATAGGATCCGAGTTCTCCGATGAATACCTTTAGGTGTGTGTAAAGATCTCCTAATCCATCATATTTCTCAAACTCGGGGGTTCTGAATTTCTCAGGATAACGAGCCCCAGGGAATATACAGAGGGCAGAGTAATTCACACTGCCAAATGCCCCAGTCCCTCTGATAGACCGGAGGGTTTCTTCCATTTGTTGTACTTTTTTTATAATGTCACCAACTTCCTGTTCTTTGACGAAGGGGGTGATTTCAGGGGTTTTGTAAGTTTTGTGGTCCAGGAATCTGAGTTTTGGCCTCTTCCGTCTCTTGACCGCCAGTACTACCACCAGATGCTCCTGGTTTCATGTGAGCTTGAGATTGTTTCCCTTTAAGGGCCTTGCTTTATTCTCGTAGGAAACCGGCTAACTCAGCTATTTGATTTTTCAGTCCTTCGAATTCTTCCCTAGATACTGGGGTGGATTCTGGTTGAGCACTGGAAGCCATATCCGTGGATGGACTGGGTGCTTTAGACTTTAGGCCTAGTAACAGGACCAATTTTTACCTACAAGAAAACGTAGGCGTGTTAATTTCCTGATGTAGGTAAAGACAGGATGCATGATGTGTTTTTTAGATTTTATCCTGCAAAACTGAGGTTAGTTGTTTTGATGACAGGATGACATGGTATTTTGACAGGGAAAGTAAATCTTTCATTATGATATTTACATTGTGCTCCTCGGTAATTGGAGACTTAACATGGAATTGAAAGAGGAAGGCATGAAGAAGCTTCCCTTTGGATTTGGTTAATGAGAGGCTGACCTATCTTAGGTTACTCTCGCGGCTTTATTTTTGGCATGAAGGTTCCCAGATCATCGCAATCTACTAGAGGGGAAATTAATCTGATCGTTCAACTGGAGCGAATCTGGGTGGTGCATTTTCATGAGCCCTGGAGACTTAGTCGTCCCCAGAGACATTACTTATCACCGACCGGGTTTTCCTCCTTATGAGAGGGACACACAACATACATTCACATAAATCGTGCCTTACCATTGTGCATATGATGGCATGGGTGCGAAGCACTAAATATGGGTGCGAAGCACTAAAAAGAAAGAAAGCATTCATTCACATTCATTCAATGTAAAGATGTAGCATTCATACATTTAATAAAGACGCAGCATTCACTCATTCATTGACTGTGTAGATGTAGAATTTCACGCATTCAATAGTTTTGAAAGGAAAATGTTTGAAAAGATTTGAAAGCAGCCTAAGCCCTCTACTGTCCCTAGCAGAGTCGCCACCTGTCGACGTTGGTTAAAAAAATCCGCGGGTCGGGTCACAACCCGGGTCTTTTAATCTTTTTTCCTAAGTTCTCACTACCCTCATTCTTTTTGTTTAGGAAAAAGGTTTTGAAGGGTTTTTTAGGAGAAAGGCCAACATGTATCATGTCGACGATTTGAACGTTTTACAGAGTCGCCAGTTGGTAGTTTTGAAAATGGTTGTACCAACTCAACCGAGTTTTGTTTGAAAGAGGCCCAATTATTGGACACTATCGAAACTTGATCTTTGAAAACAAAGTTTGAGCTCGGGGGCTTGGTTAAGTGTGGGGAAGGTGTTAGGCACCCCACGACTCCCATGTAAACAAGGTACCGTGTCTTTTCAATATTTCTCTTTAAAACTGGAATGCGTGAGTGAATGTTATTTGAAAATTGGGCCTATTGATTTGATTAATTGAAAGCTTTGACAGGCTTCGTTGAACCTATATACGAAGGGTTTGATTTGATTTGAAAATCAGTCTTTGATTTGATTTGCAAAAGCATTTAATTTGATTTTCTTTGAAAAGCTTTTCTTTTGATTTGAATTGAAAATAATGTTTTGAAAGCTGGTTTATCAAACCCTTACGCTAGCATAGGAATTGAAACCTATTGATACTTCTAATTTTATCTTTATAGCCTTAAGGCTACATATGAATGGTGATTTATCAGGCTGCGAAGCATCCTCAACCATGAAAATAGACAAGTGTCGGTCTCCTCATGGGTATGAAAACCATCGGAGGGACGCTGACACGACAATCTATATTTTCATTATATTGAGACCTTTAATACGGATAACAATTTTAAGGTTTGTTTACATGTACATTTTTATAGAAAAACTAGCAGGGTACATTTGTAAATTGGAGTTTGTCCATCGTGGGAATCAGATTCCGATCGTTTTGATCGTGAATCCCATAATTCCTAGGCTCACACGTGAGTAGCCAAAATCTGCACAGTTCAAATTTGTAAAAAATATGTATATGTCCCAAAATTATCAGAACCGAGAATTCGTTCAGTAAATCCCGGCCCGCACGGCCCAAGCGTCTCGTTCCCACTATATAGAGATCTAAGGGACACGAGGTTGCTTTCGAAACTGAAACTAGAAAGAAAGCTAGATTTAAGGAAATCTCAGTCATTTTAGCTTCCCGGTTCAATCTGGAGGTTTTGAACCGTTTGAAAACTAGAATAGGCGAGATTTCAATAAATCTAGTCCGCCCGCAGATATGTCAGTGTCAATTCATATAAAATGAATATTTTACAGCTGCAATTGAATAGAAAACGAGTAAAGCAATATATATATATATATATAGTTATATATAAAAGTTGTAAAGGGCGATGGGTTTTCACGCACAAGCCCGAACTGGAATTGAAATATATATATATATTTTAAAATTGTGTAAAAAGCCACGAAATGATCCAGGCTTGACAGAAATGAAATATATATATATATATAGAAAAACAGTAAAAAGGGCGATGGGTTTTCACGCCGGTGCCCGAACTGGAATTGATATATATATATATATATATATATATATATATATATATATATATATATATATATATATATATATATATATATATTGACAGAAACGTAGTCAACCAAGACTGGGAAGAGAACCTAGTGGTGGTGAAGGCTTCTTAAATATGCATAAATATATAAAAAAGTAGTAAAAAGGACACAGAATGATCCAGGCCGAACTGGAATGTAAATGTACAAAAAAGTAGTCAACCAGTGATTAGAGGAGATCACCCAGTATGGCGAAGAGTGCAAAAACAGTATAAAGGGCGATGGGTTTTCACGCCGGTGCCCAGACTGGAATTGAAATATATATATATATATATATATATATATATATATATATATATATATATATATATATATAGTCAACCAATACTAGGAAGAGAACCCAGTTATGATGAAAATCGCTTATATATGCGTAAATATATATAAAAGCAATATAACTACCTCGAATTTGACATTCGGGCTTGACAGAATTGAAATGTTAGTATATATAGTTAAATATATACAAAAAAGGGCCAAACCCGGACTGGGAAGATAACCTAGTCCGGCGAAATTGCCAGAACATAGGTGCTAGTGCAGTGAAGCTGCTGGAGCTGACGGATAGTCAATTCGAGTTGTAAAAATGCCAGAAAATCAGGTTATGTACAAAAATGTACCAAATTTTGATAAAAACGGCCACGAAACTAAGTTTCGGGCATTTTTAGAAAATGAAACTTAACGTGCAAATGTATAAAAGTATGAAGAAGTAATATTCACTTTCTGATCGTGAAAATAGTTACAATGGACTGCTACATGGGCTTTTTGCCAAATCGTAGGCCCTATACGTCCAAATCTACCGGTTATTTTCTGATATGTGGTAGTATATGGGTATATCTACGTGTTAGAGTGAAAAAATTTGGGTTTGGAAGAGGTGTAAAAGTCAAAAAATTGAACTAGCAGAGCTTCGATGCGTTTCAAAATTCTTGAAAATGAAGGGGGGCACGTTTATTTATAAGCCAGGGAGCCTCCACTTTACCTGCGGTTGTCGCAGGTAGAGGTGCGGCTCCCCTGGTGGGGCCCGTGGTGCCGGGTTCCATCGTCTCGAAGTACATGCACTCCGGACAACGCGCAGTTGAAGTCAAAACTTTCTTACTTTTGATCGTAGCGTCCATTTGAGGCATGTAATACCTTTTCGAAAAGCCCTCGCCGAGAGTGTCGTAATGACATAGGATAAAACATTTTTTGGGTCCAAGAAGACGGGTTCATAATTAGGTCTTCGATTCCTCGCAGTTTATCCGTTGAGCTGTCTTGCGCTGTTTGCACTCGGGATCGTCGTTATGGTTCGTTCTGACCTTGTTGGCATCAATTCGCCTTTAATTTGACTAAATCGACAGAGAGTTGATAAAATAACCATTTTTCCCCTCCCGGGGCTGCCTGCAGTGTCGGCACGACCTTTGGTCGACTTTAGGGACTTGTATCCAAGATTTGGATCCCATTTGAGTCTGTTCATCCTCAGTGTTGCATCTGAAGCTGCCGTGGTCATTCCAGGTTTTCTTCTGGAGGTGTTGTTATGCTTCAGGTTTGTACATGAGGTTGTCCTGACTTCCCAGGTTGCTGTCGGGGATAACCTGCACTTCCCGGGTTGCTGCCGGGGCTGAGTTGTACCTCCTGGATTGAGACCGGGGCGGAGTTGACGTCCTGATATAATTGATTGGGGTTGTGGTTGTCCCGATATTGGTGATTGAGTTTTAGCTGATGGCCCAATATTGAGATCGGGGATGATCTGACGGTCTGATTGGAGATCGAAGTTGATTTGATGGCCCGATATTGATATCGGGGATGATCTGACGGTACGATTGGAGATCAAAGTTGATTTGATGGCCCAATATTGAGATCGGGGATGATCTGACGGTCCGATTGGAGATTGGAGTTGATTTGATGGCCCAATATTTAGATCGGGGATGATCTGACGGTCCGATTGGAGATCAGAGTTGATTTGATGGCCCGATATTGAGATCGGGGATGATCTGACAGTCCGATTAGAGATTGGAGTTGATTTGATGGCCCGATATTGAGATCGGGGATGATTTGACTGTCCGATTGGAGATCGGAGTTGATTTGAAGGCCCGATGTTGAGATCAGGGATGATCTGACGATTCGATTAGAGATCAAAGTTGACTTGATGGCCCGATATTGAGATCGGGGATGATCTGACGGTCCGATTGAAGATCGGAGTTGATTTGATGGCCCGATATTGAGATCGGGGATGATCTGATGGTCCGATTGGAGAGCGGAGTTGATTTGATGGACCCGATATTGAGATCAGGTATGATCTGACGGTCCGATTAGAGATCGGAGTTGGATAGACGGTCCGATTGACAATCAGAGTTG